>JANAVB010041619.1:7886095-8336095 GCA_029216955.1 Iris pallida
ATAATTCTAGAGATCATAAGATATTCCGACTCCGATTTTGTTGGATACCAACACAACATGAGATCCACATCAGGTTATGTTGACTAGTGGAGATATATTTGGATGAGTGTCAAATAGGCACTCATAATTTCTTCCACCATGACAACAAGGTTTATAACATGCTGTGAGACATCTATTCATAGAATATAGTTGCAAAATTTTGTCATAAGGCTGCACCTACAGAAGGGTGTTGAAAGACCACTCAAATTATGGTGTAATAATAAATCAGCAGTACTGTATTCTAAAAACAACAGGAACTTGTAGAGCCTAAAAATCAAGTTGTGCCACGTTTTTATTGCTCAACAATCAAGTTGTGCCCCAAAAATCAAGCTGAGCCACTGTTATGAAGCTCAGAGATAAAACTGAGCCACTGATCAGGCTGCGCCAAATATTAGACCGTGCCTCATCATATTGTGCCAAAATCTACGTGGCGTCTGACAAATAGTTGCCATCATTAACTGAAAGCAATGAAAACTAACAACACAATGAACGAGGAAAATCTCTTCGAATCTCGTAACGTACGGCGCTCGAGACGATCTGTTATGATTTGATGACAGCTGTCCCGCGCATTCTGTGAGTTGCGCCTTGGCACAATCTGAACAAGATTTCCTCACATATTTAGATGCTGACACGTGCCTATGCATTGAGTTGCGCTTAGGCACAACCTAATCAAGCGCAGTTTGACTCGTTGACTGAAGCTCGCGCAACTTGATAAAGTTGAAGCAACTTACATTCTAAAGCAGGATGACGTGGCGCACATGCTACTAATCTCTCAAAATGTGTCCACTACTCTGTACACGACCATGCACATTTCAATCATATGATGCCACGCGTCTAAATACAGTGAGTCCACGTTCGAGTAACTGAATGGAAGTTGCGCAACATAAGGTTGGCACAACCCAAAGTGGCACAGTTCAACCTCGCACACATCAGAATAACTGCTAAAACAGTTATTTTTCCAGAACTCTATAAATAGAGTTTCTAATCATTTTCAAAGCATCACAGAGATGAAAAACTCTTGTAAAATTACTGCTGCATTCTCCAGAGGCTCTAGTCTTCAAGTTCACATAGTCCAAGGAATAAAGTGATCGTCTTCTGATCAGATTTCTAAAGTTGTACTTCCCCAGAATTCATTGTACTCTTGTACTCTTTTTTTAGTTTGTTATAAACTTTTGTTTTTGTAAACAAAATGGCGACTCTGCTGGGGACTTACTTTTTCTTTCGATGAGAAGGTGACAACTCAATTTGATGCTGCATCAATCGGCAAGATGTAAAAGACTCTGGTTGTTCAAGTCAACCAGACAGCCTACGAGGATATGATCAACAAGAAGAGCAACAAACGCGCTGTGGCTATTACCAAGAACAAAGCTGTGTGGACTCCTAAGTCTTCCGCAGTTGCTGTTGCTCAGGCGCAACCTGTCTCTGTTGCTCAGGCGCAATCTGTCTTTGTTTCTCAGGCTCATCCTGCTTCTGTTTCTTATGCACAACCTACTCCCTCTATTGCCAAGGCGCAGTCCACTCGTGCTGCTGCCAAGGCACAGTCTATTCATTCTGCTTCTGTTGCCCGTGCGCAACCCACTCATCTTGCTGCCAAGGCGCAGTCAACTCATCTTGCTGCCATGGTGCAATCAATTCATCTTACTACCAAGGCGTAACCTACTGCTAAAGCGCAACCAGTAGGCCATTTGGCTATGGCGCAACCTAATTATTCTGCTGATCAGACACAGTTTGCATATCATGTTGCCCTGGCGTAACCTAAGGGAACTAGTCTCTAAGCTATTCCCTCTTCTTCTCTAGTTCTGAACTTGGAGAAGCAATGTTCTAGTGCTAGTATTAGACAGAACAAAGGGAAAGGTCCTTTGACACTTCCTCAGCTGGCGTAACCTGCACCTAAGGTGGTTCCACAGCAAAATAGAGGGAAACGCTTTTTAGCTAACCCTTCACAAAATAAATGAAAGCACCCTTTGCTCTTTTCTCAATCTTCCCTAGTCTATGACTCAGAAAAAGATATATCAGATTGTATTCCTTTAAATAGCGATCTTCAAATCTCTGCCAAGGGAAAGAATACTGATCAAAGAGGCATTTTTCCTACCCCTATGGCAACTGCTCCAGATCTTCCAACTTTGCATATTCTAAAATCCAAGCAAGGAAAGTTGCTGGTATCTCAAACAGATGCACCAGGAGCAAAATTCTCTAATTTACGTGCTTATCTCAACTGACGTCAATCAGTATCAACTTCGGTAAAACGCAAGAATTCTATGCCAAGGGCCAATTTACACCAGAAACAAAGGTTTGGAAAGAAGGACCCTATCACTTATACCAATGAGTTAAGTACTTCTTTGTACACTCATGGAACTAAACATCTTAAAAACTTGAGTCATGTTCCTAACATCATTAAGAAATATGTTCCTTCGACTTCTTCTCGTCCCGTGGTGATAACTGATCTCCGGGAACGTCTTACACAAAGACAGAAGATCATAGAGACGTCTTACTCACCTATGAATCATTCATCAGAACGCCACTGCCTTCATGAAGTAGTCATCAAGTGTTGTTGCCAATCAGCTAAATGATCTGTCTTCGATCGGCTGAACTATATTTCAATTCCCGAACCCATGACGGAAGATGAAGGTGAGCTATTATATGCTTCTGTTAATATGACTTCCCGGGACACTAGGGGTAGAAAATCCTCAAAGCGTGGCACGTCTCGCAATTCGAGTCAGCAGTACTTGGGACAACTCCACGAATCCAGTGAAAGGGGTCTTTCAACATACCAGATCGAAAGATCGAAACTTGGATCAGGATGTCTTCAATCAGGAAGATTTTTCCATTACTCATCTGGGAGAAGATTCTTTGTCTAACTTTGACACAGATAGTGAAAGTTCTAAACAAAATATCTCGTCAATAATGGCAAAAGAGGTGACAGCATATGCCATTACAAAAGACCAATATGCTTCTAATTCAGCCAGTAAAGAACAACAAATTGCTGTACTAGAGGACAAACTGAAGACCATGGCTGAAATGGTCGCAAGTATGCACACTATAATCGTGGCTCAACATGTTGTGCCACCGGTTATAAATCCTGCTACAAATCCCGAGCTTATAGCATCTTCTGTACCTTTTACTGTTGGTCTGGGGGTACCTCCTCCCCAGGTTGTTTCTGTACCAATTCAAGCTGCTCCCAGTCAGTCTAGTACTGGGGGTGGTAATTATCATGCTGTTCCTCCTCCTAAAAACTCAAATCAACCCTCCAATTCTCAGACATCAGGGGATGCTAATGAGGCTATAAAACTCTTACACACTCAGTTTGAGGCCTTCAAACAGAAGGATAGTCTACAAAGACTTAGGATAAAATAACCTTATCCTACTGAATGGAAGGAGGTTCAATTTCCTCCTAAGTACAAGCTTCCCACCATTATGTTGTTTGATGGCAGCACTTCTCTAAGTCAGTATATCAATCACTTTGAGGTGATGACTGACCAATTGCAGCCAAATGATGCTCTCCTTATCAGGGTGTTCGTCGGTTATTTAGCTAGTGCGGCATATGACTGGTACTGTTACTTACCTGATGGCTGTATAACTTCTTTTGCTTGTTTTAAGCAAATGTTCTTGGAATGATTCTATGAGGGAGTCAACGATATAACGATGTCTGCCCTTATCAAAATTAAACAAAGACACAATGAATCCACGGAGAGTTTCATTGAAAGATTCTGCCGAGAGGCACTTAAAATACCTCTAGGAACTCCATCTGCTGTAACAATAGACACTGGCAAATCAAACTTGTTGCCTATCATCAGCATGTGGACGGGATCAACACAATTCCAAGATTGGCCTTCTTTCATTGTGAATGCCAAGGCGGCAGAGGTTAGCACTGAGAAGTTCAAGCAGTTAGGAGTTCAAATGACTCATCCTAACCAAGATGAATATTCCACACCCGGTGGTAATAATTGCCAGAATAATCGTAAGGGTAAAGAAATATTGGCCATCAATCTCAAGGGTAAGGAGTAATTGGCTGTTAATATTGACGGCACCCACTCCATCAGCACCACCACAGAAAGCACCTCGTCCAAAAAAAGAGTATTCTTTTGATGAAGATGATATTATGAGCATCTTCGATTATTTAATCAAAAGCAATAAACTTCAACTGTCGAAGGCAAAATGGCCAGAGGAAGTAGGTAAGACTGACCACCCAAAATATTGTGTTTATCACAGATTTATAGGGCATCCAACCAGAGCATGTTACGTGCTCAAATGCAAAATCCAAGAAATGGTCAACTCTGGTGCAGTTACTCTCCAACAGGATGAGAAGACTGTGACGGCCAATGTCGTCTCTGTATAGTTTGGTGATTTTCCACCACAACTAGTACAAGATGGTGTTGTCCCCATTCCAAGGGCTATTTTCGAAATTATGAATCTTCCATCTTCCCAAAATGAAGGTCTTGTTCCACTGTCCACTGACAAAGAAGAAATCATATGGATTCATCCAGATCTAGTGGCAGACTTTGGAGCGCCTTCCTCTTTCAATCAAAAGAAGCGCTCCAAAACTAAATCCAAGAGCTGCAACATGGTATCTTTTGAACCAGTGGCAGAAGAAGAAATTCTAATTGGCACAAGATCAGGAAAACCTTACCTCAGAGAGTATCCCAAAACTCAAGAGAATCCTGCCCCATCTCCTGATGCTCCTCCTACATTATCTTCTCCTGCTGAGAATATACCATCTACATCCTCACCAGTGGTAGAACCAATTCCTCCCAAATCGATATCAACAGACAAGGGAAAATAACCCGTCCGCTTTGATAGAGCATTAAAAAAGTCCCCATCTCTCGGACTTGAAAAGCCAAATTATTTTGACATACTGGCTCAATTGGCTAACACTCCAACGAGACTGTCAATCTTTGAACTTGTAACACCCAGTTTTCCAAATGAGGATAATTTTGAACTTTTGTATTTTAAATCATTAAAATATTAGATTTTAGTCATGATATGATTTTTGGTAATTTTTAATTAATTTAAAACTATTTAAAATGTTGATTGGTGATTTTGATGGTTAACTAGTGTAATCCTAGAATTGCTAAGCCTAGAGACCAACCATGATCAAGGGAGCCTAGTCTTGTTATTAGAATGTCATATTACTACTTTTTAGCCTAGGGGTATTTTGGTCATTTTGACAATTTTATGAATTTGTAATTTATATTAATTAAATATTGTGCTTGTCAATTAGTTAAGCATTAACTTAGAAGTTAACCTAACCTATATTAGTCTTGAGGTTAGAATTAAGGTTAGAACATTTCTACTAAGTGCCAAGGTTAGTAATATCTAGATATTATTATGGTAAAATATTTTCCTTTTAAGATATTTGTGAAAATAAGCCTTGAACCAATATGAAGCCTTGGAATTGGGTGGAGTGATCCTAACCACTCATCTAAAATCTTAACCCTACTCATTTCAACAGCTATACAAGCTTCCCTTCCTATAAAGTCACATTAACAAAAGCCTTAGCCTCTTTTTACAAAACCTAGAAAAGCCCTACTTTGTTCTTCCCTAAACCTCTTCCAATTATCCAAATTGAGCCCAAATTAAGTCAAATCAATTGCATCATCATCCCCAACAGTAGATGATACTTATGGGTGCTTGCTAGCGAGGTTGGAGGACGTTTGAACCGTGGAAAACCGAGGAAGACGTTGAATCAAGGCTCTTTACATTGAGTTTTAATACTCAATAGGTAAAACCCTACAAACCCTATTAAATTCTGATTTCTTCCCATAGATGCATTCATTTAGGGTCCCCCTAGGTGTAGCCCAAGTTTGGTAGAAATCCGTGTCTATTTCGTGTCCGTATCGGACACGTATCGGTTTATTTAAATGCGTGTTCGACGAAATGTCACATAGAAATGGATTTTAGTAATTTTGAAAACTAATTACATGGTTGTATAGCCCTATATATGGGGATTAATTATATATGCGACTGAGTCAATTTTTGGGGAATTTTTGTGTCCAAAAGGGACATGGACACGCAGCACGAGACCCCCGTGCTGTGCCCTGCTGCCCGACACTTCTGTAGGACATGACATGACTTTTTAAGACACAATTTTTGGCACAGAGGTCGGGGCAACCTCTGCCACCATCCTCCCAAAAGATGGGCTCGAGTGGTGCAGTGTGCGAGGAGTTCTCCTCCCCGTACTGGCCGCACTGGTCGCGCACTCGGACTGAACCACACGTATTTGTGCCACTGACACGCAATTGGACACGGCCAGACACGGATCGTGGACACAGGACAGGGTATCGAACGTGTAGCCCTACACGTGGGCTACACGTGTGCACGGCCACGTGTCACCACGTGGCCTATGTCATGCACTGGACACACGTGTACGCATGCACGATGCAGTCTGTGCACAGTACGTTTGTGTGTGTAGCTGCTTGGACACGCCGTGTCCGGCTCTAGGGTGACACAAAAACACTCCTGGGACACGTACACGTGTGGGGGATTAATTACCAACCAATTAATTTGTACATTAATATATTTTGGTGGTTCGAATTTCAAATTTCTATTTCGACTGATACGTAGTTTACGGTTTGAATATCTGATAATAATTTCCCTGTTTTAAATTGAATTTTGATATTAATTTACATATAGATTCATGTACACATGTAATAGATACTGCTAGGTTGGGTTTTCATGTTAGAATAGGATTTTCACTTGAGAATATGGCTTTCGAATATGGGATGGTAGGTTGAATGTAGACTGATACATTCTGTATTGAAATTCCTGACTTTTATTCCTTTTCTTAAACTGAACTTTGGTATTTAAATTGACATGATTAATCCATTGCATTATGTTAGGCTACTGCTAGGATTGACATGTTAGATTGGGGTTAAATGTTGGTTTATGTTGTGTTAGAAATTGGGATTCAAATTGGTAATTGGATTCCAACTTTTAATTCCAGTTTTTAACTGATTTTAATGTTTACTTTTACATGTTAGATTGGGTTTTCACATTTGAGTTTAACTGTTAGATTAGATGTTGTCATGGGATGAATGGTTTTCGAAATGAATTTTGAATGTTGAACTGCTAAATGGAAACATCAACTGATACTTCCTAGTTTTTTTTATACATTAAACTATTCCTGAGAATGGCTGAATGTTCATGTACACAAATTTTAGTCCTCATACACTCAATGTTTTCCCAATTTTTACCCACACACACTTTGTCACATACACACTCTATTGCTTCCTTAAACACTGTTAACTAATTGTCCTTGCAATTGAAGTTCCTAAGACTGATAACTCCCATTGTTCACTGAATTGAGTTGACACATTTACTTGGTTCTCATTTCTAAAAAAAACTATAACCTGAGAACAGTAGTTCCTAACCACCTAAAACCTGAGTTTTGTTCACTATTTTTTCAGGTTCTACACACACACCCTCACATGCATCTACACACACTAACCTTTTTCCTATTGACACTCTATTTAACTATGGCTATGGACATATTGCCTATTTCCTGAGAACATAGGATACTAAACCCCCTAGACTGTCACTTTGAATATATACACACATTGCCTATTTCTTAGAACACACTGTTTCCCTATTGACACTGAGAACCTATTTTACACACTGTTTCTATATATGTTCACACACACAATGCCTTTCAGTTTCCTGAGACACTGTACCCTAGTTAGCCACACTTAAATACATGCTACACATTGACCTATACACTAGCCTACAGCCCCATATACACACACACACAGATTTTACATATACACACTCACATGTACCACTACATACACACACTCACATGTACCTTCTGCCCTTTGTTTCATGTTTCCCTATCTATATATACATATGTGTATGCAAGCATGAGGTTATAAAATAAATGCAATATTGTATATATGTTATATATAGATGTGATATATAGTTAAGCTTGATTTCTATATGATACATCATGTGTTACATCAGAGGGATATATGCCTAGGACTATAGGTTGATAGTATATATAGTGATATATATATAGACATATTAACCTATATGACATCCTAAGGTATCCTAGATATATTAGCCTATGGGTTATTATGAGTTAGCCCTATAAGATTGACTTAGATGTTGACCCAATAGCCTAAGTGACTGGTTGAATATAGTTTGACTAGACCCTAGATAGTTGACTTAGGCTCTTAGTTTGACTTGGGTTGACCCAGATTTGACCAAGTTTGACTTTGACCTAGATTGACCTAGAAATCATGTAGATTGCATCGTAATGTTCTATATTATCATTCTAGACATGTAATAACCTATATTCCTCTGTTTAGGACATTGTGACTCTGTTGCAGACATCTGATATTATACTACTCTTTTCAGAGTATCAGGCGAGTACATTCTCTGATAGTTCTTTCATTTACTTGTAAATTACTGTACTTCAGTTCTAGTTAGTTTTATGTGATTCTTATAATACTGGATATTTCTGGATTCATGTATGCGACACACATACCATCTTGTCTGGCCTCTATTTCTGGAATCACTACTGGCATCACCTTCTGGAACCACTACTAGAATCACCTTCTGGAACCACTACTTGAATCACCCTGGAATCACTTGCTGGTATCATCATATTTGGCTGGACTCATCTCGATTTCTCGTGTCATATTCTGGATTCACTTGTATTTGTGGGCGGGGAAAAATTAGAGTAGACATGTGAACATTACCCAAATACTGGAACCACTCCCTTGGAATTATACTGGAACGATAGCCATCCCACACTTCGTGAGTATGCGATATACCGTATTACCTACAGCCGTTTACATGTCGATCTCGATATTTTAAAACACACTGTTATAGTATAGGCTGGACTCACCCTGGAATTATTGATCACTATGACTGGAATCGTCTCGTACTGGATTCATCTTGTATTAGATTCGTCTTGTACTGGACTTACATTGCAGTTACATTTGTCTACAATACTATATGGACTTATATCATGTTACTCTAGTTCAGCTAGATTATATTTTACAGTCTTTTTTGCCATGCTTCTCCTCTTGTTTACTTACCTTACTTTCCTTGTACCTTAACTGTTTCTCTATATCATTACTCGTACAAACTGCCATGTTCATCAATACAACTGTCTATAACTGCTTTATAGTTCTCTGTCATTTACTTGGAATTTCTTGTTGAATTGTACTCGTTCCTGTCCCGACTGGACCTGTTGAAAAAATTACAGATGATTGCCCTGAGGACATTTGCCCTACTTGTCTTGGAGCAGGAGATGGCTTAGCTACCTATGGCCCCGACACTCAGGAGTAATCGGGAGACTAGCTAGTAGATTTGGTTTAGTTTTCATGTTTTAGAACTTGAAGTATAATAACTTGAGATATGAGTTTGTATTTGAGTTTGTTTGAGATATTATTATTCAGAAGTTTATAATTGTTGTTGTTTAGTCTTCAGTTATAAACTTCTGTGTTATTTTATCATTCTTAGACTGTGATTGAGATTTATTATATCTATACTTGTCCTCCATTCGGAGTTGAGATTTGACAAGTACATTATATAATTGCATGAGTTGTTGATTAGGTAGTAACCTAGGACAGCGTTCTACTGCCAACACTGCGGCGTAGGCTGGACGTACCCACTTCTCGTACCCCTACACAGGGTGCAGGTCGTGACACATTTTTAGTGGTGGCCCATGCAGGTCAAGAGTCGCATTGGTGCAATGTCGTGGTAGTACAACGATTAGTTGTACTGCTGCACGCCTGCGATAGGAACTCAGGAATAGGTTTTAGTTGAGAGTGTACTCAATCACAGTTAGGACTACTTAAGAAGATTCCTGGGATGACCCTTGAGAATCTCATTATAAACTATCTCGAAGTTCGATTCTGACAGTATCTGTCTATCTTCCTTGTTCATCGTTGAATTTGATTCTTGGTATTCATTATTGACTTGATTTTCTACCAAGATAACATTATAGGCTAGGTTACCTCAATCATAGAATCTAGAGTCTTCTACAGCCATATTAGCTAGTTTGGCGATGAGATAGAGTCTAATTTTGGATGTATTTCTTGGGTGTGGGAATTTAAGGTTTTCGCAGCCAAGCTAGCGGCAATACGAAAATTTTAAATACCATGATTCTAGAGGTATGTAACTTAGTCGCGGACTCTATGGATTATCGCTGTAGTACTTACTGGCGTAATGAGGATTCTGGTAACATGGTTCTAGATAGACGGATATGATTATCAGATTTTAGAATAGATACCATATAGATGGTGCCCTAGTATGATGGAATGGAATATCAATGTGGATGTTACTTGAGTATCATGGATTAGATAGTGGAAGCTAGGCCACCTATAGCGCAACACCGTGCCCCGCACCATCAGAGGGATATACCCCATAGGGGCAGGGTATTTGTGCTGACAGTCGAGTAGACCGACACTATGGGTGACGGGTTAGCAGGTCTGTCTTTCCTGTCCTTCTTTCACCTTCATGTGTGATTCCATTAGTATCTGTCAGGATATTCTTGTGATATGCTAGATAGCCTAGTTATCCTGTTCGAGACTGTGGAATTATGACCAGTAGGACCATGATTGCATGTTATCCTTCGACCTTGATTGTTGGGGGTTTGACCTAGGAGGAGTACGATCATCTTAATTTCGAGGACGGAATTCTTCTAAGGGGGGTAGACTTATGACACCCAATTTTCCAAATAAGGATAATTTTGAACTTTTGTATTTTAAATCATTAAAATATTAGATTTTAGTCATGATATGATTTTTGGTAATTTTTAATTAATTTAAAACTATTTAAAATGGTGATTTTGATGGTTAACTAGTGTAACCCTAGAATTGCTAAGCCTAGAGACCAACCATGACCAAGGGAGCCTAGTCATGTGATTAGAATGTCATATTACTACTTTTTAGCCTAGGGGTATTTTGGTCATTTTGACAATTTTGTGAATTTGTAATTTATATTAATTAAATATTGTGCTAGTCTCTTAGTTAAGCCTTAACCTAGATGTTAACCTAACCTAGATTAGTCTTGAGGTTAGAATTAAGGTTAGAACATTCCTACTAAGTTCCAAGGTTAATAATATCTAGATATTATTATGGTAAGATATTTTTCTTTTAAGATATTTGTGAAAATAAGCCTTGAACTAATAGGAAGCCTTGGAATTGGGTGGAGTGATCCTAACCACTCATCAAAAACCCTAACCCTACTCATTTCAACAGCCATACAAGCCCCCCTTCCTATAAAGTCACATTAACAAAAGCCTTAGCCTCTTTTTACAAAACCTAGAAAAGCCCTACTTTGTTCTTCCCTAAACCTCTCCCAATTAATCCAAATTGAGCCCAAATTGAGTCAAATTAATTGCATCATCATCCACAAAAGTAGAGGATACTTATGGGTGCTTGCTAGCGAGGTTGGAGGACGTTTGAACTGTAGAAAACCGAGGAAGACGTCGAATCGAGGCTCTTTACATTGAGTTTTAACACTCAATAGGTAAAATCCTACCAACCCTATTAAATTCTGATTTCTTCCTATAGATGCATTCATTTAGGGTCCCCCTAGGTGTAGCCCAAGTTTGGTAGAAATCCGTATCCATTTCGTGTCCGTATCGGACACGTATCGGTTTATTTAAATACGTGTTCGATAAAATGTCACATAGAAATGGATTTTAGTAATTTTGAAAACTAATTACATGGTTGTATAGCCCTATATATGGGGATTAATTATATATGCGACTGAGTCGATTTTTGGGAAATTTTTGTGTCCAAAAGGGACACGGACGCGCACCACGAGACCCCCGTGCTGTGCCCTGCTGCCCGACACTTCTGTAGGACACGACACGACTTTTTAAGACACAATTTTTGGCACAGAGGTCGGGGCAACCTCTTCCACCATCCTTCTAAAAGATGGGCTCGAGTGGTGCAGTGTGCGAGGAGTTCTCCTCCCCGCACTGGTCGCACTGGTCGCGCACTCGGACTGAACCGCACGTATTTGTGCCACTGACACGCAATTGGACACGGCCAGACACGGATCGTGGAAACATGATAGGGTATCGACCGTATAGCCCTACACGTGGGCTACACGTGTGCACGGCCACGTGTCACCACGTGGCCTGTGTCGTACACTGGACACACGTGCACGCGTGCACAATGCAGTCTGTGCACAGTGCGTCTCTGTGTGTGTAGCTGCTTGGACACGCCGTGTCCGGCTCTAGGGTGACACGAAAACACTCTTGGGACACGTGCACGTGTGGGGGATTAATTACCTACCAATTAATTTCTACATTAACATGTTTTGGTGGTTCGAATTTCAAATTTCCATTTCGACTGATACGTAGTTTATGATTTGAATTTCTGATAATAATTTCCCTGTTTTAAACTGAATTTTGATATTAATTTACATATAGATTCATGTACACATGTAATAGATACTGCTAGGTTGGGTTTTCATGTTAGAATAGGATTTTCACTTGAGAATATGGCTTTCAAATATGGGATGGTAGGTTGAATGTAGACTGATACATTCTGTATTGAAATTCCTGACTTTCATTCCTTTTCTTAAACTGAACTTTGGTATTTAAATTGACATGATTAATCCATTGCAATATGTTAGGCTACTGCTAGGATTGACATGTTAGATTGGGTTTAAATGTTGGTTTTTGCTGTGTTAGAAATTGGGATTCAAATTGGTAATTGGAATCCAACTTTTAAATCCAGTTTTTAACTGATTTTAATGTTTACTTTTACATGTTAGATTGGGTTTTCACATTTGAGTTTAACTGTTAGATTAGATGTTGTCATGGGATGAATGGTTTTCGAAATGAATTTTGAATGTGGAACTGCTAAATGGAAACATCAACTGATACTTCCTAGTTTTTTTATACATTATACTATTCCTGAGAATGGCTGAATGTTCATGTACACAAATTTCAGTCCTCAAACACTCATTGTTTTCCCAATTTTTACCCACACACACTTTGTCACATACACACTCTATTGCTTCCTTAAACACTATTAACTAACTGTCCTTGCAATTGAAGTTCCTAAGACTGATAACTCCTATTGTTCACTGAATTGAGTTGACACATTTACTTGGTTCTCATTTCTGAAAAAACTATAACCTGAGAACAGTAGTTCCTAATGTAACACCCCAGTCCCATAATACTTCGGACTAGGTACGTATCCATGCCAGCTGTATACATACGAAAATACTCCAATATATGGAAAACTCGTATGAATACATAAGCTGTAAAATGCAGTAAACCAAGAGTAATCTAATCTCATCCACAATGAAGAATAAAAGATATAATCAACTGTAATAAGTCTTTGTACAATACGTTGGGTGGAGACAAAGTCCATTACCAACTATCTCAAATAAAAGGTACAAGAAGGAATAGATGAAATAACAGGACGAACCAAGCGCAATCGTCTTCGAAAGAGTGGAGAAGATCACGGACTTGGCTAGAACACCTGCAAATTCACAGAAGCACATACCTGGAGAGATAACCAGGTCCTCAGAGGGACGTAACAAGATATATAATATTATGCCATATAAATTTAATAAATATTGCTCAAATAAATAAGGGATTCCTGCAATAGGGTACCTAACCGTACTATAGTGAATGCAATAAGAACAAACCTTTGACGCATGGGCCGGATCAGGAATATCAGGAATCAGGACCGTATCTCCCACTGGAGATAATCGGCAATCAGGACCGTACCTCCCACTGGAGATAACCGGCTATCAGGACCGTACCTTCCATTGGAGATAACCGGCAATCAGGGCAGTGCATATATGACCCATACATTAAGGAACTGTTTTTCCCACCCAATGTCTATTATATTGTATCCAGAACATAAATCCTCTATTAACCGCTAAGTCAAACTAAGCATGCAACCTATATTAGCGGTTATTCCTATCGTACGGCTTGTACGTATTGGTGGCCAGCCAATCACGCACATCCGTATTCTACATGCGACACACAACTTCGTGGTACAACGTGTCAAGGCCATGAATGCAACACACAAGGTGGTCCCTTAAATCTATGTTTAATGTGTAAGAAAAATAATACATAGCAGGAAATATAAATGAACAGTAAGTTCTAACAAGTTATGCCATGTATCACAGTTTATTTTACATAAAGAAAATAAATAATGCATGAAATATGAGCTAAAATAAATAAATAGCAAATGGCAAGGTGTCTTGTTTAAGGTCCTTACTGGTGAAACCGACAATCCCGTTGGGTACAGAATAGTCACATGGCTACACAAGATGAACTCAGACGATGTGACAAACTTCTAAAATAAAAACCAAAAATAAAATATTCTGAATTTTTTTAGGAAAAATATATGATATGTATTTTTCTTTCAATATTTCGGAACTTCAAACGGATCGTGATTCTGATTCCTGGTTCTCCCAGAATCTCAAAAACACTAAAACGTGTCAGATTTCGGACCACTGACACTCCACAAATTTTTCAGAAAATTAAGTTTCGAATTTATGAAAATAAAATTTACATTCAGAAAATATACCTCAATACGATTCGAACAAAAAAAACTGGAGGTCAAAAGGAGTCCGGAGTTGGGAGTTATGGTCATTCGAAGTTGCTACAACCTTTGAAAATTGAGGCTGAATTTATGACGAAAAAAGAGAGAAATTTTGACAAGGATGGTTTGAAAGATGATTTGTGGTGAAAATAATATGGAGGAGTACCTGCCTATTTATAGGATGTGGGAATTCCCAATTAGATAAGAATTAGGATTCCTTTAAACCTAATTTAGATATTTCCTAATTTAATTTAAAAGCAATCAAATCCAAATCCAAATCCAAATATAATTTAAATCAAATCAAATTCTCTTAGTTTAAAATCAAATCAATTGAATCCAATTTAAATCTATTTAAATTTTTAGCTCAAAATCAAATAGGATAAATCAATTTCGAATATTTAACTATTTAAATAAATCCAAAAATCAAATCAAGATTTAAATGGCCACCATAACTTTCAAATATATTTTTCAAAATACCATTAATAATAATTTCAAAAATAATAAATATTTTTAAATATCTTTTTAAATAATAAAATATTTATTAATAAATCTCAAAAATTATATTTTTATTTAAAATAGACTAATAAATAATTACGAAATATATGTATGCACGAATAATGCATACATGATTATGCTTTTCCAAGTATACAATAAAATATTATTTATGATTAATAACTGCTAAAAATAAAAAGGCTTTTTATAGCAAGAATAGTAATTATATAATATTTTGAAAGTGTATAATAAAATAGAAAAAATGTTTTTCTAAAATATGTACGCTCGCACATATTCGCACTTGACGAGCAACTACGAAAAAAAAATTCGTGCGCGACGTACAATACGACTATGCGACGTATAATACAAATTTTTTAAATCAGTACCAAATTTAATATATATAAAAAAATAGTAGAAATTTAGGAATTTTACATCCTACCCAACTTAAAAGAATTTCGTCCTCGTAATTAAGAATTAGGAGGGGGTGAGAAGGCACAACAGTAGATTGGAGGGTTTAAGGAAGTTTATATGGTTGTAGTCTAGGTTGAGGGTATGATTAAGAGACGATTGTAATAACTCTTAAATTCAAGTGATTAGAAAGTCAAGATTGTAAATTTAGTGTCGAGGGAAAGGTCGAGTAGTTCAAGACAAAGATATGGTTACATTGGGTGGTAATGGTCATGGTGATAGGACAGTTAGAGGAGTTTTAGTACGACGCTTTCGTCCTTCTAAAATAGGTGAAGGCGAACGCAATATAGAGTTCGAAGGAGGCGTTATCGAATACGAATACGTAGTTCAAAGGCGACCGAATAATTCAAAAGGAGTTGTCAAGGCAGTCGCGGATGGGACTCTAGAGGACAAGTTTAGCTATGTCTCCATCCACGTAGAACGATAGATAAAAGCGAACCAAATTGCACTCGGTTGATCAGACCATTATGCACCGGTTCTGATTAGACAATATGTTAGTGGGTGTACCCAATAAAATATGTCATAATCAAGCTTGATAATGAAATAAGCTTGCAAAACTGAAGCTACGTTAGCAGCGCGAGATAGTCAAAATATGAGCAAGGGAGGTACTGATGAAGGAAATTTTAAATAATCCCAGATCTTTTAAGATCAAGGCTCGCCCGAAGTTCGGGCCTATACAGTTGTCTTGGTTGACTAGCTAAGTTAGGGTCATCTGAACTTATAGGCTAAGCAAACTTATCCACATGGGTCACAAGGACAAAGGTTTTGTTGGACCGTGAGGTATTCTACCCAACTTACAAGAGTTAAACTAGTAATGGGATGAGACAATGGGTTAAGCAATCAAGATAAAGCACAAATTTAAGCATTTAACGAACTAAGTAGAACAAAATTCACCTATCGGGTTAAGGGATTGAGTCAAGGTTGGATCTCTTAATTGAAGTCGGAAAGTATTTTGGTGTCATGGTAGAGGTTATAGTTTGGCCATTTTGACAAGAAGGTCCTATCATAAAAATAGTGTACAAGGAGACGTGTTTTAGTGGAACATGATACATCTACATGAAGGTGGACTTGTCTAGGTCTTACATATGAAATTTGTTGGAAGGAAAAGTGTAGTGTTGTACTCCAAATATACAAGTCACGGTAGGGGATGCCAGAAGATCAAAAATAGAAAGTGGGAGTTCACGAGGTGATAATTAATGCACAAAATAAAGAAGATCAAGTTAAAGCGTGAAATAAAATTAATTAAAGAATCCAGTAAAATAATTTAGGAACACAATTTCGGAGAGAAGATAGTCTCCTAGATGAATACAGTTAAGGAACCATTAACTCATTATTCAAATTGCAAATAGATTAGAAGGTGGTAATTAAAAGATCTAGAATTGAAGGAAGGTCGAGTAAGTCGAGGTGAAAATACCGTCACATAGCTGGGTAGATGACTAACAACACTTGTATATATACTACTATCATGGTCATGAGTGACATGGCAATTAGTGTGGAATACTTCTAACTCATTAGGGCTACCTTTGTGGCCTATCATTAATATTTTAACTCAAGTTTCCTCCAAAAGTTTTAAAAAAATAAACTTTCAAAAATATACCACCAAAATTTGTATTTACTCCAAGCCGTTCAAATTCATCAAAAAAATTTAAATCACTCTCATAAATCTCAAAGCAAAATTTTATCATGTTACTACTAACCTTTTCCAAAATTAACGTTTAAATTCAACTATTTAACTCAAGAGTTCATAATTTACGAATCCATAAAAATTTCACAATCAATCAAAAATTTAACACTCTAAATTTTTTAAATAATTTATAATAAAACTCTTAGCATATTATAAGCAATCTCAAAAAATTAAGCTCAATGCTCTCATCAATTTTAACTTCTATTTATGCTATGTTATTCCAACAAACTCACAACTTTTAAATGGTAACTTCCTTTAATCAATCAAAATAACTTTCCATCACATCCTTCGAAATTCTTCAAAAAAAAATTTAATATTAGCAATCCCACATTAAACTAAATTTTCAAATAATCTTATCAGTCAAAATCTTTTTTTTTTTACCAAAAATCTAAATAGATTTGTAAATCCTCAATCATAGGACACAATTTAAAATAAAGAAAAATTCTCAAAAATCATTTTCATAACTTTCAAATATTTTAAACCAAAATTCACCGTCATTACTTCCCCTTAAAATTTAAAATTTTATAAACACGAAAACCGTAAGTTGTTCAACTCCGTTTAAATAATTCCTACGACCATTTTTAAAAGCTAAGATCATTTTCAAACCAAATCTATAACTGTTCAAGGTGCATAACTATAATACAATAAATCATGAACATTAAAACTCAAAAATCAAATAAATTTTATATTTGTTCAAAGATGTATATCTATCACCCAAACTCATAAATATCACAACTCGAAAAGCAAATCAATTTTATACTTGTGCAAGGATGTATAACTATAATCCAATAAATCATAAATATCAAATCTTTGAAAATTAATCAATTTCTTAAACCAAGTATGAAATTCTATAAATCCTCTGGTGTTTACTATTTAGAAATCTCAAGGTTAAAACTTTCCGTGGTAATATCCTACTTTACAAATTACTAATCATTAAATCACACTAAAAAAAAACCCTTTAACTCAATTAGAGTCTTAAATGTATTCCAATTGCCAATATAACCATTCTAGCCATGTGTTTGACCTATGAGCATATACTAGTGTAGTCATCTTGCTAGTTGACACTAAGCACGGAAATAAGGATCAACGGTAGAAAGGAATCAAGCAAGATGCAATTCAAGGAAGTCGAACGAGAGTTCGAAATTTGAAGCCAAAGGAAGAGGTCAAGGTGTATGGATGAGATTCCTATAATTCTAATCCTATATTGTAGGTTCACATCGGTACAGTAACGTAACCGAAGTGACAAACTCGACCTACATGGGCCACCACAAAAATATGTAACGCCCCAGTCCCATAATACTTAGGACTAGGTACGTATCCATGCCAGCTGTATACATACGAAGATACTCCAATATATGGAAACCTCGTATGAATACATAAGCTGTAAAATGCAGTAAACTAAGAGTAATCTAATCTCATACACAATGAAGAATAAAAGATATAATCAACTGTAATAAGTCTTTGTACATATGTTGGGTGGAGATAAAGTCCATTACCAACTATCTCAAATAAAAGGTACAAGAAGGAATAGATGAAATAACAAGATGAACCAAGCGCAATCGTCTTCGAAAGAATGGAGAAGATCACGGCCTTGGCTAGAACACCTGTAAATTCATAGAAGCACATACCTGGAGAGATAACCAGGTCCTCAGAGGGACGTAACAAGACATATAATATCATGCCATATAAATTTAATAAATATTGCTCAAATAAATAAGGGATGCCTGCAATAGGGTACCTAACCGTACTATAGTGAATGCAATAAGAACAAACCTTTGACGCATGGGCCAGATCAGGAATATCAGGAATCAGGACCGTATATCCCCCTGGAGATAACCGGCAATCAGGACCGTACCTCCCACTGGAGATAACCGGCTATCAGGACCGTACCTCCCATTGGAGATAACCGGCAATCAGGGTAGTGCATATATGACCCATACATTAAGGAACTGTTCTTCCCACCCAATGTCTATTATGTTGTATCCATAACATAAATCCTCTATTAACCGCTAAGTTAAACTAAGCATGCAACCTCTATTAGCGGTTATTCCTATCGTACGGCTTGTACGTACTGGTGGCTAGCCAATCACGCACGTCCGTATTCTACATGCGACACACAACTTCGTGGTACAACGTGTCAAGGCCATGAATGCAACACACAAGGTGGTCCCTTAAATCTAGGTTTAATGTGTAAGAAAAATAATACATAACAGGAAATATAAATGAACAGTAAGTTCTAACAGGTTATGCCATGTATCACGGTTTATTTTACATAAAAAATAAATAATGCATGAAATATGAGCTAAAATAAATAAACAGCAAATGGCAAGGTGTCTTGCTTGAGGTCCTTGCTGGTGAAACCGACAATCCCGTTGGGTACAGAATAGTCACAGGACTACACAAGATGAACTCAGACGATGTGACAAACTTCTAAAATAAAAACCAAAATAAAATATTTTGAAATTTTTTTAGGAAAAATATATGATGTGTATTTTTCTGTCAGTATTTCGAAACTTCAAACGGATCGTGATTCTGATTCCTGGTTCTCCCAGAATCTCAAAAACACTAAATATGTCAGATTCGGACCACTGACACTCCACAAAATTTTCAGAAAATTAAGTTCCGAATTTATGAAAATAAAATTTACATTCAGAAAATATACCTCAATACGATTCCAACAAAAAAAAACTGGAGGTCAAAAGGAGTCCGGAGTTGGGAGTTATGGTCATTCGAAGTTGCTACAACCTTTGAAAATTGAGGCTAAATTTATGACGAAAAAAGAGAGAAATTTTGACAAGGATGGTTTGAAAGATGATTTGTAGTAAAAATAATATGGAGGAGTACCTGCTTATTTTAGGATGTGGGAATTCCCAATTAGATAAGAATTAGGATTCCTTTAAACCTAATTTAGATATTTTCTAATTTAATTTAAAAGCAATCAAATCCAAATACAAATCCAAATCCAAATATAATTTAAATCAAATCAAATTCTCTTAGTTTAAAATCAAATCAATTAAATACAATTTAAATCTATTTAATTTTTAGCTCAAAATCAAATGGGATAAATCAATTTCGAATATTTAACTATTTAAATAAATTCAAAAATCAAATCAAGATTTAAATGGCCACCATAACTTTCAAATATATTTTTCAAAATACCAATATAATAATTTTGAAAATAATAAATATTTTTAAATATCTTTTAAATAATAAAATATTTATTAATAATCTCAAAAATTACATTTTTTTTAAAATAAACTAATAAATAATTACGAAATATATGTATGCACGAATAATGCATACATGATTATGCTTTTCCAAGTATACAATGAAATATTTTTATGATTAATAACTGCTAAAAATAAAAAAGGCTTTTTATAGCAAAATAATAATTAATAATATTTGAAAGTGTATAATAAATAGAAAAATATTTTTCTAAAAATGTACGCTCGCACATATTCGCACTTGACGAGCAACTACGAAAAAAATTTCGTGCGCGACGTACAATACGACTATGCGACGTACAATACAAAATTTTTAACAGTACCAAATTTATATATATAAAAATAGTAGAAATTTAGGGATTTTACACCTAACCACCTAAAACCTGAGTTTTGTTCACTATTTTTCCAGGTTCTACACACCCCTCATGCATCTACACACACTAACCTTTTTCCTATTGACACTCTATTTAACTATGGCTATGGACACATTGCCTATTTCCTGAGAAAACAGGAAACTAAACCCCCTAGACTGTCACTTTAAATATATACACACATTGCCTATTCCTTAGAACACCTGTTTCCCCTATTGACACTGAGAACCTATTTTACACACTATTTCTATATATGTTCACACACACAATGCCTTTCAGTTTCCTGAGACACTGTACCCTAGTTAGCCACACTTAAATACATGCTACACATTGACCTATACACTAGCCGACAGCCCCATATACACACACACACATATTTTACATATACACACTTATATGTACCACTACATATACATCACATTACCTTCCCTCCTTTGTTTCATGTTTCCCTATCTATATATACATATGTGTATGCAAGCATTAGGTTATGAAATAAATACATATTGTGTATATGTTATATATAGTTAAGCTTGATTTTCATATGCTACATCATGTGTTCATCAGAGGGATATATGCCTAGGACTATAGGTTGATAGTATATATAGTGATAGTATATAACATATTAGCCTATATGACATCCTAAGGTATCCTAGATATATTAGCCTGTGGGTTTATTATGAGTTAGCCCTATAAGATTGACTTAGATGTTGACCCCAGCCTAAGTGACTTGTTGAATATAGTTTGACTAGACCCTAGATAGTTGACTTAGGCTCTTAGTTTGACTTGGGTTGACCCAGATTTGACCAAGTTTGACTTTGACCTAGATTGACCTAGAAATCATGTAGATTGCATCGTAATGTTCTATATTATCATTCTGGACATGTTATAACCTATATTCCTCTGTTTAGGACATTGTGACTTTGTTGCAGACATCTGATATTATACTACTCTTTTTCAGAGTATCAGGCGAGTACATTCTCTGATAGTTCTTTTATTTACTTGTCAATTACTGTACTTCAGTTTCTAGTTAGTTTTTGTGATTCTTACAACACGTATAGATATTTCTGGATTCATGTATGCGACACACATACCATCTTGTCTGGCCTCTATTTCGGGAATCACTACTGGCATCACCTTCTGGAACCACTACTGGAATCACCTTCTGGAACCACTACTGGAATCACTTGCTGGTATCATCATATTTGGCTGGACTCATCTCGATTTCTCGTCGTATTCTGGATTCACTTATACTTGTGGGCGGAGAAATATTAGAGTAGACATGTGAATATTACCCAAATACTGGAACCACTCCCTTAAAATTATACTGGAATGATAGCCATCCCACACTTCGCGAGTGTGCGATGTGCCGTATTACCTACAGCCGTTTACATGTCGATCTCGGTATTTTAAAACACACTGTTAGAGTATGGACTCACCCTGGAATCATTGATCACTATGACTGGAATCGTCTCGTACTAGATTCATCTTGTATTAGATTCGTCTTGTACTGGACTTACATGGAGTTACACTTGTCTATATTACTATCTGGACTTATATCATGTTTACTCAGTAAAGCTAGATTATATTTTATAGTCTTTTTGCCATACTTCTCCTCTTGTTTAGTTACCTTACTTTCCTTGTACCTTAACTGTTTCTTTACATCATTACTCGTACAAACTGCCATGTTCATCAATACAACTGTCTATAACTACTTTATAGTTCTCTGTCATTTACTTGAATTTTTGATGAATTGTACTCATTCCTGTCCTGACTGGACCTGTTAAAAATATTACAGATGATTGCTCTGAGGACATTTGCCCTACTTACCTTGGAGCAGGAGATGGCTTAGCTACCTATGGCCCCGACACTCAGGAGTGATCGGGAGACTAGCTAGTAGACTTGGTTTAGTTTTCATGTTTTAGAACTTAAAGTCTAATAACTTGAGATATGAGTTTGTTTGAGATATTATTATTTAGTAGTTTATAAATGTTGTTGTTTAGTCTTTAGTTATAAACTTCTGTGTTATTTTATCGTTCTTAGACTGTGATGAGATTTATTATATCTATACTTGTCCTCCGTTCGGAGTTGAGATTTGACAAGTACATTATATATTTGCATGAGTTGTTGATTAGATAGTAACCTAGGACCGTTCTACTGCCGACACTGCGGCGTAGGCTAGACGTACCCACTTTTTGTCCCTACACAGGGTGGGGTCTGACAGAACTCTTAAGAAACTCGAAAACGTTAAGTGAAGCTTTAATGCAGGCTGATGTTTGTCTTACTCTCCTCAGAAGCCTTAAAAATAACCTGTCAGCTGTACACATTGTCGTAGTATATTTGAATTAATACCTATATCACTTTTACGCAAGATGACATGTTGTTAGAAGACATCGTCATAATCGTCCTCTCTATTTTACGAGATATATGGACACCATGAAAGTCGATCGCATTCTGATTGACCCTGGGTCTGCTCTTAGTATCATACCAAAGTCTTTGTTGGATGCCATGAAGATCCCAGTGCACAACCTTTTCTACAACCATCATACCATATTAGGGTTCAATCAAGGAAGAGTGAACCTTTAGGGAAGATACTCCTGAAACTCCAAATCGGCAATCTTCGTACTAAGGTTACTTTCTATGTGATTGACAATCATGGCTCATACAATGCTTTGCTGGGAAGATCGTTCGTACCTTCTACTCTCCACCAATGTTTCAAATATGTAGATGGTAATGGAGAAGTACAGAAAGAAGTTGCAGACCTAAATACTTTCAAGGGGGTTGAAGCGTACTGCAACAACTCTCGCATGTATAAAGAGGAATTCATGAAGGTGGTGTTAGCAATGGATACTGATAAAGAACAGAAAGGCGTGTCGAATGATACTCTGGTGATTCCTGTCAAAGGACGTACTTCCTCCCTCAGTCTTCCAAACATCTGACTATCTACCTTCCTTCTCATAAGAAGCAGCCTCCTGGTGTTAGTCAGGAACAAAGGAAGCTCGCCTCTTCTGAGCCACTTGTAATCGACCTTCGTCGTAAAAAGCTCCCTCCTCCTTCTCGTTCTTCTTCTTCCCCTTTGGTTATCAATCTGACTAAGCCTGTTAAGGCTAAAGATTCTGTTATAATGATGATGTAAAGATCAATAAAACATCTCCTTTGCAGTATACTGATGTCTCTTATTATACTCAATGTTATTTGGATATGCTAGATAGCTTTAAACCACTTACAGTAGGAGTCGTATCATCTCTCTAAAATGAGGTATCACTGGATTCAATACATGAATCGTACTTCTTAGTACCGTCTCGAAAGAAAGGCGAAATGCCTACTTTTTAATAAACGAGAAGAACAAAACATTCCTGACAACGATGATAAGGATGATAAAGGAAGGCTAATTACGTCGCTATAGTCCGCAATCCAAGGCAATCATCCGTAAAATGGGCTATAATTTCAGAACTGGTCTCAATAGCGGTAAAGGAAGGCAAATCCTATTCGTATTTTGTTCCAAAAGAAAAATCACAACAATACTACAACAAGATGAAGCGGGGAATAGGTTATATTTCACCACTTCCGACTCCAGAAGCTTTCGAATCCGATGAAGATGAACGATCTAACTCTTCTGATTCTATTTCATGGGATTCTGATACCAGTATTGGTCATGTTCATCGGGTAACAGTATCTTCTAACATGGTGTCAACCGAGTTCTCAGACAATGATGAAGATGATATTGAGGAAGCTCCTGAAGTAGACCCTTGGGCACAAAGGATGGACAATCAGTAGGAACTCCGTTTTGAACAACGAGAACCACCTACTGAAGATCAACTAATCTAGATCGATGTTGGAGAGAAGGATGTACCACGACCAATCTTCATTAGCAAAAATCTCCCAGAGGATGATAAACAAGAACTGATTCACCTCATTCGTAAATATATCGATGTCTTCGCCTGGAGCTATGAAGATATGCCGGGTTTAGATCCTCAGGTCACAACTCATAAACTTAACATCTTGCCTAATGCCAAGCTAGTCAAACAACAACAACGATGATTCAAGCCTGAAATGATGGATGCGATTGATGATGAAGTCAAAAAGCTTATCGCTTGCAGTTTTATCAGAGAAGAACAACATCCTAACTGGGTAGCCAACGTCGTACCAGTTTTGAAGAAGACTAGGAAAGTACGAGTGTGCATAGATTTATGGGATCTCAATGATGCGTGTCCTAAAGATGAATTTCCTCTCCCAATTACTAATGTCATGATCGACAATACTTGTAGATTCGAACGAATCTCTTTCATGGATGTGTTTTCTGGATATAATCAAATCCGGATGAATCCTGAAGATGAAAAACATACTTCATTCCGTTTCTTACGGAGTATACTGTTATACAGTCATGCCTTTTGGTCTTAAGAATGCTGGTACAACTTACCAGCGGGCTATGAGTACTATCTTTCGAGATCATCTGTGAAAGACTGTCGAATGCTATGTAGACGATATTGCTGTCAAAAGTCGTCTAAAGGAAGATCACATCCAAGATTTAAGAACTATCTTCAATCTAATTCGCCAGCATCAACTCAAAATAAACCATACAAAGTCTTTCTTGGTGTCTCTAGTGGTAGATTTCTCGGATTCGTCATTACCTCTAAAGATATACACGTTGATCCCGAGAAGATCAAAGCCATTCAAGAGATGCGTCCTCCACGCAACCTAAAAGAGCTACGAGGATTCCAAGGTAGACTTGCGTACATCAGGAGGTTTTTTCGAATTTATCTGGACGTTGCAGACCAATTACTCAGTTAATAAAGAAAGGTGTATCTTTTATTTGGACCGAAAAATATCAACGAGCATTTGATGACATAAAGCGGTATTTGATGAGTCCACCGGTCCTTGTTCCACTGATCTCAGGAATACCCTTCTTGATGTATGTCCGAGCAATGGACCATTCATTTGGTGCATTACTGGCTCAGAAGAACAAAGAAGGTCATGAACAAGCCATCTATTATCTTAGTCAGACGTTGATTGTGGATGAACATCGTTATAGTCCTGTGGAGAATGAATGTTTAGCCTTAATGTTTGCTGTTCAAAAGACAAGGCATTACATTATCGGCCAAACTATTCATGTTATTTCTTGAGTCAATCCTCTTCGGGTCCTAATGAAGAAGCCTAGCACACTCAATTCTAGGCTTGCTATATGGGCCATATTATTAGCACAATATGACATGGTGTATGTTCCTCAAAAGTCTGTGAAAGGACAAGCACTTGCTGACTTCTTAGCAGCTCATCCTGTCCCTGAAACATCTAAGCTCTATGACGAAATTCTAGATGAGACATTGGAATCAAATATGATCTTAGAAGAATTACCTACTTGGCGGTTGTTCTTTGACAGAGCTTCTAGAATTGAACCTAGAGGCACCCTTGTCGCTGGAGTAGGAATCGTTCTTGTTTCACTAGATAGATTAGCTATTCAGAGGGCTTATTCCTTAGATGAGTCATGCACGAACAATGTAGCAGAATACAATACCTTGCTTATTGGACTCCAATTAGCCAAACAACTGGATATTGAATATCTCGAAGTATATGGTGATTCTAAGCTGATTGTTAATCAGGTTAGAGGCACATACGAAGTTCAACATCAAGATCTGGTACTATGCCACGAAGCGGCAATCAGAATAGCTTCTTCGTTCAATGGGTTCTTTATTGAACATGTACGACGAGCATGTAATACAGAAGTTGATACCTTAGCTAACCTGGCTGCGGTATTGGCAATTCCAGTCAAAAGACAACAAATGGTTGTTATCTCCAATAGAGAACTGTTTTGTGTTAAAAACAACCATAACATTGAATTCAGTAATTCAACTGAAGTCAATATCAGCGAAGATTGGAGATCACCTTTTATCGACTTTGTAGTACATGATATACTACCTGAAGATCCTAAGGAAGCTACAAGTATTCGTCGTCGATCGCTTCGATTTTATTATAATCATACCACCAAAACTTTCTTTCGACAAACTTTTGATGGATTACTTTTGAGATGTTTTGCTGGTGATGAAGCAAAGCAGATATTACACGAAGCTTACGATGGCGTTTATGGAGCACATCAGCCCGGTCCTAAATTACAGCATCGTATCCGGCATATGGACTACTACTGGCCCTCTATATTATCAGATGCTATTGACTATGCAAGGAAGTGCCGTGCATGTTAGATTCATGCAGATTTCATTCACCATCCGTCATAATTTCTTTACCCAACTGCTTCCTCATGGCCCTTCGAAGCTTGGGGCAAGGATATAATTGGTCCAATCAATCCTCCTTCGTCTAAAGGACATGGTTTATCTCAGCTATAACCGATTATTTTTCTAAATGGGCTGAAGCCATACCTTTAGCTGAAGTGAAGACTAGTAGTGTCATTAACTTCATCAAATCATGTGATATACAGATTTGGCATACCTCGTCGGATCATCCATGATAATGGACCACAATTCGTCAGCCAGAAATTTACTAGGTTTTGTTATAACAACAGAATCAATAATATTGCTTCTACGGCCTATAATCCTGCGGCTAATGGGCTAGCTGAAGCATTCAACATGACTATCATCAAACTCCTCAAAAAGTTTGTTTCTTAATAAACATAATTGGAGTGAGAAACTTGGAGAATGTTTATTGGCTTATCGCACTACAGTCCGTAATCCCACAAGTTGTACACCTTTTTCTCTAGTATATGGATGCGAGACTGTCTTACCACTGGAAATTTAAATTCTATCCTTGAGAATTGCTATTGCTAATGAACTTACTACAGAAAACAATGATCGTCTCCGGCTTCAAGAATTGGAGGCGTTCGATGAGAAAAGGCTATTGGTTCAACAACATATCGAACTTTATCAAGCCCGTATCTCAAAAGCTTTCAATTGCAAAGTTAAAGTGCAAATTTCAGGAAGGCGAACTAGTTCTTATAGTCAGACGTCCTATGACTATGGCCCATATGAGCAAAGGCAAGTTCGAGGCAAAATAGGAAGGTCCGTATGTGGTAAACAAGGTTTTCTCAAATGGAGCCTACTAATTAACAGATATGGATGGCAGAGTTGCTATGATGTCTATCAATGGCAAATTTCTCAAGAAGTATTATGTATAAATGTAAAATGTTCTTCATTTAGAGAAATGATATAAATAAAACTCATTTTATTTCAAAAGCAGAAAAGAGTTATATAATATTAAGGACGGGGACGAGGACCCGATCCTTCATTATTAAATACATGATTTGCCAGCAACTCTAACATCTCGTTGTCTGAACACACTTGCAACTCACAGGCGACCGTTCTTACAGCTTCCTCTTCAGCAGTCTTCCCAGGCTCCACCAACTTGGGAATCAGGTCCTGCTTTGGTGCAGGAGCAGTTGAGCCTTCACCCACTTCTTTCTGAGAAGGAACCGGAGGCTCAGTAGAAGGCGACTCGGTCATATCTTCGATCTTCAGTGTGAGTAAATCTTTGGAAGATATTTTGTGCAGAGAGAAAAGAAGTTGACGATATCTATAGAAGTTTTGTTCTTTTTATAGACAAACAACTAGATGTTCGGCTTCGAGAACCGATGCAACAATTCTTCTTCAAAAGAAGTCCAACTGTTCATTCATTCATTATCTTCCTCGAGAATCAAGACAACTGTTCATTCATTCATTCATTCATTCTCCTCCATGAAAACGGAAGTGACTGTTCATTCATCCATTTTCTTTGACTTATCATTCATTCATTCATTAATCTTGGCATTTATTGGCTCTTACTTACTTTATTGTAAATAACAAGAATTTACGTCCCTCACA
Source organism: Iris pallida (assembly GCA_029216955.1). NCBI lineage: Eukaryota > Viridiplantae > Streptophyta > Magnoliopsida > Asparagales > Iridaceae > Iris > Iris pallida. The sequence goes on from JANAVB010041619.1 coordinate 7,914,701, forward strand.
CCTCTGAATTCCGATTATCTACATCATCAACTTGTCACGTCCTAGTACCTCTGATAAAGTTGTCTATTGAAATAACAGTATTTCTAAACGTTATATTCTGCCACGTCCATATTACCTCTGAGCAAATATAATAAATATTGTTATTTTCTAAATCAAGAAATATATCATGTCCAGTACCTCTGAATATATTTTCTATTCTATTACTTATATCTGTAAACAAGATATGTAACAAGTAATGGAGCCACATAAAAAGTTTTTTATGTTATTTCTATTTCCAAAAAGAGATACATTGTAAGGAAAAAGACAACAAGCTTTACTCATTCTATTCTGAAGGATAAATAATAAGTTCTACAATTTGTTTCTTCAAAACTTGAACTCTTTTATTACGAGAATCTAGCACTCGCTGCCTGGCTTCAACTCTTCCTAATTCAGGATCGAATGGTCGCAGAACAGCAATTTGACGTGCTAGTTCTTCATTCTGTAAACGTTCAAATTCCTCCTTCTGATGCTTCAAAGCCTCTATTTGATTAATAGCAGCTTGATGTAACTGATTTTCTTGTTCTAAATTCTGCTTGACCTTCTTGAGTTCTGCTTGAAGCTGGGCAATTTTAGTCTCTAGATCAGCAGTCTTCTTCTCTTCCTCTTCAGCCTTGGTCTTATGACTCAGAAATAATAGCTGCATCAGCGATTTGGATGTCTAATTCAGAGGATTGTTTAGTGAAAGCCAGCAAAAATGCTTCAAAATTGGCTTTACTAGTCTCGGCTTCTCGAGCCATAGCCTCATATTCTGTGTTTACTAGTTGCTCGATATCTCCTCTTTTTAGCTCCTTGTAAGCTTTAATTGAACCCACCAGCTCATTCAAAATGTGTTCCAAAAATATAGCCTAAGCCTCGTCTCCTTGGCTTCGGATACCTCCAATCAAGAATGAAGAGGGAGTTCTGATGGTACTAAAAGGAACATCTTCTCTCTCCATCACTCTATGAACTAAAGGCTCCAGAGACGTGAAGAAAACTTTCTTGAAGGAAGCCATCACGAACTTGTTAGTTGCCATGGCTCCTGGAGTGGCTACTACTTCCGCTAGAGTCTTTACAGTTTTAATAGGTAGAGGCACTTCATCTTGAGCGCTGATGTGAAAAGAGCTTCCCTCCCTTACTATAGTCTCTGTGGGTTCTTCTGCAAATTACATATGTTATTTATATTAGTAACATACAATGTTGAAGGCACTACAACAAATAGATCATGTTTAGAAATTTACCTGAGCTGGGTATAGCATGAGGAGTCTCAAGAGGTTTGACTGTCTCTGGCTGAAGCTTTGATAGAGTTTCTGTAGACATAGCAGCTTAACTACTGCCTGCTTCAGATTCAGTCTGAAGTGGCAGAGTCATTGGAGTTTGATCTGCTAATTCTGCTGCCACTCCAGACATCTCAGGTTTCTCAGAGATTATGGGTTCATCGATCTTGGAATTGATATGTTCTTCATCGATAACCATATTCTCCTCCTCTTCAGCAGTAGAGTGATCTTCATCAACCGAGAGCTTCTGAGGTGATGGTACATCTACTAAGGTTTATTTCTCTTGAGTGATGTCATTCCAATCATCATCATATGCTTCATCACCAAAGTCGCAACCGGCTAAAGCTTCAATCATCGCCTCTTCAGAATGAGTAGGCTCTTGAGCCTTAGGAGAATCTTATGGAAGTAGATCCTTCTCTGGAGGGGTAGCTTCCGGAGTCATAGGAGTTGGGGATGGAACCGTTATCCCCGCTGCAGCAAGTATATTGGCGGAAATACTTACCATAACAGCTTCTAATCGTGGAGGCTCTGCAGTGGTAGTAGACGGCCGTGCATCCTCTGAAGTAGCTAATGCAAATAAAGAAATCACTTTACTATACATCTCTGACAGAATAAAATATATATATTATTAGGGTATATCACAATCTTGATATTACCTTCTTGAGATGGTACCTCTTCGGTAATTACCAATTTTCTCCTGATCTCTCTATGAGAAGATACAACCGGCTCATCAGCAGCTCTGGTGTGATCATCCTCCAGATCAATCAGAGTGGTAGATGTTCCTCGTTCTGTGACTCTTTCCTGCTTCTGAATAGAAGAAGGAGTAATTTCCTTCTCTCCGGAGGAGGAACTGAGGAGCATCTTTTGACTGGGAACGAGTCGTTCTTGTAGTCGTTGGTTCATTTATAGTCAAAGATGTCCTTCTTTTCTTCTCCGGAGCCCTTGGAGAAGCAGGTCTATTATCCAGCTGAGGAGGAGCCGTCGTCTCCAACCTTTCTTTTCTTCAATCCCTTGGCAGGGGATTTCTCTTTCCATACCTTTAAGGATAGGTCTAGAGGATCCTGAACTTCATCGAGATAGTTCTTTCGAATGGAAGCTTCTAGTGGTAGATCTTCAGGATCTTTGTCCTCTGCATCGAAGGGAGTGAGCAGTGTGTTTCCCTGTTTGGATCTCTTGTCACTTGCGAAGTGTGTGCAGGATGGAAGCTTTTAGTGAATGTGTTCGCTGAAGTATAGAAGTTTGCGTATGTATATAACATACGCGGGCCTTATGAAAGATTGTAGGGCATAGAAAACATAGCTTTTGTACCTCGGGCGTTGTAATAGCTCCACGCCCTAGTCCCATCGATCAAATAACCTTTAGCTGTCGGCAGGTGGTGGCAACCTACATGAAGCTGATTATATCCGAACTGCCATGCATATCGACTAGGCAAGTACGATTCCAAGTAGCACTCTTCCTCAAATCTGTGGACCAAATGAGAGGGACGGATTATCTGCAGCCACGAAAAGATGGGTAGACTTAAGCAAAGTTGTTCTGCAGTCAAATCTATCGATTTTGGTGGCATATTCTCATACCTGTTAGGGGGCTGAATGCACTGAAAGTCCATCCTGATCCACGGTTTAAGGCAAATCTGTACTCTGAAAGAGCAGTGTATTGCCAATGAGCGCTGGAGTAGCGTCTGATAAAATCTCTGTCGATACTGCCCATATTAGGGTTCATCAGACAAGGATGGTGAAGCAATAGCCATCCGAATAGATAAGTGTACAGCATCTCGGTACGAGGGAAGTCTTGCCTCGCCGCCTTGTCATTTAATATAGTTTGTACAAAAGAACGCAATCCTGCGTTCAAGCGGCAAGTCATAGCCGACAAAAGATCCATCTTGTATCTGAAGACAAGACGTGCTGCAGTAAACAGAATGCCTCGATGGAATCTGTCGACTGTACTGGCTCCTGGAACTATAAAGCGCCGTAGCCATAAAGAGAGAAAGTCCGCTAGCTGGGCCTCTTTGGACATAGATCTGTAACCCTATCTGAGATAACTCTGAAGGGTATCACCAGCCTTGAATGGATGCAAGTCCTCATCCAGTTTGACATCTCCATGCTCATGTTGCTCTATCAGATATAACATGTCGCTTGGACTGAAGGGTTCAAAGAAGCGAGGAGCACAGGCTTGATTTTCAAGTGGCTTGTCCTCCCGTACATGACCCAAAAAGAGATATGGCATCCACTTGGTGGTATAACAAGTACCTGTAGTGGCACTTTTGTAATAGAGCGAGTAGATCTTATAGTGACACAATAATTCTTGAAAGACGGCGATCATCTGAGGGTTCTCCTCTGCCATAGCATCCAATTCGTCATTTGTGGGCACATACTCTTCATATGGATTATCGTCCATTGGTAGAGAGAGATATTCCATCTCATGGAGAGCAAATCCTATTTCTCTATGAGGGGTCGTGAAAGTTCCAGTGCTTTTGTTATACCTCTCTACTAAAGCCAGTAACATATGAGCGTTCGGGCGAATGCCGTATACTGTAGTCCAGATGGCATCGTAGAGACCTAGATCGAGGAGCCTGTCCTTGAATTGATCTAAAATCCAAATAGATAAGCTGCTCCAACGCTTCATATCTTGGTTAACCAGACCTGTCATTCGCATGCCGCGATCTGGATATCTTCCTTCAGCTCTTGCGAATGTATTCACAAAAATAGGTATTCTAACCGGAAGGAGTAGAGAGGAACCTTCAGGAGGAAAAAACTTGGCTTTAAACCTCTCAAGTAAGTACTGTATTTTTTGGAAGTACTGTAAAAGAGGTCTCTGTACTTCATACCCATTCTGTAACAGATTTTGCCGACTCTTGCCTGCTAAATTGGAGTCAGATCCCATGACATTCTTCTGGGATAGCTTGCAAATGCATATTGAGATAATGCCATAGACCTCGATATTTTGTGAGGTATATGATTTATCTTCAATTTTGAATATTCTTCCCTTTTTTCTGGTCTTGGGCTGGGAAGTCTTCTTGATGACATCCCCTAATAGAAAGGCAGATTTCTTGTGGACCACAGTATCTAGACTTTCTAAGGGTTCTCTATTCATTAAGCTCAGCAAGGTTTGGTTTTCTTGGGCCATGAGAAGGGTCTTTCGTGCTTCAGGACCATCATACTGAGGGAATGTGACATGAGACAGTTTCTCCTTGTACTCCGGGACATTGAATACTGAAGCAAATCTTTCAGCATTAGGGTCTTCTCCGAGATCAACTGTAAAGAAATACACAAACAAAAGTTAGAAGCAACAAGAGTGTGCAGCTTTTTTAAGAGCCAATCAATTAAGTTGCGCAAACATCTTAGGTTGTGCAAACATTTAAGTTGTGCAAACATCCTGAGTTGCACGATATTCTAGGTTGCACAACAACTTAGGTTGCACAACATCCTGAGTTGTGCCACATCCTGGGTTGCACAACAATTCAGTTGCGCAACATTCTGTGTTGCTTGCCAACCTGGGTTGTACAATATTGTGTTGTGCGAAACTTAAGTTGCGCAACATCTCAGATTGCACTACATACATGTTGCCCCACAAATTATTTGCACAATATTTTTGATTGCGCGACACAACTAAGTTACGCAACAGCGTGCACAACACAACTAAGTTGTGCAACCGCATGCGCAACACAACTGAGTTGCACAACATGGTTTATAAGAACGAACAATGTTCAAATGAAGCAACCACACCCTAATAAGGGGTGACGCAGAGTTTGTGCTGCGCCAAACACTCTAAGAAGAGGGGCGCAAGTCAATTTTATCTTCCTTAAGTTTAATTTGTTCGTCTTCGATCACCTTCCAGAGCTGGGTTTGTAGTCGCTCGTCGAGAAGAGGGCAGCGCATATTGTGACACACGGGTCGGCAGAGCATGAGTCGAAGGGGGCGGTAACACCCTTCCCCTTGTCGGCGGCGGTTTTCTTGGGAGCCATGACTTCGAGGAAATAGTCGGAGAAGAAGGGTTACAAAAGTTCACAATGTTCTCTCAGAAGATTAAAAGTAAATGTAAAGAATTACAATCGGTTAAACGAGGGTTATTTATAGCCTAAATGACAGAATCCTAACAGTCACCCTGAGTTGCACACGAAAAATTGTAACCGCTTGCAACAGACTGCGCGAGATAGGCGCAACTTGACTCAGTCATTGTCATAATTCAAAGTATTTCAAAGTTTTGTGACATTTGAAAATTTGAAAACTTTGAAGGGGGTCTTGTAGAGCCTAAAAATAATGTTGTGCCATGTTTTTATTGCTCAGCAATCAAGTTGCGTCCCAAAAATCAAGCTGCGCCACTGTTATGAAGATCAGAGATAAAACTGCACAACTGATCAGGCTGCGCCAAATATTAAACTGCGCCCCATCACATTGTGCCAAAATCTACGTGGCGCCTGGCAAATAATTGCCATCATTAACTGACAACACTGACAACTGACAGCACGGTGAACGATGAAAATATCTTCAAATCCCGTAACATGTGGCGCTCGAGACGATCTGTTATGATTTGATGACAGCTGTCCCGTGCACTCTGTGAGTTGTGCTTAGGCACAATCTGAACAAATTCTTCTCACACATTTAGATGTTGCCACGTGCCTATGCACTGAGTTGCGCTTAGGCGCAACCTAATCAAGTGCAGTTTGACTTGTTGACTGAAGCTCACGCAACTTGATAAAAGTTGAAGCAACTTACATTCTAAAGCAGGATGACGTGACGCACATGCCACTAATCTATCAAAATGTGTCCACTACTCTGTACACGACCATACGTATTTCAATCATATGATGCCACGCGTCTAAATACAGTTAGTGCACGTTCGAGTAATTGAATAGAAGTTGTGCAACATAAGGTTGGCGCAACCCAAAGTGGCGTAGTTCAACCTCGCGCACATCAGAATAACTGCTAGAATAGTTATTTCTAGAACTCTAAAAATAGAGTTTCCAATCATTTTCAAAGCATCACAGAGATCAAGAACTCTTACAAAATTGCTGCTGCATTCTCCAGAGGCTCTAGTCTTCAAGTTCACATAGTCCAAGGGATAAAGTGATCGTCTTCTGATCAGATTCCTAAAGTTGTACTTCCCCAAATTTATTGTACTCTTGTACTCTTTTCTTAGTTTGTTATAAACTTTTGTTTTTGCAAACAAAACTGTTATAAGTCAAGGATATTGACATAAAGTTTCTAGTTGTGAATGAAAGAATTCAGAATGGTTAAAGTGTTTATATAGCACATTAGGACAAGCTCCATGTTAGCGGATCCGCTCACAAAAGTATGATCATCCATGGTCTTTCATGAGCATACTGCTCATATGGGTGTTATCTTAATTAAGAATATGGCAATACAGTGAGAGTTTGTATTTTATGTATTTGTGTGCTATTTGGCTTTGGACACATTTATGTATTAAAGTATTTTGGATATTTATCTGATCAGATATATGGAAAATTCAGTTCATTGTTTTCATTATGTTAAGTAATGATCTCACTAAAGTTAAGGAGGACTAGTTGAAAATAGACATGTATTGATCACATTGCATGTAATTTTTATGCTATGCATCCATGATTGATCTATGTCGTTTAGCTATATTAGTATATGTGACCATTGATGGTTTTGTTACGCTATATGTGACGAAGGCCACTTTGATCCTATGTTGATATGGTTAATGGACGAGATTGTCCGGATATACCCTAAGGATTAAGATAGCAATTTATGAGCTCACTAAGGCTAACACAATTATAAGGTTACATATGTGGCCCAGTGGAAGATTGTTAGAATTATTCAATAAAGGCCACACATATAAAATTAATTGTGTTAGGCTATCTAAATAATTAAGCCAAATTAAAATGGTCTATTTGAAAAATTGGCTTAAAGGTATAATTTTCATGAAAATATTGTGTAGATACCAGAGATAAATCGAATTTGATGAGAGCCAAATTAGAAATATCAAAACATATAAATATATATAATATTCATTAGGGCTATGGTCCCCAACTCATATGGCCATCAAGAGAGGGTTTTTCTACTTCTGTATCCCAATCAATAAATAGAGGAACAAAGATTTCATCTTTGTTATTAAGGTCCGTAGCGGGTTGGAAGATCAAACCCAATAAAGAGACGTCTGCTTCAAGATCCGTCAAACAAAGACAATAGATTTTGGTTACACTTCCGCATTTAGTTTTGTTCTTCATCTCATGAATCAACATGCTATAATTTCTAACAGGTAACAGTACTAGTATCACATGTTCCCATCTCTTCTGCAATTTATGTTAATATTTGTTTATAAATGGAGAAACCTGACTTCAAACCATTCGTGTGGGAAACAAGCTTCCTTCCTTCTACTTCTTTTTTTCTTTTCAGTACTGTAATAAAGGGTTACCGATATCTGCAAAAATTTAGTTGTAGTTGCACACGTTAATTTGATGATTCTCCTTATTTATTTACAAATTTTAAGTTATACAATTCCCTCTGTACTTTTTAGCCATAAAAAAACTTTTATTTGAGCCATATACTTTATAAATTTATACTAGGGACTTCACTTGAGGCGTCATGACCCCAACTTTTCAAAAAATTATCAAAAATTATGAAATATTTAGTTGCTTGACAGACCTTTTTTTATCGTTCAAGCTTGACTATATTTGGGCTCTTCTTATATGATAGATAGATAGACAGTTGTGGTGGTGTTTGCCAAAGATTTTGGTGGTCTACAAGTTGAAAAAAAACTGAAAACTGGGTCAAGACGTCTTTAATTGTTTGTTGGTTAGAGGTTAGTAGTTGGGACTCTCCAATGTTTTGGAGTCCAAAATTTTAAAAAAAAATTAAATGTAGAATGGGTTGGATTTGTATGGAAATATTAAGAAATGATAAGGTGAGCTCCGGTCCCAAAAATTGTATGGTAAAAAATGAGTTCATTTTTGTTCACCCACCAAAACCAGGTGGGATGTTCACCTCCCAATAAAAATATGACACTTGGCATTTTTTTCCACAAAAACCACTTTATAAGTGGTTTTTTCATCCATCAAAGTGGTTTTGTACACGTGTCATATTTTTATTGGGAGGTGAACATCCCATCTAATTTTGGTGGGTGAACAAAAATGGACTCATCAAAAATTAATGTAGGAAAAAATTAATGTAAAATCTAGAATCTAGAAAATTGGGCTCCAATTGGGACTTTACTTTCTATGAAAGGAGTTCCTACAATCTAGAATGTAGAAATTGGGAGGCTCAACATATAGCTCTCATGGGTGGGATGGGACCCAAAAATCTAGAAATTGAAACTAGGTACTATTCTACAAAATAAGCTCCTACATTTTGAATCTATAATTTAGAATGTGTGATGGGCCTTACTAATGATGCTCTTATGAGACACGTTTACTCTTGCGCTCTCCCCCTCTGTGTCCATGTATACTCAGTCGATTGGGCTTTTTGCCGCCTATATATCGTTTAAATGTTTGATACATTTTTACTATTTTATCACTATTTATATAATACATAATTTAAAAATATTTTATGCATAATTAAGTTGTATAACAAAGAAGAGTTTCAATCTTATAAAAGTGAACCTTATGTCCATAATACTTTTAAAATTATTTTGCCAAAATATCTAACCAGATATTGTTTGTCTATGTCGTCTCACCTCGGTCTACCCTATCAAACCTCCAACGGCCGTCTACTTTATCGCCAACGGGAAAACAGTACAGAGAGCAGCCGTCTTGCACGGAGGTGTCAGCACTCTGAATTTTAGAATTATTAATTAATTAATTAATAATTTATACTATATAATTATTTTAAATTTTGACTATAAATACACTTCGTCGTACCTATGATTTTTGAAGGACAACATTGGCTAATTTTGTAAAACAAATTTCATACTCGTGTTTTAGACGAGTACACCCTTCATTTTGGGATATCCTGTCCCACTCAGACATATCTCCTTGTGCTCTATTTTTATGCACAACATTTGGCCCCAAAATTTAATTTTCGGTACCTATCGTAAAATCTTTGACTTTCTTATTTAACTTGGCGACCCAATCTCGACCCAAACTTTTGACCCATTATATGATTTTGATCCACTCGAAGCCTACTACTCACATGCCACTAGTGTCCCACTCAATTGAGGTCTCTTGTGTCATTTATATTTGAATGACACAAAGGACAAATTTTTGGACTTTCGGGAACTAGTTATCCACCCTGGCCCGAAACTAACCGAACTAGTTGTAGCAGAACCTATTCTAGGTTACCCTTGCCTAAAGGGACCCATGTAAATTTTATTTGTATTAATAATATGCAGCCATTGGAGGAGAATATGCATATCTTCTAAATTAATATTTAGGAGGGGGTATATGCAAGTAAACTAACCCTCTATTAAATGAGATAATCATTTCACATATTATCTTAACGTGCAACCTATCCTATTGTGAAGAAACCTCAGTTTTGTAACCCACGTCCGTTAACCTACCTAAAATATACTTATGTATTTTTTTTATCTCAGAAAACCCGAGAGAATTATATCCCAAAATCGAACCTTCTATTTCTTCACAAACCGCGCATAGCTCTTCCCTCCTCCATCCGCCAACTTCTAATCACCTTTCCGCCTCTTCCACTACCTCTACATCCTCCCTAACCCTCTTCCCTATACTTCTTTATATTTTACTTCACAAAAACTTAGTCGACCATGCCACCCCACAACCCCAAAATTGCCCATAGCTTCTTGTCGTCGCCACTGCATCCACCTTGCACTTTGTTACTGTTTGCACCTCTTCTCGACCTCTTACGAGCCTCCGAGAAGGTTTGTTGTGAATCCAAGACACCTCCCTTCGCCCCATCAAGCCCCCAAGTTGCCATAGCAACTTCGTTGGCCGGGACAAGCCCAAACGCGAGCATAAAACTCAGTCGATCCATGAAATCCGAGAACAACAAGTTAGTCCCCTTCACGGCTGTGTTTTGATTTTTTATTGACCAAACCTCCTTCATTCTGACTCTCTTGTAGCTATACATGTACCTTCCCTCAAAGCCGCAGCTCTGAATCGCAACGATTTGTCCGTGGCACTAGTTCTACGAAAAAGTATCAATGCTGAAATCAAATTCGGTGCACTGCTGTTCGTGCACCCTTAAGAGACCACGACAACAATCAACCCCTTCATAACGTTCCTAACACTCTCCTCTAACATCCCACTATGGCCAAAATTTATTTCGTAAAGTTTTATGTATATTTGCTTGCAACTACATTATTTTTGTCACCATAACCGTTGATTCTCAAAATAGAAATTGTATAGCCTTATGTCCTATTTGTTCTACTAAAATTCGATGGTTAAGAATCTTAATCCCATGGTAATATATTATGAATATTAATGATAGTTTTATTAATTTCAAAATATAAAGTGTTATTTTTATGATTCCATCTAGTCCGAACCAATCGAAATTGGGCAACCTAGTGAGATTAGTTGAATGTGTTAACTGGTTAGCTTAATTTCTATTATATAAAATAAATATGATATGTTTGAATTATTTTTCAATATTATTTCAGAATTAATAAAAATATTTTTATGGTATAAAAATAAGTATTTTATTGGGTAGCATGTTACCAATAGGGTTGAGACTTTCTAACAAGTATATAGACTAAACTAGTATATTATAATTAGATAGGATATTATGATTGAAATATGGTTGGATAGTAAGATGTGATTTGAAAGGTAGTTGATTTGTGATTAATATATACTAGGAGTTTGTGACAACCTGACCGGGGATATAGGAGCCGGACCATTATACGCACACTTGGAGAATACAAGCAAGTGTACAGATTTTTTTTTCTTTTAATGTTGTTTTTATTTTTGTTTGTCATGACATAGGATTTAGTCGATGTTTAGTGTCCAAATTGGATCTGTGCCGATGTCTATTTAACCACATTATATATCGGTACTAGGCATTGTGTGCATTACTTCGTATTTATTGACACGATTGACCATAGAACACTGACACATTCATGATGCGAGGTTTACAGGAGTATTCATGGTATTGATTTCGCAGCAGTTTAATAGATTATTTATTGTTCTTGTTTCTAGATATGTTATGTTTGAATTGACTTGCTAGATTCTAGACATGGGACGGGAAGAACGTGACTACGATATCAGACTATTTATATTGTGACATATTATTGTGTGCCTTTATCTCTGTAGCAGAGTTCTAACATTTGTTTTATTGATTGTCCTTAGTTCCATGACATGGTACTTGGGGCAATAGCCTGCTGCGGAGCATGTGAGCCTTAGGGCAAGGCCTGATATTCTAGGACATGTTCTCACATGCATATCATGTAGACTGATACATTAGATTGCCTTAGATCATATTTTCCATAACTGTACCTTAGTATTTATATTATGTACCTTGGTACGTCCACTGAGAACCTGGTTATTCTCCAGACTTAGACGAAGAGGAGGGCTACCCGGAGGTATACTAGAGTCGAGACGGAGATGTACCTGTGTAGGAGGATGAGATATTGCCAGATGATTTCTCTTGAGTTATGTCATTTCTTACTAGACTTGCTACTTTATTTTCTTTTAGTTCAGCAGACTTATAGTTGATTACTTATTTTATTTCTTTTTTTTTGGTGTCGGAATGTCTTTTCTCGTATATTATTATCTTTTTACTGCTGGATAGTAGACGTTTATTTATCTTAGACCTGTCATGACCCGATCCCAAGATACTGGGTCCAGTCGGATCATGTCCAGCCTGCACCATTGTGAGACGGTGACAGTAAGCTGTATCAATAGTAGTAACACAACGTGCAACATTCTAAACTGCGGAAATGGAAAACTTTTATTTAAAATATTTGAAATAAAACTAGATGTCTAGCAGGAACAACACATAAGCAGAAAGCATTCGGTTATTACAACTTTGTTCTTTTATTACAACTTTCAAACAAGAAAAGAAATTAGATGGCAAGTACGGCTAAAACTCCTGTGCTTCTTGTCCGGGCTCAACTATCTCCTCTAAACCCAAGTCGGGTCCATAGTAAGAACTAAAAGTAAGCTCCTCGTCATCGCAGTCACCTAAAATATTGGTCTCCAGTCAGGAGGGGAGCAAGAAATATATCCATATCCAGCATTCTAATAAATAATAAATGATGCAAGGGCAGTTTAAAAGCATTATTATATTTTTCTAAATAATAATAAAGAGTCAGAAAGGCAATGAAATCTTAAGAACGATAATGATGCAATCTACAATGATTCAATAGTGATTTTGAGCGTATAACAATCTGCGACCGGATGGTAGATTCAATGTGTATACTAACATTTGGCCTAATGCTAGTATACGGTACGACTCAACCCCCTGTGCAATAGAGGTTAGCGTGAGAGAGTCAATATTAGTAACATGGCTTTGGTCATAGTTGCCATACTACTCCCCAATTTCTGAGTCAATAAGTCAATCAAGTAATCAATTTGGGGTCTGAGAGGGATCCCATGAGTCAATGTCGATACAATATATATAGTCCTATTGATGCACTGCATTTAATTATTAACTAAAAGACGAACATGAATAGTATAAAACTTGCCTTGGTTTTTTGATGCTTGTAAGGGAGATAGGGAAATACGGCCTCAGACGTAGGCCCTAGACCCTACATTAATTTAATAATCCAGTTTAGAAAACGTTATAAGGGTTTTAATTAATAACGCAACGATTAACTTAACGATCAATTTATTATTAACAAAATATAATATATAGCAAAATAAAACTATAATTATTTTTAATACTTTTAACCTCGTATTATAGTTGGTAACTGAAAAAATTTTTCTAATAAAACTATTTATTAGAAATAATGTGAGAAATACTATATTTTATTTACTAGTAAATAGTAAACAAGTTTTTCATAAAACTAATATTCTAATTAGATTTACTTATATAAAATATCCAAAAAATACTTTTAAAATTAAATAGTGTTTTATTTATATAACTAACCATAGTATTTTTAATAGATACTTTTAAATCAACAAAATACCATTTTAATAGTTTTAATACTACGAGAATCATTTATTTAGAAATACTTACCATTTTAGGAATATACTTAAGGATAGTAATTAAATACCATCTTAAAAATTTATTTTAACAAGACAATAATAATAATATTGCTAACTAATCACTTTAACGAGTTTATTACAAAAATCATTTGTATTAATACTTAATGAGAAAATATTTAATTACGCAAATAATACATAATTTATTATGGAATAATAAACTAACATTTTTTTCTAAAAATATTAACTGTACTTTTATGAATCCAATTTCTTTTTCCTATAATTTATTAACAAAATAATTACCTTCTTTTTATTTAAACCGTTATTTTAAAATCATAATTTACTATATTTACAAGCCATAATAATTATTAATAAGTCACTCAAATTGTTATTTCTTAATGAAAACTTTTATTAATTAAAACTAATATCTATTCTGATGGAAATATTAAACTAATGATTACTATACTATAGTTAAAACTTACTACGAATTCTATGATGTTTGGAAGATTATGGGTTTTCTGGTTTCTATTTCTTAAGGCACAAAACAATACAATTATTATACTAAAATTTTGGGTCTGGTTTCTGAACTATCTATCCCAAATTGACAGATGTTTATTTTGTCAATTGGTCGGTCAAGCCAAGGTTTTCAATAGGAAACAACAAAAGGTTCTGCGGGACTTACCGGTACTCTGACGAAGGAGAACCGAAGGGTAGCTTCGGCCTCAGGGTCGCCCAAAAATGACGGGACGCGGATGCACGCGCGTAGGGCCACCCGAGCGGGATTGACGTTGCGCACAGCGGGCGTGGGTCGCGCGGGCGCACGCGGGGAGGCGAGCGGCCGAGACACTGGCGCACGTGGGGCACGACCGGTGGGCTGTCACGGTCGACTGGTGGTACACGAGAGGCACTTCGGTCGGCAGCGGGATCCGACGGAAGGCTGGCGGGCGCGGGGAGTGTACTGGTGCGCCGGCGGTCTGGCGTGGGGGTCGAAGGCCGAGAACGAGGACGGTCGATTGGCAGTGGCCGGTTGACGGTCTGACGGGTGCGTCAAAAACGTCCCAAGAGGGGTGTTTAAATGTTCGGGGCATCGCGGGGAGCATCAGGATGCGCTTGGATTTGGAAGAGGAGGAGTATGGAGAGAGTTAGGAGAGGTTTATGAAGGGTGGTGGGAGCTTCTGTAAGGAATGAGTTTATGTGAGATAGAAAGGTTTGTCTTTTGATTTGCACGTAGAGATACTTTGCACATCCGACAGAGGGGGGTTCGTGCGTGGTAGCCGGGTGACTGGGGTAGTGGGGTTGAACGAGTTTAGTTAAATTGGTTTGTGTTAAAGGGTTTGGGTGGAGAAAAGGGTTAATGGGTTCGGGTAGGAAATAGGCTAAAACTACGGGCTCAAGTTATGGGCTTAGCTAATAGGCTCTAACTAAACTAGCCAAAATCAATAATTAAATAACCATTGTGATCAATTATATCAATTAATCTTTTATGAATAAAATAAATTATTTTTCCATATTCAATCGACTAATATATAATAATAATAGTAATAATATATTAATAATAATAATATATAGTCTAAAATTAAATTCAGCCACTTAAATATAGTAAAACCCATTTATTAATTAAAATCCAAGTAGTGGGTTTTACAACCTTCTCTCCTTATAAAATTTTGTTCTCAAATTTCTACTGGTAATAAAAAGAGAGGTATAGAACATACCTAGAATAGATGAGGATACTTCTCCCTCGTCTCAGCCTCTCTCTCCCCGGTTGACTAAGACGACACTCCACTCTGACTAGTGGAATCACTCTGTTGTGCAGCTTCTTCTCTGTGCGATTCAAGATCCTTACCGACTGTTCCGGTACTGTAAGACTTGGCCCAATTTCCTGCTCTGAGTGATCCAAAATATGGCTTAGGTCCGATACGTAGCACCTCAACTGCGTACGTGGAAGATGTTGTGCATGCCCTTGAGATTAGGTGGAAGAGCCACTATGTATGCTACTTCTCCAACTCTGCTTAGCACTTCAAATAGACCAATATACCCGGGACTAAGCTTTTCAGCTCGGCCGAATCTGATAGTGCCTCTGGTATGGGAAATCCTGACAAAGACCTTGTCTTTTGCCTCAAACTCCACAGTTTGGTGCTTACTGTCTGCCCAATACTTTTGCGGTCCTGAGCAATCCTCAATGTCTCTTTGATCATCTTCATTTTCTTCGAAGCATCCGTAACTGTAACGCCCCAGTCCCAAAATACGTAGGACTAGGAACATAAACATGCCAGCTGTATACATACGAAGTACACTCCAATATATAGAAACCTCGTATGAATACATAAACTGTAAAATGCAGTAGAACCACAACAAACTAATCTTATCCATAAAATAAAAAGAATAAAAGATGTCATATAATGATAATGAATTGTCTTGATACAATATGTTGGGCGGAGACAAATCCACTACCAACAAGTAAAAGAAAAATACATGAGAAAAGAAATGATTTTGGCGAACGAAGCGAAGACGATCCAAGCGCAATCATCCTCGAAGAAATGGAGATGGTCACGACTAGAGCTAGAGCACCTGGGAAAGACAAGAGCACACACCTAGCGAGATAACCAGGTCCTCAGAGGGACATAACAAGACACATAATATCATGCCATATAAACTGAATAAATATTGCTCAAATAAATAAGTCAATTGAATTTTAACATGGTCCAATACACACCTATTGAACTAGCTTACCACCTTCCCAACCAAACAATGACAGGAGATGGTAAACTAATTCACGGTGACGTATCTTTCCATGCTATGAATCCAATATGGTATCCGGACCCCAACAAGGTTCAATACCTTCTCATCGGAGTAGTAAGTCACACCTACAGCAAAACAAGGACAAGATGTGATGAACTAATCCGGACAAGTTATTGTTCAAGCCACGGTCAGATACAAGTACCCAAACTAAAAGTACTCGTACCTAACGGATAAACATGCCTAACCATTCTAAGTGAAATATAGTTAAGAATAATCCTTCTTACGCATGGACCCTGGCTAAATAGGATCGACGTAGTCCCCCCTTGGGTGCCAGAGGCCCAAACAGTAAGAGCATAACGTTCCGCAGAACGTCAGTGGCCGTCAGTAATCATGGGTAATCTGACCCGCGTCTCCGACGGAGCTCACGGGTTACAAAAGGAAAAGTGCATCGAAGCCCATTCGCTAAGGAATTGTCCTCCCTGTCCAATGCCTATTATGTTGTATCCACAACAGAAAACCTATATAACCGCTAAGTCAAACTAGTATGCAACCTCTATTAGCGGTTATTTCTATCGCACAGCTTATACGTACCGGTGGCCAGCCAGTCACGCATGTCCGTGTTCTATATACGACACACAACTTCGTGGTACAACGTGTCAAGGCCAGTGAATGCAACACACAAAGGTGGTCCCTTAAATCTAGGTTTAATGTGTAAGAAAACTAATACATAACAAGAAATATAAATGAACAGTAAGTTCTAACATGTTATGCCATGTATCACAGCTTATTTTGTATAAAAAAATAATGAATAATGCATGAAATATGAGCTAAATAAATAAACAGCAAATGGCAAGGTGTCTTGCCTGGTGGGACGCCTGGTGTACTACAATGATCAATGTGGCACGAACCGCGACTTCGGTGCAACAACTATGCAGGGTGACCTCGGGTGGTGGCACGAACAGTTCCATTGGGTCCAGAAGGGTCAATTTAGTTTGGGTTGCTGGAAGGTATTCTAAATTGGCGAGAGGATAGGAATAAAGAGATTAGTTACGGACTAGAGAATGATCGAAGTAGAGTGGATAAATAATATTTATACTATTTTAGAAAATATTTATCGTACTCGAAAATTATATTTCTATTAGTTAAAATATTTTTGGATAAAAATTCATACTTGAAAATTTAGTTTTTGTTAGGAAACTACCATTTTTATTGGTAAAATAATCTTGGGTAAATATCCTTTTAAATCTTGAATATATAATAAAATAAAATAATAAAATTTTACTTTTATATAATATTTAAGAATGTATAATACATCTATTATTTAAATAGACAATATGATCAATACTAATGCTAATACTACATCTACGCATACTAAATTTTGAAAATGTAATATATACTAATTTATATACTCTAACAATAGTGGAACTATTTCTACCCTAATTTTTCTTTAAAAAATAATAAAATGTAATTATAATATTTAAGAACAATAATAGTAATACTTAGAATTTCCATACTAGTAAATATTTAATATTGTTAATAAACATACCCAAAAAAAAACAAAAAAAAAACAAAAAAAAACAAAATCAAATGAAATAGAGAGAAGAAAAGCAACAAATACAACAGTTCCCAGTTGTTCGTCAAACCAAGTGGGAAAGAAGAAAGAACAAAAAGGAATTAGAAAACAAAGGAGGGGTCAGGGAGAGTGAGAAGGAGAGAGAGGCGGTCGGGAAGAGGGTCGGCGGGGAGAAGGGGAGTTCGGCTAAGGCGGTGGAGGTACGGGAGGAAGGAAGTCGGAGGGGCGCGCTAGCCGGACGCGCTGGGAGGCGGCGCTCGTGGTCCGGCCGGTGGCAGAGGGGGTCGTCGACGGCTGGCACGAGCGGAGGACGGCTCGTCGGAGATGGAGGTAAGTGGTGGTTTGATATTTGGTGGTGGTGGCGTTTTAGGATTTTTCTAATGGCGACAGTGGTGGTCGAACCGGATGTGGTGGTCTTCCGGTGGCCGGAGGGGAAAATGGCGGTGGTGGTGATTGGTTATGTTGATGTGTATTTGGTGTTGGTGGTGGGTTACGGTGGAGAACGACGGCGACAGCCTGTGCTGATGGTGGGTGTGATGGTAGGGGGTGGCTTGGTGTCGGGGCTGTGGGAGAATCGGTTGTATGGTGGTGATGATAATGGTGGTTGATGGTCGGGGTTTCGGTGTGCGTCAGTGAACGACGGAGGATGGCCAGGCTGATTACGGTAGATGTGGCAGTGATGTTCTTGTGACTGGGTTCAGGCAGTGTTGGCAGGGCATGGTGACGGTTGCCGTGGGTGTTTGTTTGAAGGTGGTTGTGTCGGGTTTGGCCGACGGTGGGAGGGCAGCGGCCCCTGTGGGAAAGAGATCGTCTAAGATCAAGTAAGTTAGGGTTTCGGTCGCATTGATTTTCTATTGTGGTGATGGTGCTAATGATGCTGGTGGTGGTGATGATGAAGATAGGGACTGGGTTTGTTCGAGGTGGAGGTTGTGGGTCATGAGGAGAGGTCATAGGTCTTAGGATTTTGGATATGTATTTACAGGTTAGGGTGGTGTCGTATCGGGTGTGTGTGACACGATGGGGGAGGATGTTCGGAGTTGTTGGACATGGGACGAAAATATGTATATGTAAAAGGGGAGAATAGTGGATGGGACACGGACACGATGCACGATTTGGGTTGTGGAATTTGTGGAAGATGAATTATGGAGAAAATAATATGGAGGAGTACCTTTCCTTATATAGGAGGTGGGAATTCCCAGTTGGATAAGATATAGGAGGATTTTAAATCCCTAATAGATAATATGCCATTTAATTTAAACAAATCAATTCAATCAAAATCAATCTAAATATAGTTTAACCCAAATAAACCCAACATAGATAAATCTTCATCCTTATTTTAAACTATTTAAAATAATTCAAATCAAGATTTTAAATTGCCACAATAATTTCAAAATATGATTTCCAAAAATACTAATAATAATAATTTCAAAAATTATATTAATATTTAAAAATAAACTAATAAATAATTACAAAATATATATGTATGACCAAATAATATTTATATAAATATACTTTTCTAATATACCATTTTATAGGAAAAATATTTATTATTTTAACTGTATAAATGAAAGGCTTTTCATAATTAAAATCATAAAGTTGGAAATCTTGGTACGATAGCTAAAAATAATTATTATCTATATTATTTCGAAACTATAAAATAGAAAAATATTTTTCAAAAATATGTACGCTCGCACATTCTCACTCGTCGAGCAATTATGAAATGAAATTTCGTGCACGACGTACAATACAACTACGCGACGTACAATACAAAATAATAAAAATAAATCAGTACCAAATTTTAAAAAAAATATAGTAGAAATTTAGGGATTTTACATCCTACCCAACTTAAAAAAAATTCGTCCTCAAAATTAAGAATTAGTAGGGGGTGAGAAGACACACGAGGGTATCGATGGAGAGCAATCAATTTCAATGTTCAACAAAATCATGCTATAAAAAATCGCGATCTAGATCATAGAAAAAAATAAAAAAATAATACGGTATGGTTATAAGGGTCGCGAGTTACGGCACGAGTTGAAGATTAAGGTTTTAAAGTTTAAATCAAGGGTATCATGCAATAGAGAATGATATGGTATCAAGAGAAAATAAGTTAGAGACCTAGTAGATATGGTTCTTGAGAGTAGGTTGAGGCAAGAATAAGGGATCGATTAGGTTCATGCCTAAATCATGTGATTTGGAAGGTTCATGATAGCGAATATAGGGCCAAGAAAAGGACGAGTAGTTTAAGATAAAGATATAGCAACATGGAGTGGTAATAGTCAAAATTGATAGGACAGCTAGAGAAAATTCAAGTTCAAGTGCCTTTGTCCTTCCAAAATCGCTGAAGGCGAAAGCGATGTAAGGAGTTCAATGACGAAATTATCAATTACGAATACGTGGTTCAAAGGCAGCCGTATAAATTTCAAAAGAATCGTCAAGGCAGTCATGGATGAGATTCTAAGGGGTAAGTTTAACTACATCACATCCACGTAGAATAATAGATAAAAGCGAACCAAAGTGCTCCTGGTTGATCAGACCATTATGTACCGGTTCTGACTAGACAATATGTTAGTGGGAGCTCTTCCAATAACATATGTCGTGAACAAGCTCGATAAATCAATGAACTTGTAAATCTAGATTATAGTAGCAATATTAGTCAATATGGTAAAATTATAGGCATAAAAGTTGAAAATTGAGAGGGAGTATAATCGAACTTCTAAAGGATGTAAGTCATGTCCTGTGATGGTATTTATACAGTCGTCCTATAGTCTTCTTGTGCAAGTCCTTGGTTGACTAGATGGGTTAGGGTCCTCTAAATTCTAGAATCTAAGTGAACTTACTAATATAGGTCACAAGGACAAAGGGATTGCTAGGTCACGAGGCATTCTATCCAACGTAAAGAATTAAACTAATGGTATTTTGGGACAAAAAAAACATGTCTAACTAGTAGGGGTCACCTGTCTAGCCTCTAGCAAACACGAAGGGAAGATGTGATTTATGATAGAAGGAATCAAGCAATATGTAGTCGATGAGTCGAACGATAGTTCAAATATGGAATCGAGGAAAGAGGTCAAGTATGTGGATGAGATCCTAGACTTCTAATCCTATTCGCAGGCTTGCTTGGTACGGTAAAGTAACCAAATAATTTATCTTGACCTGCATGGGCCACCACAAAAACATATAACGCCCTAGTCCCAAAATACGTAGGACTAGGAAAGTAAACATGCTAGCTGTATACATACGAAGTACACTCCAATATATGAAAACTTCGTATGAATACATAAGCTGTAAAATGCAGTAGAACCACAACAAACTAATCTCATCCATAAAATAAAAGAATAAAAGATGTCATATAATGATAATGAATTGTCTTGATACAATATGTTGGGCGGAGATAAATCCACTACCAATAATTAAAAGAAAAATACATGAGAAAAAAAAATGATTTTGGCGAACGAAGCGAAGATGATCAAAGCGCAATCATCCTCGAAGAAATGGAGATGGTCACGGCTAGAGCTAGAGCACTTGCGAATGATAAGACCACACACCTAGCGAGATAACCAGGTCCTCAGAAGGACGTAACAAGACACATAATATCATGCCATATAAACTGAATAAATATTGCTAAATAAATAAGTCAATTGAATTATAACATGGTCCAATACACACCTATTGAACTAGCTTACCATCCCCTCAACCAAACAAGGACAAGAGATGGTAAACTAATTTACGGTGACGTATCTTTCCATGCTATGAATCCAATATGGTATTCGGACCCCAACAAGGTTCAATACATTCTCATCGGAGTAGTAAGTCACACCTACAATCAAACAAGGACAAGATGTGACGAACTAATCTGGGACAAGTTATTGTTCCAAGCCACGGTCAGATACAAGTATCCAAACCAAAAGTACTCGTACCTAACGGATAAACATGCCTAACCATTCTAAGTGAAATATAGTTAAGAATAATCCTTCTTACGCATGGGCCCTGGCTAAATAGGATCGACGTAGTCCCCCCTTGGACACCAGAGGCCCAATCAGTAAGAGCATAACGTTCCACAGAACGTCAGTGACCGTCAGTAATCATGGGTAGTCTGACCCGCATCTCCGACGGAGCTCACGGGTTACAAAAGGAAAAGTGCATCGAAGCCCATACGCTAAGGAATTGTCCTCCCTGTCCAATGCCTATTATGTTGTATCCACAACAGAAAACCTATATAACCGCTAAGTCAAACTAGTATGCAACCTCTATTAGCGGTTATTCCTATCGCACAACTTATACGTACCGATGGCCAGCCAGTCACGCATGTCCGTATTCTACATGCGACACACAACTTCGTGGTACAACGTGTCAAGGCCAGTGAATGCAACACACAAAGGTGGTCCATTAAATCTAGGTTTAATGTGTAAGAAAACTAATACATAGCAGGAAATATAAATGAACAGTAAGTTCTAACAGGTTATGCCATGTATCACAGTTTATTTTGCATAAAAAAAATAATGAATAATGCATGAAATATGAGCTAAATAAATAAACAGCAAATGGCAAGGTGTCTTGCCTGGTGGGACGCCTGGTGTACTGCAATGATCAATGTGGCACGAACCGTGACTTCGGTGCAACAACTATGCAGGGTGACCTTGGGTGGTGGCACGAACAGTTCCATTGGGTCCAGAAGGGTCAATTTAGTTTAGGTTGCTGGAAGGTATTCTAAATTGGCGAGAGGATAGGAATAAAGAGATTAGTCACGGACTAGAGAATGATCGAAGTAGAGTGGATAGATAATATTTATACTATTTTAGAATATATTTATCGTACTCGAAAATTATATTTCTATTAGTTAAAATATTTTTGGATAAAAATTCATACTTGAAAATTTAGTTTTTGTTAGGAAACTACCATTTTTATTGGTAAAATAATCTTGGGTAAATATCCTTTTAAATCTTGAACATATAATTAAATAAAATAATAAAATTTTACTTTTATATAATATTTAAGAATGTATAATACATCTATTATTTAAATAGACAATATGATCAATACTAATGCTAATACTACATCTACGCATACTAAATTTTGAAAATATAATATATACTAATTTATATACTCTAACAATAGTGAATCTGTTTCTACCCTGATTTTTCTTTAAGAAAAATAATAAAATATAATTATAATATTTAAGAACAAAAATAGTAATACTTAGAATTTCCATACTAGTAAATATTTTAATATTGTTAATAAACATACCCAAAAAAACAAAAACAAAACAAAAAAAACAAAATCAAAATAAACAAAAAGAAAAAAAGTAACAAATACAGCTGTTCCCAGCTGTTCGTCAAACCAAGTGGGAAAGAAGAAAGAAAAAAAAAGGAATTAGGAAACAAAGGGGAGGTCAGAGAGAGTGAGAAGGAGAGAGGGCGGTCGGGAAGAGGGCCGGCGGGAGAAGGGGAGTTCGGCTAAGGCGGTGGAGGCGTGGGAAGAAGGAAGTCGGAGGGGCGCGCTAGGCCGGACGCGCTGGAAGGCGGCGCTCGTAGTCCGGCAGGTGGCAGAGGGGGTCGTCGACGGCTGGCGCAAGCGGAGAACGGATTGCCGGAGATGGAGGTAAGTGGTGGTTTGATTTTTTGGTAGTGGTGGCATTTTGGGATTTTTCTAATGGCGATAGTGGTGGTCGAACCGGATGTGGTGGTCTTCCGGTGGCCGGAGGGTAAAATGGCCGTGGTGGTGATGGGTTATGTTGATACGTATTTGGTGTTAGTGGTGGGTTACGGTGGAGAGCGACGGCGACAACCTGTTCTGATGGTGGAGGTGATGGTAGGGGGTGGCTCGGTGTCGGGGCTGTGGGAGAATCGGCTGTATGGTGGTGATGATAATGGTGGTTGATGGTCGGGGTCTCGGCGTGCGTCAGTGAACGACGAAGGATGGCCAGGCTGATCACGGTGGCGGCGGCAGTAATTTTCTTATGACTAGGTTCAGGCAGTGTTGGCAGGGCATGGTGACGGTTGCCGTGGGTGTTTGTTTGAAGGTGGTTGTGTCGGGTTTGGCCGACGGTGGGAGGGCTACGGCCCCTGCGGGAAAGAGATCGCCTAAGATCAAGTAAGTTAGGGTTTCGGTCGCATTGATTTTCTATTGTGGTGATGGTGCTAATGATGCTGGTGGTGGTGATGATGAAGATGGGGACTGGGTTTGTTTGAGGTGGAGGTTGTGGGTCGTGAGGAAAGGTCGAAGGTCTTAGGATTTTGGATATGTATTTGTGGGTTAGGGTGGTGTCGCGTGTTGGGTGTGTGTGACACGATGAGGGAGGATGTTCGGAGTTGTCGGACATGGGACGAAAATAATGTATATGTAAAAGAGGAGAATAGTGGATGGGACACGGACACGATGCACGATTTGGGTTGTAAAATTTGTAGAAGATGAATTATGGAGAAAATAATACGGAGGAGTACCTCTCCTTATATAGGAGGTGTGAATTCCCAGTTGGATAAGATGTAGGAGGATTTTAAATCCCTAATAGATAATATGCCATTTAATTTAAACAAATCAATTCAATCAAAATCAATCTAAATATAGTTTAACCGAAATAAACCCAACATAGATAAATCTTCATCCTTATTTTAAACTATTTAAAATAATTCAAATCAAGATTTTAAATTGCCACAATAATTTCAAAATATGATTTCCAAAAATACTAATAATAATAATTTCAAAAATTACATTATTATTTAAAAATAAACTAATAAATAATTATGAAATATATATGTATGACCAAATAATATTTACATAAATATACTTTTCTAATATACCATTTTATAGAAAAATTAAGTATTATTTTAACTGTATAAATGAAAGGCTTTTCATAATTAAAATCATAAACTTAGAAATCTTGGTACGATAGCTAAAAATAATTGTTATCTATATTATTTTGAAACTATAAAATAGAAAAATATTTTTTAAAAATATGTACGCTCGCACATTCGCACTCGTCGAGTAATTACGAAACGAAATTTCGCGCGCGACGTATAATACAACTACGCGACGTACAATACAAAATAATAAAAATAAATCAGTACCAAATTTTAAAAAAAATATAGTAAAAGTTTAGGGGTTTTACAATAACCATCTCTGGTCCCAGCATAACTCGATCTCCTATGTCGTCCCATACTAGTGGAGTACAGCAACGACGTTCATACAATACCTCAAATGGTGTCACGTGGATGCTGGCCTGGTAGCTATTGTTATATGAGAACTCGATCAGGTGTAAATGATCTTCCCAAGATCCTCCAAACTGTAAAACACATGATCTAAATATGTCCTCAAGCGTCTGAATAATCCTTTTAGACAGTCCGTCGATCTGTGGATGGTATGCGGTGCTGAACTTTAGCTAAGTACCCAAGCTTTCCTGCAGACTCTTCCTATAGTGTGAGGTGAACCGGCTATCTCTGTCTGAGATGATGCATACTGCACTCCGTGAAGCTTGTAGATATTCCTCATGTAAAGAGCTGCTAATCTCTCGGTGGATAAACCAACCTTGAAGGGAATAAAGTGGGCAGACTTGGTCAGTCTGTCTATAATTAACCAGATTATATCCTTCCCTCCTTGGGGTCTAGGCAATCCCGTTACGAAGTCCATGGTGATATGCTCTCATTTCTACTACGAAATGGAAAACAGCTGTAGCAATCCTGCTGGCCTCTAACGGTCTGCCTTCACCTACTGGTAGATCAAGCACTTGAAGACGAATTCTGCCACGTCTCTTTTTATCCCAAGACACTATACATGTACTATCATGTCTTTGTACATTTTATTTGCTCCTGGATGAATGGAATGCTGCGACTGATGGGCCTCATGCATCAGCTCGTTCTTCAGTTCACCAGTCGGCACGTAAAGCCTCATACCATATCTCAATGTTCCATCTCCGGCTATGGAGAAACCCTCAAGTGTTCTGGCTAATACTCGATCTCTCAGCTTGTATAATCTCTCATCCTAGAATTGAGTCTCCTTGACTCTGTTGATTAGGCTAGACTGCACTTGTAATTGTATCATGGGTGAGTCCATTCCTGGTACAGTAGCTTCTTTTCCAAGCTTCAACATCACTGCTTATGGTAACATAATCTCTAGCCCAAACTTCTCCATGTGTTCTAAAAGATGTCGGTCCTTTATTAGAAATATAGCCATCGGATACCAACTAAGCTCATCAGCGACTGTTATCCTTACCCAGATGGTACTATAAATTGACATCAAAATACTTCATGAGCTCTAGCCACCGTCTCTGGCGCATGTTGGGCTCCTTCTGTGTAATGACATACTTTAGACTTTTGTGGTCTGTGTATATATCTACCTTTTTGTCGTATAGGTAGTGTTTCAAGAGCTTCAAGGTGAAGATGACCACTGCTAGCTCCAGGTCATGCGTCGGGTAATTCTTTTTATGGTTCCATAACTGTTGAGAAGCATAAGCAATTACCTTTCCATGCTGCTGTAGCACACATCCTAATCCCTTGTCGGAAGCGTCGCTATAGATGGAGAATCTACCTGATCTGGAGGGTAGCGACAATATTGGTGCTGATGTCAACCTTCTCTTCAATTCCTCAAATGATGCCTGACATGCCTCGGTCCAAATCGATTCTTCATTCCTGCTGGTTAGCTTTGTCATGGGCTCAGCAATCCTTGCAAAGTCCTTCACGAACTTCCTGTAATACCCAGCTAATCCCAAGAAGCTTATGATTTCTGCAATTGAACTAAGTATCGTCCATGACTCTACGGCTGCTATCTTCTTGAGATCTACTGATATGCCTTCTTCTGTGACAACGTGGCCGAAAAAAATCCACATTGTCTAGAAAGAACTTGCACTTGGACAAATTACCATATAGCTTCTTCCTTCTCAATGTCTCCAAGACTATTCGCAAGTGCTGCTCATGTTCTTCTTTTGTCTTCGAGTAGATCAGAATATTGTCAATAAAGACAACGACAAACTAGTTTAGGTACTCACGGAAGACCTTTTCATGAGGTTTATCAACACTGCTGGGGTATTTGTAAGACCAAAGGACATGTCCAAGAACTCATATTGTCCATATTTGGTGTTGAATGCCGTCTTTGGAATGTCTTCTTTTTGTACTTTGACTTGGTGATATCCGGACCTGAGATCAAACTTCGAAAAAACTTTCGCTCCGCTCAACTGATTGAAGAGGTCGTCAATACTGGACAGAGGATACTTATTTTTTGATAGTGATATTGTTCAATCCCCGGTAGTCTATGCACATCCGTACGATTCTATCCTTCTTGGACACAAATAAGACTGGTGCCCTCCAGGGTGAAGCTCCACTCCTGATGAATCCCTGGGCCTTGAGCTCGTCGATATGGTCTTTCATCTCTTTGTCCTTCTTGGGGTTGACTCTGTAGCATCACTATGAGATAGGTAAAGAGCCAGGAATTAGATCGATAGTGAACTCCACGTCTCGGTCAGGAGGTAATCCTGGAAGATTTTCAAGGAAGACATTTAGATATTCTACTGTAAGGGGATGAGGGGGTCCAGTTTCTTTTGTGATAGAGGTGTAGGAGATACACCATATGCTTTCTGGTGCTCGAACCATCTAAAACTTGGGTCCTCCAGGTGGACTAAAGATGACACAACCCCGGTGATAGTTTATCAGGGTATGCTGCTTACTTAGCCAGTCCATCCCCAAGACTAGATCGTAGTTAGGAAGAGGCATTACTAGAAGGGGTGCTAGGAAAGTTTGACCTGAGATTGTGATAGGGCAGGAGAAAGCCTCCATGATTGGGATAGGTCCACCTCTGGTTATTACTCTACAAATTATCTTACTACATCCTACATCTATGTGATATGCAGCAATCACTAAAAAAGTGGCCTTTTGGTACAACAAAAAACCGTTCTAAAAAAGCTTTTACCATCCTAAATATTATTTGGGACGATAGTTGGGATGGATTCAAATAGTGATATTAGGGTGGCGTGGCAAAATCTTAAGGGACAGATTTTGCCTTCCTAATTAATGTTAAAGGACAGAAAAAATAACTGTCTCAAAAGGTTGCAAAACTCTATTTTTGTGTGATGGTTGGTCATGTTGTCCCAAAAATTAGGTATTTGTAACATGTATTATCCGTCCTAATAATTTAGGCAAATGTCCCAAAACATTGTAGTTCACTTTTACTACAAAACAACAGATCCGTCCTAAAAATTTATAACAGTTGTTCCAGTTATGATTCCCTGACGTGCATACAAAATATATACTCAAAAATTATAACAGCGGTTCGAGTTCTCATGGAATTATTCCTGCTGTGCATACAAAACATACACTCAAAATAAAAATGATAACAGTTATTCCTGCTGTGCATACAAAACATAACACTCAAAAAATGATAACAGTTGTTCCAGTTCTCATATATAAGGCCATATCATACAAATCTATCTTACAAAATGAACATTGTTTACATGCTATATCACATTGTTTACTGGCCATATCACATCATTACAGGCCATATCATTTAGATGTCCTCCCATGATTCAAAATGAACTCAAATTTGAAGAATCAAGTATTATCTCCATCATTTACAAAACAAAGTCTAAAACTTTTCACATCATTAAGCATTATCTACCAAAACGAACCCAAAACGATACCGAAACAATATTCTATTAAGTGGCATCTCCCACAGCCAAACTTATTTGAAGGACTTGCAAGAAAAAGTGATGTTATAATTTTCCTCCATTGAAAGTTATATTCAAAGTGATGTTATAACAAAAGAAAAAACATAATAACAGAAGAAAAACTAAGTTATAATTCAAATTGATAATTCAAAGTGATGTCAACTTAAGAAAAACCTAGTAACATAAGAACCTAGTTAGTGAAGAACCTAGTAAAAGAAGAACCTAGTTAACTTAAGAAAAACTAGTAACAGAAGAAAAATCCAAATTATAATTAGTTATAATTCAAAGTGATGTTATAATTTCCAAGTAACAGAAGAAAAAAAATTAAAAATCTAAATTCCCGCCCAGTCTCATCAAAATCCTCAAAATTATTTGATTTACAAAATCGTCAAAAAATAATAAACTATCAACTGGGCAACGTACCCCATTTTCGACATGACTAGCATCTTAAGTAATAATAAACTATTAACTGGTAAATTAGCTAGTGGACATAACGATAGCTCTTCCATATTAACATATTTCATTGCTAAATAACCTACAGTTTAAGAATTTTCACTCTGAAATGTACACTCAAATAAAAGAACCACAATATTCAACTTTGTTAGGAGTTTTTCTAATTTATTATGATCCAGGGTTACCCAGGGGGACAGTTAAACTGTCCTTTATTCTAAAGAATCAATCATGGAAGCAAATTTATATGACGATCCCTCAATATTGCATTAGTTTCTAGTGAAGTGAATAGAGTTTCTCATATACGTAATCTTCATTTTCCATATGTTACAGAGATGGCAGTTGCTATGGTATTTACTTGAGACAACTTCAAGAATGAGAGTAAACAAGGAATAAGAAGCTCATAATCATTCAGCCGAAGAACCAAAGGTTGGGCAACATGTGTCACGCCCAGAACCAGAATACTGGAGAGCGGGGGCAGACACAGCTAGCTACGTATATAGAAGTGTAATCTACCTCGATATACGGTCACGACTGTCTAGATGTATGAGGGTTTATCTATAAGCCATCAGTCTCTTACGGTCAAGAACAAGCCTAGTGTCTCAATCTCAAGCAAGTAATAATAGTCACAAGATGTTAGACCATTAGATATTCAATAGTAAGGCATCCCATACATTTTATATACAGATGATCATGAAGCTAGTCGTACAAAATGCGAGGACTAGCAAGAGTTTCAGTCATACATGATCAACCCTAGGATTTGTTAATCATGTTACAGCCCGTAGGCAGACAAGAAATATAAGTATTCAACACGAGCTAACACTTTCTCGGCGGCTAAACGCCTCAAAGGAATAATTTTACAATAGAGCGGGAGAGCAAAATTAAACCCACTCGTTGCCAAGGTTTCTCCTAGAGTTCACCAACTGGCTGGAAGGCAGAAAGATCTTCGGGTGCTGCTCCAAATTTTGGCCATACAAAATCAGCTGGGTCAGACCCCAGAAAGAGTAAGTGCCACAAGGGAGGCTTCACTTAGGAACTAAAACCAGCAAGTTAGAACACAAAGCATAATAATAACAAGAAAACTGGAGGCATGAAAGTAGGGTGATAAATGATAAGATAACTAAGAAACTATTTCGGTAACCAAGTTACAACCCGTAAACCAAAAAAGGACAGGGGTTGTAACCCTTCGCTTAAACAGAACTTAGTTTCTAACCAATTATCGACAAGTAAAAAAAAACTGTAAAATGTCCCGAAGTAACCATGTACTGGCATGGTCTAGACAAGACTAGACTCCATCCATCAATCACGGCCAAGCAATGAGAACGGCTTGATATTTTAACTAACTAGGGTTATTATAAGCCTAGTTACTAACAAGATGCAGTGAGATGTTCCAACAGTCAGAAGCCCTGCAGCTATCCAGTTATCCTTCCGTAGGTTGAGAGTTATATTAGATGGATACATCGTCCAGGAGATAAATGTATTCCATGGTGACTTGGGGGTGCAACACATGACAGTGTACTGGAAATGTGCCCTACTCGACGACAGGCTACAAGTCCAATTAAAGCGCCTAGATAACGGGATTGCTTGTGACTGGAAAATCTCTTTATGAACTACTTGATCAATCTAGTCATTAACATAGTCAGATTTAGTATGAATCCCTGACCGTGGTAACCATGGATGAAAGTCCTAGACATGATGCAAGACGAGACTGGTAGCTTACACAAGCACATTCAAGAACAATCACCCACAGTGTCAAGATGAGTTATTAATCAGCATGTCAAGATAGCCGTCGCAACAACATTCAAGATTACATGTTAGGGTACTTATCAAGATTACTTATCATGTTAAGAGTGCGTCACGACAGACCACCATCAAGAATTATTATATCAAGTTACTTGTCAAGAGTGCACCACGACGGGTCACTATCAAGAGTTATCATGTAAAGGTTATTTGTTAAGAGTGCGCCATAACGAGCCACTATCATGTCATGTTACTTGTTACTTGTTAAGAGTGCGCCACAATGGGCCACCATCGTGTTCTATCCTTACATTATCATGAATGAGAAAAACTTGCATAAAATAGCTAGTAACATATTCTTGAAGCCAAAGAAAAGATCTATAACTTTCATGTTGGGAGTTGGAAGAAATTCTGGTGACAATATAACCAAATAGGACATAAAATATACAAAAATAGTCAAAATAGGCACTATACGGCCAAGGGTGGATGGGTGCCCATCTTCCCATGCTGCCAAAGTGGATGGGTACCCATTTTCTCATGCGGCCAAAGTGGATGGGTGCCCATACGGCAAGAGTCGATGGGGTGCCACACGGCAAGAGTCGATGGGTACCCATGCGGCAAGAGTCGATGGGGTGCCATACGGCAAATTCGATGGGTGCCCATGCGACAAGAGTCAATGGGGAGCCATGCGGCAAGAGTCGATGGGGTGCCCATGCGATAAGAGTCGATGGGGTGCCATACGGCAAGAATCGATGGGTGTCCATTTTCTCATGCGGCCAGAGTCGATAGGTTCCCGTCTTCTCAAAAAAATTCAAAAAAGATGGCCATGGAACCCATAGCTTCCAAGCTCCATAAAACATTCACTGTAAGTCTAAATTTGGACTTCCATAGGTCAAAATAGGATAGAACGAAATTCTCTACAACATAGAACAACTAGATTTTGAAAACAAAGAAGTTCGATAGATCAAAACCAAAGAAAACCTAAAATAACACAAACTTAGATCTACAAGAATCCATCCACCAAAATGAAAAATGTCAAGTCCTAAAGATGCTTAGAATCACGTAGAGAAGAAGATAGAACAATAAAATGGGAGATCCATCATGAAACAAGTTGCACTTGCCTAAGATCTCTAGGTTGGTGGGAGAGGAGTAATGGAGAAGAAGAAGAGTTATGAGAAATAATGAAGGAGAGAGAGTGGAGTTGACTTATATAGTAAGCCTTACCATCTCAAACCAAACCAAAACCAAACCAAAATAAACCAAGCAAGCTAAACCAAGTCAAATTGAACCAAACCAAATCAAATAAACAAGTCATGATTAAACCAAAACTGGGCTAAGCAAGACAAGTCTAACTACAGTCCACCTGATAAATGTCAGAAATCCATATACGTATACTGAAGATACGGATAATGGGAAATGGGAGTGACAACAGGGGTACAGTTAAACTGTCCCTTATTCTCAGGGAAGCAGATTTACATGAAGAGACCTCAATATTGCCTTAGTTTTTAGGGAAGTGAACATAGTTTTTTATATACGTAATCTTCATTTGCCATATATTATAGAGATGGCAGTTGATATAGTATTTTATTTGACACAACTTCAAGAATGAGAGGTAAGAAAGCTCATAAACCTTATTTTTCACGCAGTTTACTTTTTCACAGGCATATCTTTGTTGACCAAGAATATTATACAAGACCTAACAATCTATATTATACTCCAGTCTAGATAAAACTACCAATAGAAGATAATGAAAACTTATTTTCATGTATTAAATGTTTCATAGGCACATCTCCTTTTACTCCAAAAAATTGTACCAAAGTTGGCTTGGGAAAAAGTGGATATGAACTTACCATATTAGTATCAAGAAAAACAATTATCTTTCAAATATTGAGCCATCATAAAAAAATGAATAATAATACAGTAAGAAAAAGAACATTCAAAATAAAGAATTTGAAAGAAATTATTAAGTAAAAAAGCAGTACCATCCTTGAGAGACAGTGTGAATGCTATAACAATATATATGAGGCTAAACAATGTTGAGAACCCAACCAAATCCTCAGATCTGATAAATAAGGTATCTCAAAAGTAAATAGAGCACAAACAACTCCAGAAATCACAATACAATATGGAAGCTTCAGTGCATCATCATCCCTGAAGAGAACATATATTCCCTGCACAATAACCAAGATATAAGTGATAATTAAGCATCCAATGCATAAATTAAGCATCCAATGCATATAGTGAAATAGATTTGATAAGCTTATAATGATCATGTTTACTTGCAATCAAAACTAAGCTAGAGTCTCTAACAGAGTTATATTCCATAGTTCTGTTAGTCTACTTTCCTACATATAGGCTCATGCCGCTCATCTTGTACTATTTAAATAGTATATTTTAACTATAAAGAAGGTGGTCTTGTAGTTTGAGTGGAAAGTAAAGTAGGCCGACTCCCTTCCCCTACTTTATAGTCTAGATATAAGTTTTTTTTAT
The DNA here is from genome assembly GCA_029216955.1 of Iris pallida. Lineage (NCBI taxonomy): Eukaryota > Viridiplantae > Streptophyta > Magnoliopsida > Asparagales > Iridaceae > Iris > Iris pallida. Next base: position 7,947,652 of record JANAVB010041619.1, read on the forward strand.
ATAATCCTTCATATACCCTATAAAACTTACAATATGAAGCTATACTGGGGATAATTTACAAATATGTGGGAAGGGAACCAAAGTAGGTTAATCCTTTTTCTACCAATGTACAATACAGTATTGTAGCATCCGACATTAAGACAATCAATCGATAACTGGAAAAAGGATAGAAAACCATTTCTATTGTACTTCATCCCACATGTACAAGGTAATTATTGATTATCCTACCTTTAGAGCCTGCCCAACTAAAATTATATATCCGGTGTTGATCATGAACAGATTGACGTATTCCAATGCCCATATAAGAGCATATACTTTCCTATCTGCAGTGATGGAAAAGATACATGTTAATACCATAGAGTTTTGGTCCAAAAATTAATTGGTGTGTTGTGTGGGAGGGGGGGGGGTGAAGACTAATAGATACCCACAAGTAATTGGTAATCATCATAGACCAAACAATTTCAAAATAAAGACTCGTAGTTTTTAATAAACTGAATACTCAAACCAAAATCCAGGAACTGGACAACAAAAAATTAACTGAATATTTAAACCAAAATTCAGGAAATGGCTAATGTGTATATACCATGTACAACAAGCCGAAAGTGGATGTGCATCTTCTATTAGTTTGGTACCAGAGGTCATATTTATTCTCAATAAATGGTAGATTTGTACATTACCATAGAACACTTTCTTTTAAGATTAAAGGAGACTGGCAGAGAAACTTGGATCAGTTATACGCTTGTTTCTCCTAATATGAGCTATGAGATAGAGCCAAAGAATATAAAAACATCAGGGTGTCCAATCACCAATAATTGACCACCATTATTGTTAGTTCCGGGGCATAATTTTCGATAGAAAACTGAGAAATAAAATGATTGTAAAAACAACATTTTGAAGGAACACTTCAGAGAAGGTGCACGACAGAGATCCTTGGAGGATTCTGGGTAACAAAAATCTAAAAAGATTTTATTACAGTAACAAACGAATGTAATGCTTCTAAAAAGAAGGCACCAATCAAATTTCTAGCAGCAACAGCGACGAAAGCCCATAAGTAGTTTCTGATTAGATCAGAGAAGAAGAGAAGGAAAGAAGAAAGAGAAATACAGCTTTACCGGGGTGATCAGATCACTGTTGCTCAAAGCAAGATTCACCTATATACGATCCGCTTCCAGGAACCAGGAAGTTCTTAGAGAACTTCTGGAACGCTCGTCAGTCAATTTTTGAGACTTGAATGGGCTTTCTAAACTTTACAGACTCCCTTAACTCTCTTCTTTTGTACATCTTAGAAATGAGGCCGGGGGCTCTATTTATAGAGTAGAGTGAGACCACCATTTCTCCTAACTAATGTGGGAGTAAAATCCCAATACTCTAAAATTGAGTTTGATATTTTACATCATCCCATAATCAACATAGTCGAGTGCCAGTCCACGACTATGTCCCGAACACCCGCCCGTGTATACACGAGGCATCCTGGAGTCCGAGTCCGATCAACAAAAGTCAACTTGCATCTTTATTAGAATTAATCCTTTTTCCTTGTAAGAAAATACTCCCATGTGGCACACACTTGTGCCCTACCACACCTCATGTGCACATCTCAATACAAGCAATACATTATATTGAGATACTCATCATTTGGTATAGCCGATGTGGGATTATCTTTCCTAGTCTGAAGGCAAAAACACCAATAATCTCCAACATATCTCAATATATGGGTTGAGCGTTCCCCATAGTGACTGCCCATCATGATTAGAAGAGATGTCGCTATGACTTGAATCTTTCCGTATGGGTTAAATAACAACATGATACAAGTATGGACTCAACCTTGAATTCTGTACCATAACTGCAATTCTTCCCACTTACATAATGACATCAACTGTGCTTCTGGCTGCACATTAAAGGCCTTGTGCCAGCCTGGTTTCGGTGTATGTATATTAGGTGTCTACAAAGTTTCCCTCAAGAGATGGCCTATATATCTCTATTCATACACTCTAGGTGAGTTCTTTTAAAGAGTCTTGGCATGAAGCCTTTCGCTTCCTTGCGGTGCTATGCCGCTATGACATGGCCCGAAGCTGAGGCAATTCCTCATGTGGAGTCAAACCACTATAGCAAGAGGCCCAGCCTCTTTGTAGTGCCGAACTACCCAGCATTAAGCCTTTCACTTCCTTGCGGTGTTACGCCGCCGTGACATGGCTTTCAAAGCTGAGGCACTGCCTCATGTGGTGTCACACCACTAGAACATGAGGCACAACCTTTTTGTAGTGCTGTCTACCACTCTTCATTCTACATCATTAGGCCCACTTGCCTATATGCGGTGCTACGCTACCGTGATTTAGCCCAAAGTCGAGGTTTTACCCTCACTTGGTACCTAATATGGTGTCACCCTACTGCAATATTGAGTACTATGCTCCTTTGTAGGGTTGTGCTACCTGTGCTTCCTGTAAAGCACGCCGGACATCCCAAATGCCTGAGAACTCATAAAGGCTTCCAAGCCATCCTCTCGCAGGACTTTGTTTTATACATAGAACAAACAGTAGACAACAGTGGTTTTGGGTTCATAGCCCCTCAGAGTCCCAAAGGAATGCCTACTTATAGTAGTTCTGGGTCTGAGACCCCGCCATATTCCAAGGCATTGCCTACTAACAGTGATTCTAGGTACGTAACCCCACAATATCCAGAGGACTGCCTACTAACTGTGGTTCTAGGTCCATGACCCCGCAGTATACCAAAGGATTGCCCACTGCACCTGATATTCTTTGAATCAATGGTTCCCCTTGAACCAAAATCTAGATGCCTAGCAGATTTCTCTTTGAACTAATAACATAAAACTTTATGGTAGGATTGCAGAGACACAATATCAGAACGTCTTCAATTCCATTTTTATTACTAAGTCCGTAACCAGCTGGCGCTTGAGACCTTTGGTGAACGGATTCGCCAAATTCTTTTGGCTTTGAATATCCCCTACGACAATGGCTTATCTTCTTAATAAGATCATTCACTGACCTGTGCCATAATCGAACAACCCTCTTCTTGCCATTAAAGCGATCATTTGATGCCATCGCTGTAGTAGCCTGGTTGTTGCAATAAATTGGCACTGCCTGAATATGAGCACCACCCATACGAAGGTTGTCTCAAGTTGTCGTAATACATCGGCATCACCCGAATTTGTGTACAAACCACAGAAAGATCCTTTCTGAGCTCTCGAAGCAATTCTGCTTCATCTACTACAGCTAACAAAGCTCAGATCCCATAGTGAAAGAAATATCTGCTTCTTTGACTTCTTCGATATAGCACCATTACCCATGGATCTACTTTTTTGACTTTCTCGATATAGCAGCCTTATCCATGTAGAAGATATAGCCTCTTCTTTTTCTCCTTCTGAGCACTGACTTGCATTACTGAAGCCTTCTACCCCTGCAGAATAACTGATGTAGTGCATCTTTTTGAGTCCCTGAGAGATATCTAATTACTCTCTTCACAACTTTCCAAATATCAGCACATGGATTTCTCGTGAATCAACTCGTCATGCCTATAACAAAAGCTATGTCAGGCCTGTGGTAGTTGTAGCCTACATTAAACTTTAAATGATTTTCGAGTACACCAACTGTCTGATGCTTCTCTAGGATTTGACTTCAACCTTTGATCACACCTGTAAGGAGTATCGATTCCTGGAAGATCCTAATATCCGTAGTATGTAAGCAACTTTTTATGTAGTGAGCTTGTGACAGGGCATGCTCAACTTTTGTTTGGATTATTTAAATCCCCAGGATAACATCCGCATCTTCCATGTCAATCATACTGAATCTGGACGTGAGGAACATCTTTGTTCTAGTGACACATCATTATGTCATCCATATAGAGACAAACGATGACTCCTCTCTCTTCAACGAACTTCGTGTAAACACAGTTTAAAAGTCTCGCTGATACTGTAGTCTTATGACCTAAAAACTTGGTCAAACTTCTCGAGCCATAGCTTGGGAGTGTACTTTAAATTGTATATAGAATTCACCAACTTGCAGACTTTGTCTTCAATACCCTGAACGACAAATCTATCTGGCTATTGTATGTGAATCTTTTATCTCATATCTCTATCCAAAACTATTGCCTAGACATCCATCTGATGATAGAACAACTTATAAATAGCAACCACGGCCATCGTCATCCTGATAGTTGACATCTTAATCTCATGTTCTTAAGCAAGTCCTGTAGCCTTGAACCCATCTTCAGTTCCTTCGACTTTCGTCTTTTTTTTCTCAAAGATTTAATAGGTTTAGCTCTTTCAGGCAGATTACCTAACATCCACTAATACTTGGATGTTACAGAGTCAACCTCTTTATTGACTCTTTCCTGCAGAAGATCGTATCTCTGGAAATTACCTCATCAGCCTCCACGTGATGGATGATAAAGTTTATCTCCAAAATCTTTTGTCCTTCTCACTCGCTTTGCTTACTGCTTAGTGAATACTGGTTCAAGTGTTGTCATTAATGACAACAACCTTCTTGACTACTACAACTTTGAAAGTACTTGCTCCTTCGGTACCAACAATATTCGCCGAAACATCCGTGAGAATAATTTCTTGTCCCTAGCAATTTTGTCTTCAAAGATTCTGCCACGCGAGACTCAATGATATGATTGATACAATATCAAGTGATCTCCGAGCATAGCTTACAACAACTAATTCCAAAAATATTGTCTTCTTGGTCTTTGTCCCTCACTTTTGAATCTTGATATCCGGAAGCTTCATGTACACCAGACACCCCTACACTTGAATGATATTCAAGTTAGATCTAGCCTTGAACCAGTGCTGAAGAGAATCATAGTCAAATATACGAACGATACTTTATTCAGCAATAAACGTAGCCGTACACGCAATCTATCCCCAGAAGCATATTGGAAGATCTGCAGTATAGATCCCATCATCTTTGACAGCATCCTGATCTTCCTTTTTGACACTCTATGGATTAATATACTACAGAGCAGTCACTTCATAGCTAATTCGATGTTCATAACAGAACGATGCGAATCCAAAAAATGATACTCTCCGTCTTGATCAATCCTGAGTGTATATACAGGGCAGTCATTTCGTAGCTAATTCGATGTTCATAACAGAATGATACGGATCCAAAAAAAGAAACCAGACTCTCCGCCATGATCCCTTCTGAGTAGTTGTAGACCGGTTTAATATTCAGCTTCAACCTGAAGTCCCTGAACTTCTCGAATACTTTATCCTTTGACTTAAGAAGACATTCGAATTTGCATTTCAAGAAATATTTCGAACCGACCTTCATAGAGAATTGATAAAAGTCACAAATATCTGAGTGTACTAACTCCAGAAGATCCATACTTTAGTTCAATCGTCTGAGCAGCTTCCTGACAGTCTTGTCTCTACACATATTTTAAATCTCTCCACCTCCTTACCCCACATTCTGGAGATAAGGGCCAGATAGGACATCTTGAGTTTGCTTCTATCATAGACCAACTCTCTATCCATTCAATGAAGCAACTTCATCGCACTCAGCAGAAGTTCGAACATCCCTTCAGTACCGAACATCTTTTCAAAGCATATTTATCGCTAAGAAATTACCATATGGCTAGTACGAATGTCCATCTTTCAAGTCTGTATCAGAAAATAGACTTTCTGAGATCAGATCTTCGGAAATCTCTGGTACGTACAACACACATTCGAGGGTCCTTGCTGGTGGTTCATAACCACCGTCTCGATCTTCAGATCTTCTGCTAGATATATGTTAGCCAACGAGACCTTCATCATAACAAGGCTCGTCCTCGGTGAACGGCTCCTTCGAGAGCACACGTGGTCAGATGCACTAGTTTTCGACCACTAGTCAGCTACCACGTTAGATAACTCAACCTGTGCAACAATAGCAACCAAGTTAAGTAATCAAAATAACCGAGTTTAGCCATACCTACTATTTTGGTTTGGACTTAGCCCTTCTTACTACAGTTGAAGCAAGCCTCATGACCCTTAGGCTTTGGCTTGAATAGAAATGACTTCACCTTCAGCTGGTTAGAGTCCTTAGCTCGTCTTCAACGTGAATCCAGTACAAGAGGTGTTCAAGATCCACTTCTATCTTTTTACGATACATGTCTGCGATAAAATTGCTCCACCCAGGTGGGAGCTTGGCGATAATGCCCCCGACCAAGGACATGCCGTCATATGCCAGCTTCTGATGAAACTTGTGGACACGATAGGTTGATGGTAGCCTCCGTCCCCATCAAAGAAGCTGCAGTAGCTTTGTTCAACATTCTTCCAATTTTTTGATTTTGAGAAAGAAAGAATTTTTTTTTTGAGATGTAGAAAGAGAGAATTGATATTGGGTTATGAAGGACTTAAGTGCCAACATCAATGGTTCAGATTGAACTGGTTAGATCAGAGGGTCAAGATGAATGTAAAGATAAAATAATTAATTAAAAGAGAAGGGACGGGCCTAAATTTTTGGGCGGCCAATTATTTTTTCCTTTCCCATAAAGGTTTAATGGGGACGATCTCAAAATTTATTTGGGACGGAACAAATTCATAGTCTTAAATAAGATACTGTTTGCCATTAAAAAACAATGAGTACAATCTTTGGTATTGAACTATGCGTTTTAATTACAAACAAAATAAAGTACAATGAAGGACTTATATGTAGTCCTAGGAGTACACTTTGTTTTTATCTGGGAATTGTGTCGATGGAGCGAGTGATAATACGTTCACTCTATTGACGATTTGACGACGATCTCGAATTCTTTGAAAGATTGGATTGCTCTGGATGCTGAAGTATTTGAGGAGTACTCAACAAGTGGAAGCTCTAGGCCTTTTTACTTGCAGAATTGGACGTTCTCCCTTTGATGAAGGAATGATCCTTCTATTTATAGGCAACAGAATGATCTGCTTATGTACGCATATACGATATGCGCCTGAAGAGCTTGTACGTAGGGACGCCACATGGCTGATGCTATTGGGTGCATGGATGATGCGCCCTAAAGTTGAGGCCGAATCCGTTCTGAACTGCACTGTTGTGCTGCGGTGGAGCTGACACGTGGCAGTTTTTGAGATTTGGTTGTTGCTGAGATCTTGGGTGGTTAGCACCCATTCGTAGGCAGAACTGAGTCAAATGACATGTGACGCATGTTAAAGGCTCAAAGATCTAGAATTTAGTAGGGTGTGATCTGTCAGGATGCGCCTAGAATCCGGCACATGAGGAGACTTAGCTCGTAACATTTTAGGAGTCACAAACAAGTCTGGGCGCATGACTTTTGAGGCACATGCAAAGCTTTCGGGCGCATGGCCGTGGAGGCGCATGCAAGGACTTGCTCTCTGTATTTTGCGATTAGGAGTAAGTCGGAGGCGTATGGCTTTTATGGTGTATACAGATTTCTGGGTGCATGGACGCAAAGACGCGTGCGAGTGGTCGGTCGGCCACGTGGCAAAGTACAGCTGTAACCGACATAACATAAAAATAAAGATGACGTTGGTGGCTCTTCATTTTCTATAAAAGCAGCCAACGGTTCTAACATCGAGGCATGGGCTGCTATCGTTTCAGTCACTTCAGTATTAAATGCTTCGACGAGTGGCGAGCTATGTGTGGGTGTATCAATTTTTGCTCTACTAAGCGCATGGGTCTGTGCTCAATAGAGCGCATGGGTCTGTGCTCCGTTGGACACATCCGTATGGAGCACATGGTGCTGACGGGCGCATTTGCTGCGTGCTGCATCCCTATTGGTCCCTTTGTTGAGTTATTTGAGGCATTGATGGCTGTTTGACTTGGCTGAATTCGAAGAGGTAGATTCATCGACATTAATGCAAGTTCATTGTACTGAATTCGAAGAGACTGCCACTTGGCGCATGGGTACGAGTTGCCCGATCTATAAATAGCTTTGTGAAGAGTTTTGTTTCTCATTTCACTTGGTTTTCCTCATGGAGATGAACTCGACCGATCCTCCGCCTTGGTGAGATGCTGTGCTGTGGGTTGCAGATCTCTTCGTTCGAAGAAGCTTTGACGATGAACTCCTTCAGAAGGCTGAGATGCGCCGAGTTTTCTATGGACATCACAGCTTATGTTCGAATCCCTTATCGGCAGTGTTCTTCTACAATATGGCGTTGGGTGCCTATTGTATCCAAAGATCGGGGTCGTCGTGCCTCAATTTTCGTTATGTTAGAAGAGCCACCGGGTTCGGGTTGATTGCTAACCCGCGTTCTGCTCAATAAATACTTTATTGGCCGAAGCACTCGAAAAAGTGATTCACTCTGACAAGGAAGAGTGATGCGCCCATACTAAGATGTCAGGATGATGCACCTACGAAGTGATGTGCCTAGCTGTAGTTTAGGCTTTCTTCTTTCAAGTAGAATTTCTTTTGTAAAAGAGTTTTGGACATGTAATAGAATTTCATATGAAATAAAAGCCAAACTTTTATGTCTCTACTCTTTGCTGTTTTTGCTGTGCCAAGTGTTCTGTTTGAGTTCCTCGGCGCATGTCAATTTGGGGCGCATAATGTGTCATGGCGCATAGGAGTTCTGGCCTTAGATGTGCCTGAAAATTCCATGCTTCTACAAGACCCCATTCAAAGTTTTTAGAACTTTTTGCCAAGTTTTGGAATACTTTGAACCAAGAAGCATGGGCAGTAGCTATTCTGGGCGTATGCCTCTTCTGGGCGCATGGCTTATTCGTACATTGCTGTAGGAGCACATGCTCTTCTCAGTTTTAAATGCAAGAAGATAATGCCTCAAAGTTTGAGAGATTAATAATAATCTTTTGGAAGATATGCAGCCGTCAGTTTTACGAGATTCAAAGCGGCAGCTGCTGACGTCAGGCTTTATCGGTTCACGTACATGGCTAAGGTCTATAAATAGGTGTCTATGTGTATGAGAAAGAGTCTTCTACTTTTGCTTTCTTCTTCTCCTTCTTTCTTTCTTTTCCAAAAACCCTAATTTTTTAGAGAGTGTCATGAGCTGCACCCGAATATACGGGTATAAATACGTAGGCCATGCCCAGCCTACGCCGCAGTATCGGCGGTAGAGCGCTGTCAAGTACCCGATACTAACTACAACATCTAAAAGATCTATAACTATAATGGTACCATATCATATCACAAATGCTAAGGAAGATAAGACAAGAAAGATAACAATATCACTGGAACAACTAGAATCTACAAAAGGATCATATGAGACAAGAATGAAACAAAGAAAAAATAATAACAAAACTACCAGACCTAGAAGTCCTGGGAGACAACTCACGGTGAAAGAATATCAAGATCTGTCTCAACTAGCATCATCCTGTAGTCCAATAATGAGGGCATAACAACTCCTAAAAATATTGTCCACGTATCCTGTCAGGATGGGAACGAATACATGAACTAATAACAGTTCCATGTTAATTGACAAATTCTATAAGAGAGAATTATAATAAAATACAAAATAAAATATCAAGACTGGAATATAAACAAGATATGTAAAATTGGATATCATGTCAGGGTATGAGATACTGGAATGTAGAACAATACAATAGTGTCTGATGTATAATATAAATATAATCAGTGCCTTGAGATATTAGAGCATTATGTGATCAGCTTAGGAACTTGCACATGAATCTGGCCTGGCTAGTCATACGTGAGATGTATGACTAACACATGGCTAATCATACATGGGTTGTATGATTAACACTCACATGAAACACGCATGGTGGGGTATGATCACATAACCTCCAATAACTTCTCATCTCCGAGTAGTATAATGGATCCGGACATGTCACGTCATGATGCAGGATTTTCTAAGAGGGTAGCAAATCCCTTTAGGAATCGACGTCTATACAAGTACACGAAAACAAGATCGAACAATGTACGAATATACCATAGTAACCTAGGAATGACATCTCATGATAGGATCTGACGTATACTAGTCAGTTTACCATCGTGTCGAAAATCAAGTAAAACACTACAACTGAATCGGATATGGCAAATATCAAGACAACGAAAACTATCAGAGAATGTACTTGCCTTCTGTCCTGAGCAATAAGTGAGGGTCTATGCCTAAACTGACGTCATAGAGACCTAATATGAATTTACAGAGTTACTTAATGTTCTAGAGTAAACAATATATAAAAATACATTAATTCTATGCTTCTAGGCCTATTCTAGGTCAAACTCATTCAAACTAAGTCAAACTGGGTAAAAGATTGACTTACATTTAACTTTGGTCAACTAGTCAGCTCCTAGTCCATTCTAGGTTAAATTAGGTCAAAGATAGCCTCTATAATCATCACATGGTCAACCTATCAATTTCAGTGATGTGAAATCACTGGAATCGACGGATCTCAATTTCGATGCACGGATCTCAAAATACGAACCAAAAATAGAAGGATTATAACAAATATAGATAGATAAGGGAGAAAGTCTACAGATGTTGTCGGATGATGAAATAACCATCACCAACGTATCCAAAATGGTCAAAATAGCTAGAATAGCATACCCACAAGTCTAATTTGGACACCGGGACAAAAAGGTAATTTTTGGTCAAAACGGTGTCCGTGTTCGACCCACTTTGCACCAAAAAATGTGCTAGGATAAAAGTCCTAAAAAACTACCAAAATATATATCCACGAATCTAGAATGATGATACGAACTCAATGGTATATCCGAAATTGTATTCCGATGACCCGATCTCAAAATGGTCCGTTGACTTGGATATTGGAGTTCGATTTGCACGAAAATATGTATCGGAGCCAATGTCCACTAAATCTAACAGAGTATATATCAACGAGTCCAAAATGACGATACGAACTCTACGGTATATCAGGAATTGGATTTTGATGAGCCGATCTAAAAATGACCCATTGACACAGACTTTTGGGCCCGTCTTGTACCGAAATGCGTGTCGGGGTTCACGGCCTCCAAATCTAATAAATGTTATATGAATTCATGCCATAACGATGCCACGAGTCTACTGGTGGTGTCAGAATTGGAATCCGGAGTCCCGGATCCAAAATTAGGATTTTACAAGTTAAAAATTACGAATTCGGACGACCAACTTTAACGTCAAATTTAACCAACCAAACAAACTCATGATGAAATGAAACTTACAGAAAACGGGTTATACCAGCTGTGCATAGGAACCAGTAGCACACAAAATGAAGCTTCAATGGCGGAGATACGAGTCCACAAAGTTGGCTCCAAAAAAATGTCTAAAATATACATAATTTAAAGGGTCAACTTGGTAGCCGTTTTTTATTTAGCAAACGACAAAATTAACAGTTGAAACTTGACAAAGGTGACGGAGAATATACCAAGATTGATACGGAAGAAATGGATCGACAATCCAACGGTCGGATTGTCCAAAAAATATGTGCGAAGTTGCTGCCTCGAAACGTAAATTATGACTTTAGCATGCGCGCGTCACGATGTGATCGACTTCCAATTATAGAAATCGACCATGCCACTCATCATGGTCGATGATGGCTGCTAGGGAGGAGTTCTTCGTAGTGTGTGCGGGGGCTATGGGGGTCGCCGGAGCTGCCACTGCGGCTGGTGTTGCACCGCTGCTGCGTTGCCACTGCAGCCGCCGCTGCTCGAGGTGGCGGTGGCCCAACGGTGGTGGTGGCTGGCGGCTGCGCTCGAGCTGTTGGCCTGGGGGAGAGGAGGAGAAGGAGAAGATGGTGGAGGAGAAGTAGATGGTTATGGTGAGAGTGATGGTGATGATGATGATAAAGAAGAAAGGAGATGAGGGGGTAATGTCGGCTGTGATGGGAGAGGGGAGAGGAGGGTTGGCTGATGGTGGTGGGGGTTGTTTGTGTGAGAAAAAGGAGAGAGAGAGTGATACGTTATATTAGAAGGAGATAGAGAAAGAGATATTTGTATATATATATTATTAGAAAGAGAGGGAGAGAGAGTAGTATCTTCACAAAGAAAAGAGAGAAATTTTGGGGATATGGGCCGACCAATGTGGGGGTGTGTGTGTGAGTGTGTACTATGTAGGAATGAGTGGTGGGGATGAGTGGAGTTAAAAATAAAGGGCCAAGATTTTGTGTAGCTATATTAAGTTATTCTTTAGGAATTTGTCCAATGGAATTGTCATTGAATATTTTAAGTGGGAACACTAGGCGTTTGGTATTTTGAAGGGAGATGAGTGCTAGTATTCATAAGAGGACAACATGAAGCTTGGATTTGGTTCAAATGAGTCGGGTTGGGTCAAAATCGAGTTTGATGCAATAAATGGCTTAATTTAGCCACTTATGATCACGGGTAAATCAGTAGCATGCGGGGGCTCAATTGAATGGGACACAAGAGTCATTTGGATAGTAGGCTTAATGTGGGCTGTGTCCATATCTTGGATCAACGGGTTTGGGATGAAATGGTATCCCCAATTCAAGTCGGAACTAAATGTGACGTCGTGGGATGAATTAAGTTTGGGTCTTATGTCTGGAAAATTGTGCGATGCAAGTGAAGCACAAGATGACGTATCTGAGAGGGACACAAAGGTCATGGGTGCAGGGTGCCTCGATTAGATCAACGCACGAGAAGTTGGTTTTGAGAAAACGACTAGTCTTGTGCTCCTAAATTAAAAGTCACGGCAACGTGCATATGATGATCAAAGATAAAAGTGGGAAATTATTAATAATTATTCAACGATCAAATTAACTAAATTGATTCGAAGTTGTGCGATACAAAAAGACCATAAGGGAACAAGTTTGAGTGTGACATGATATATCAAAATGAAGATAATCTTGTCTACTACAAACTCATAAAGGAAGTTTCCAAAGATTGACATCTCTGACGCTCTAGAAATCAAAGTAACGAAAAAGAGCATTTGATGATAAAAAATAAGTAAATAAAAAATAAATTATAAAAAACAATTCATTTAGAAAATTTAAAAAAATCCCTAAAATTCAGGGGCTCACATCCTACGTACCTTATAAGAATTTCGTCCTCGAAATTAAAGGTTGGTAGTGGGGTTAAAACATCATAGAATGTTTAGGCAATATCTTAGGCACGATCAAAGAACGTCGAGTTTTGCACGATCAAGATAATCAATTCAGAATTACTTAGTCACGACTAGTGATTTTGGCACGATAGAATTACGAGAATTTCAGATAAGATTCGAGGAATCAAATCATGGTCGAAAAAGATTTTTGGCACGATAAAAAACCAACTTAATCAAAATCGTAATTCAACATGATCATAGATAAAGTCAGTCTAACCTTGGTCAATAGTATTACATATGATAAAGAGTATGATAGCACCTTAGGCATGACCAAACATGAAATTTTGGTATGATCAAAGATTGTATGAAGCTTAGTCGTGATCAGAATAGAACTTAGTCATTAGTTAGTATTAAATCGAAAGTTAAGCACAATGGTAATATCATTGAAATCCAATCATGATTAAAAATTTAAGTCTCGATACGATCTAAGTTGATCAATTTTTGATTAAAACATGATTTAGGCAAGATGAAGAACAAGGTCATCGAAGTCTGAGCACGAGCATCCAAGGATGGAAATCTAGGTCACAATTGAATTTGAAGTCATTTAAGTCTAGACAACAATCAATCTCTTTGGCATGATATACAAGACGACCAAAATCGATTGGTCATAATCAGAGGGGATCAAAATCTTAATGTTATTAAATTTTAAGAAACAATTCAAGGATTAGGAAATAAATTTCTTCTGATATGACAGAAAACCAAAATATAGGATTTGTAGAAGGGAGTTGAGGTAATCATATCGCTCTGCTTCGACTACTACCAAGATCCAAAATTTTTAGTCATGAAGATGACCACTCATGAAGCATATTCTTGTTATAACTCCCAATTAATCTTTTCTTTCATTTTCACCGGATTTGTAATCCTTTCGACTTAGTCATCTTGAATGTCCAAATTCCTCTACATTGTCCTAAACTCTAATTTAATCCTTGTATCAGAATTTATAATTTTTTTTGGATATTGTCCATATCTACACTTCTCCTATTAATGCCACTACAACTTAAAATTCATTCCTCATTATATAAATCAACCTCCACATATCTTTCAATTTTACCTTCAGATATCACTCTTCTTAAATTTGGTACTATTACAAAATCTCTAGATTTTCTTATAACTCAATTTTTTTCCACCGGTTCTCAATCATTCTCTACCAATACTTATTTGATTTAGCATCATCATTGCATGCAAGCATAATATCCTTTCCATGTATTTTGAACTCCTAAATTTAGTATCTTGTCTTAATTCAAAATAAAATATCTCAAGAATCACTAATATTAAAAATATTTAGGTTCTCAAAATCCAGTCGTCCTCGAATATCCTCATTAGCTATAAAATTTCAACTATAAAATATTACCGTTTCATGCACATTCCAATTCTTGAAATCATTCTTCCTTCCTCCTAAAACAATCCATACTCATAATAATTCTCCAAATGTAATTGTTTTCCCAATTGATATTACCGGCCTCTTGATTTCATTTCCAATCGCAGTCATATTTCATCTCAAATTTTATCTAAATGTCCAACATCTCATATTCCTACCAAGATACCACTCGATAACAAATTTATCTTTCACAAGATAGATGATTACGATACTTCCTTAACTTTTTTCCCAAGATACAGAGATACGATAAATTCAAAATTTTCAAAGTGTAGATGTAGATATAAGATAGTTGATCGATGTAAGTAGGACAAGGTTAATTAAGATAAGAGAATAATGGTAAGATAAGAAATAATGGTAGGAATTGTTCTTGCTCATTTGGTCCAAAGAAGTGAATCAATTTAAGATATGATCTGATAACCATACACTTCTATCCATAATCATGTCGCCAGAATTTTTGCCATGCCAGTAAGTATAGCTGCAATAAACGATAGAGTCCATAACTAAGGTATACACCCTATAATCATGTTATCTAGATTCCTTACCACGCCAACCGGTATGGCTGCAAGAAAATCTAAATTCCATAATTAGGATAGTATATCCAAAATCAGGCTCCATGTCCTTGTCATGCTAGCTAGTATGACTGCGATAAATTCTAAACTCCATAAATAATGTAGACATTTACCCTTCTCATCGTACTCATCAAAAATGTTATCAGAATATAGCTTAACTCAATTCATAAAAACTTATCTAAAGACAAAATCAAAGTCAACAACGAACATCAAGATTCAAAATTTTCATCAACGAATCAAGGATAAGTACATGAAAATAAACGAAAACAGATTCCGAGGTAGGATTTAATCTAAGGCAACATTCCTGGAATATAATCTAAAACAAATCTTAACCTTCATATAAGATTGGATAATTGTATTCTCTTCTCAACCTAGATGATATATAATTTCAACTTATACATTCTAGTTCCCTCTGGGGTCCATAAACACATCTCAATGCAAGAATAAGGTTCAATAATGGAAATATATTTCAAAGTCAAGACGAATAGAAGCAAGTGGGAAATAGACTTGAAAAACTTTCGAAATAAGACTCTAAGGGTCATCCCTGGAATCTATCAAGAGTTCCTATTATGTGGCTGAGTACAAAAATCCTAAAATATTCCATGACTCGATCATAAACCTAGGACAGGCTCGCAATAGTATAGATAAGCTCAAGTACTACCACGACTTAGCATTAATAGCAAAGATTGACCTGCATAGGCTACCACTAAAAAAAGTGTCACGACCCGTACCCTGATATACGGGTACGAATACGTAGGCTATGCCCAGCCTAAGCCACAGTATTGACGGTAGAGCGCTGTCAAGTACCCGATACTAACTACAACATCTAAAAGATCCATAACTATAATGGTATTCATATCACATCACAAATACTAAGGAAGATAAGACAAGAAAGATAACAATAACACTAGAACAACTAGAATCTACAAAAGGATCATATGAGACAAGAATGAAACAGAGGAAAAATAATAACAAAACTAAAATAACTACCAGTCCTAGAACTCCTGGGAGACAACTCACGATGAAAGAATATCGAGATCTGCCTAAAATAGCATCATCCTGTAGTACAATAATGAGGGCATAACAACTCCTAAAAATATTGTCAACATATCCAGTCATGATGGGAACGAGTACATGAACTAACAGAAGTTCCATGTGAATTGACAAATTCTATAAGAGACAATTATAATGAAATACAAGATAAAATATCAAGAGTAGAATATAATCAGAATATGTAAAACTGGATATTATGTTAGGGTATGAGATACTGAAATGTCGAACCGTACAGTAGTATCTGATGTATAATGTAAATATAAACAATATTTTGAGATATTAGAGCATTATATGATCAGCTTAGGAACTTGCAAAGGAATATAGCCTGGCTAGTCATACGTGAGATGTATGACTAACACTTGGCTAATCATACATGGGTTGTATGATTAATACTTACATAAAACACGCATGGTTGTGTATGATCACATAACCTCTAATAACTCTCCATCCTCGAGTAGTATAATGGATCCGTACATGTCACGTTATGATGGTAGCAAATCCCCTTAGGAATCAGCATCTATACAAGTACACGAAAAATAAGATCGAACAATGTACCAATATACCATAGTAACCCAAGAATGATATCTCATGATAAGATCTAATATATACTAGTCTGTGTACCATCGTGTAGGAAATCAAGTAAAACACTATAACTGAATCGGATGCAGCAGATATTAAGACAATAAAAACTATCAGAGAATGTATTCGCATGCTGTCCTGAGCAATAAGTGAGGGTCTATGCCTGAACTGACGTCACAGAGACCTAATATGAATTTACAGAGTTACTTAGTGTTCTAGAGTAAATAATATATATAAATCCATTAATTCTATGCTTCTAGGCCTATTCTAGGTCAAACTCAGTCAAACTAAGTCAAACTAGGTCAAAGATTGACTTACAATTGACTTTGGTCAACTCCTAGTCCATTCTAGATTAAACTAGGTCAAAGCTAGCCTCTATAATCATCCACATGGTCAACTTATCAATTTTAATGATATGAAATTACTGGAATCGATGGATCTCAATTCCGATGCACGGATCTTAAAATACGAACCAAATAGAGAAGAATTATAACAAATGGGGATAGATAAGGGAGAAGGTCTACAGATGTCGTCGGATGATGAAATAACCATCACCAACATGTCTAGAATGGTCAAAATAGCTAGAATAGCCTACCCATAAGTCTAATTTGGACACAGGGACAAAAAGGTATTTTTGGGTTAAAACGATGTCCGTATTGGACCCACTTTGCCCCAAAAAATGTGCCAGGATAAAAGTCGTCAAAACCTAGCAAAATATATGTCCCCGAATCCAGAATGATGATACGGACACAATAGTATATCCGGAATTGGATTCCGATGACCCGATCTCAAAATGGTCCGTTGATCCAAATATTAGAATCCGATTTGCACGGAAATACATGTCGAGGGAAATGTCCACTAAATCTAACAAAGTATATGTCAACGAGTCCAAAATGACGATACGAACTCAACGGTATATCGAGAATTGTATTCCGATGAGCCGATCTCAAAGTATCTTGTACCGAAATACGTACCGGGGTCTACGTCCTCCAAATCTTATAAATATTATATGAATTCTTGTCAGAATAATGCCACGAGTCTATTGGTGGTGTAGAAATTAGAATCCAGAGTCCCGGGTCCAAAATTAGGTTTTTACCAGTTAGAAATTATGAATTCGGACGTCCAACTTTGACATCAAATTCAACCAACCAAATAAACTCGTAATAAAATGAAACTTAAGAGACAGGAAGAGGGTTATACCAGCTGCACATAGAAACTAGTGGCACACCAAACGAAGCTAAAATGGCGGAGATACGAGTCCACGAAGTTGGCTCCATAAAACTGTCTAAAATATACACAATTTAAAGGGTTAACTTGGTGGCCAATTTTGATCTAGCAAACAACGGAATTAGCGGTTGAAACTTGACAGGGGTGAAGGGGTATATACCAAGATTAAGATGGAAGAAATGGATCAACAATCCAACTGTCAAATTTTCCAAAAAATACGTGCGAAGTTACTGCCTCGAAACGTAAATTCTCACTTAAGCATGCACGCGTCATGACTGGATCGACTTCCAAATGCAGAAATCAACCCTGCCACTCATCATGGTCGACGATTGTTGCTAGGAAGGAGTTCTTCAAAGTATGTACTGGGGCTATGGGGGTCGTCGGCGTCAAGGGGCTTCGCCGTAGCCGTGCGGGGTGGTTGCCGGAGCTGCCACCGCGGCTGCTGTTGTGCCGCTGCTGCGTTGCTAATGCAGCACAACTGCTCGAGGTAGTGGCGGCCCGATGGTGGTGGTTGTCGGCAGCTGCGCTCGAGCTGCTGGCCTGGAGGGAGAGAAGGAGAAGGAGAAGAAGGTGGAGGAGAAGTAGAAGGTTATGGTGAGAGTGATGGTGATGGTGATTATGATGATAAAGAAAAAAAAGGAGATGAGGGGGTGATGTCGGCTGTAATGGGAGAGGGGGAGAGGAGTGTGGCTGATGGTGATAGGGGTTGTTTGTGTGAGAAAAAGGAGAGAAAGAGTGATATGTTATATTAGAAGGCGAGAGAGAAAGATATATTTGTATATATATTATTAGAAACAGAGGGAGAGAGAGAGTAGTATTTTTACAAAAAAAAGAGAGAAATTTTGGGGATATGGGCCGGCCAATGTGGGGGTGTGTGTGTAAGTGTGTTCAATATAGGAATGAGTGGTAGGAATGAGTGGAGTTAAAAATAAAGGGCCAAGATTTTGTGTAGCTATATTAAGTTATTCTTTAGGAATTTGTCCAATAGAATTGTCATTGAATATTTTAAGTGGGAACACTAGGTGTTTGGTATTTTGAAAGGGGATGAGTGCTAGTATTAATGAGAGGACAACATAAAGCTTGGGTTTGGTTTAAATGAGTCGGGTCGAGTCAAAATCGGGTTTGATACAATAAATGGCTTAATTTAGCCACTTATGAACATGGGTAAATAGGTAGCATGCGGGAGCTCAATTGAATGGGACACAAGAGTTATTTGGGTAGTAGGCTTAATGTGGGCTGTGTCATATCTTGGATCGACATGATTTGGTTGTAATGGGATCCCCAATTCAAGTCGGAAATAAATGTGACTTCGTGGGATGAATTAAGATTAGGTCTTGTGTCAGCAAAATTGTGCGATACAAGTGAAGCACAAAATGGTGTGTCTAAGAGGGAAACAAAGGTCATGGGTGTACGGTACCTCGATTAGATCATGCACAAGAAATTGGTTTTGAGAAAACGATTAGTCTTGTGCTCCTAAATTAAAAGTCACGACAACGTGCATATGATGATCAAAGATTAAAGTGGGAAATTATTAATAATTATTCAACGATCAAATGGCCTAAATTGATCCGAAGTTGTGCGATGCAAAAAGAGTACAAGGGAACAAGTTTGAGTAGGACATATATCAAAATGAAGATAATCTTGTCTACTACAAACTCATGAAGGAGTTTCCAGAGATTGACATCTCTGACGCTCCAGAAATCAAAGTCACGGAAAAGAGCATTTGATGATAAAATTAATTAAATAAGAAATAAATTATCAAAAATAATTCATTTGGAAAATTTAAAAAAATCCCTAAAATTTTGGGGGCTCACAGAGAGAGGGCTCCCAAGACTCCCCGTGGCGGTGTTGGCCGAGGAAGGAGAAAAGGCAAGGAGCCTGTGGAGGTTGACGTAGAGGAGGCTCCCGTTGTTGCAGAGACGCCTGCCGACATACGGCCGGCGGTGATCGGTGGGTGATCCACTGCCTTAGGCTTTCATACAGAGACGCTTTGTTGCACCACTGCTAAGGCGCTTGGATGCGACTGAATGAGTCGCATCTCAATGACATGCCTAAACTTCTCAGTGCTGACGTGCATGGTCTTTGTCCTGATGATGCGCTAAAGCTTCTTCTGATGACGCGCATGGACTTAGGTCCTGATGATGCACCAAAGGTTGTTCTGCTGAAGCGCATGGACTTAGGTCATGATGATACGCCGAAGCTTCTTCTGCTAACGCGCATGAACTTAGGTCCTGATGATGCGCCGAAGCTTCTCTTACAATGCGCTTGGGCTATATGCGCCATGGTGGGGTTCTGTCGATGCGCATGGAGATGCGCCAAGACTTTTAATGTGCCGCTGCTTTGCATGCGCCAATGCTGAGCTTGTGTTGCTGATGCTTCTTTTTGTTGTTGTGTGGCAGTGTCTATTCCAAAAGCGAAGGCGATCATGAAGGAGGAGATAGCGTCTCTTTTTGTCAAAGGAGAACCGATGACTGTTAAGGAGGAAATAACTCAAAAAATTGAAGTCACCATTAAGGAGGAGTCCGTATCGGAAGGTAGCAGTACCAGAAGTTCTAACCCTCCTACTCCTGCTGAGGACCTTAATCAGATAGATCCTTCATATGCGAGATAGCTGAGGGAGTGGTACATGCTTCAACGTAATGATGATCCCTGGCTGTAGGGATTCATTATCTGTCTCACGATCTTCGCTCTCGGGGAATGAGGCCGAAGAAAATTTTCTTTTTTTGTCTTTATTTTCGATATTTTTCTTTTTGAGATGTGGCTTTGCTTTTGTTTCTTTCCAGCGTTGATGTAATCCTTTACTCTTATTGGATGAAGAAATAAAGAACTTTTGTTTGTTCAACTTTTATGATGAACTTGTGATTTTTGTGGACCTATTATCTTTTGCATACCTTGGTTTCTAGGTACAGATAATAAGTTGAGAGGTAGGAACCAACATATTTATTCAGAGGTGATATGGATGTGGTAAATATGGGGCTAATAATAGAGTTTTCCTACTCAGAGGTGATATGGACGTGGTAGGAATGAGGTTAATGGTGGAGTTTCCCTACTCAGAGGTAATATGGACGTGGTAGGAAAGAACTCGATGTGGATACATAGAACAAGTCATAGGTGATATGGACGTAGAAGTTCTATGATTGAATTGAAACAACGGGGAGGGGGGTTGTTTAGACGAACTGTTTACTCAGAGGTAATGTGGACGTGGTAAATATAGCACTTAGCGTGATCTTACGAGGTATAAGATTCAACTTTGTAGGGTATGGAGAAATGACTCAATGGTGATATGGACATGGTTGTTCTTCTACCGGGGAGACAATGCAACAGAACAACTGGGCTCCCGAAGCATATGATTACCAAAAGAGGGGAGTGCACTAGGTTATCGAGTTCGTAAATTCTCTTACTAGGGAGAAGGAAGTACATTTTGAAGGGTTTCAAGAGTAGTACTTCTTTAGGAACTTACCATTGATGGGCATCAAGAACAAGTCCCCATTGGGTTGAGCGAAGCGATAAGCACCGTTAAAGTACACCGTCTCTATGATGAAGGGTCCTTCCCATTTAGGTTTAAATTTTCCTGGTGTCTTGTCAGTCATTACCATTGGCCTTCTGACTACCATAACCAGGTCACATACTATGAAGGTCCTTTGTTTGACTTTTTTGTTAAAAGCTTGCAAAATGCAGGCATGATAGAGTTCGATGCACTGTTGAGCCAAGAGGCTTTTTTTGTCTAGCGCCTCTAACTCTTGCAGACGACGACGATGATTGTCCTCCTCCGTAAGCTGGTTTGTGATTGCCACTCGGAGTGAGGAGATCTGGATTTCCAAAGGCAACACTGCTTCGCTTCCGTAGACCAAAGCGAATTGTGTGTTGTCCATCGGGGTCCGTACCGTTGTGCGGTAGGCCCAAAGGCATTCGTCCAACTTCTCATCTCAGTCGTATTTGTTAGATGACACGACCCTTTTAAGTAGCTTGATGATGGTTTTGTTGAAAGCCTCAGCCAATTTGTTTGCTGCGGATTGTAGACGGTTGATGCCACATTCTGAACGCAATTCTTGTTACAGAATCTGCTAAACACATGGATGATAAATTATGGAACATTATCGTAGATGATCCTCTGGGTTACCCTGAAATAGTAGATGGCGTGATATTTGATGAAGCTGATCAGTTTTGAGCTTTTTACCTCCGTTAGTGGTACTGCTTATGCCCACTTAGAGAAGTAGTCGGTGATCGCTAGGATAAAGCGGTATCCTCTGGATGATGGTAGGGTAATTGGTCCCACTATGTCCATACCCCAGGCTTAGAATGGCTAGGAGGTGACCGTAGGGTGTAGAGGTTCCGACAGTCTGTAGATGAAGTCGACATGAAGCTGGCAAGCACGACACTTCTTTGCATACTCAACAACATCGGCTATTATGGTGGGCCAATAATAGCCCACAAGTCGGAGTCGGTCATGTAGCTTAGGACTGGGTTGGTGAGCTCCGTATGTTCTTCCATAATCTTCTCGAAGAGCTTCGACTGCTTCTTTGTTTGATAGACATCGGAGGAGAAACCCATCGCAGGAGTGTCGATACAGCATTTTAGTGGCTGTATCATAGTAGAACCTGAGGGAGCATCTTTTGACGGAGTATGCTTCCTTCGGGTCATCAGGAAGGATTTCGTAGATGACAAAGTCGATGAACGAGAACCTCCAGTATCTGACATTGACACTGGCGTCTACATGCATGGCATGATTTGTCCACATGTACAAATGTTTTCTATGACAAGCCAAATCCTGGCCCACCACTATAATAAAGTGTTGAGTCCCGACGGGTGCTGCTAGCGAGGCCACGAGGCCAGCTAGGGTGTCAGCCTCTAAGTTTTGTAGTCGAGGCACATGTTTTATAAAGAACTCAGCGCAGGTTGAGATGATGTCCAATGCTGCTTTGTGATAGGGGATCAAGTCCTCGTGACGGACTTAATATTGTCCTCAAACCTGATTGACGATGAGCTTAGATTCATCGTAAGACTCGAGGTATTCTACCCCTAGCTGTTTTACTAACTGGAGTCCCATGATGATGGCATTGTACTCTGCAACATTATTGGAGCACGGCTCTGAAAGGGAATAGGCACGCTGGATGACCAACTTGTCGGCAGAGATCAAGACTATACCCACTCCTGCGATGATCTGGCCTTTGGGGCTTGTTCTTGAAGCATCGTCGAGGAACATTCGCCAGACGAGGTTTTCTTCGGTAATGTTTGATCCTTATACTTCATCTAGAATGTCTTCATAGAGTCTGGACAATTCTGGAATTGGATGTGCAACTAGGAAGCCATCCAATGCTTGGCCCTTGACAACTTTTTATGGGATAAATACCATGTCATATGGTGTCAACAGTATTGCTCATGTGGCCAGTCGAGAGTTTAGCGCTCCTGGTTTTGTCACGAAGAATCTAAACGGATTGGCTCGGGAGATAAAGTCAATTGTCTGCCCCGAGACATAATGGCGAGCCTTCTGGATGGCAAATACCAGAGCTAGACACTCCTTTTTGATAGGGTTGTACTGGTGTTCGGACCTGATCATTGTCTTGCTCAGGTAGTAGATACCTTGCTCGTGGCCTGCATCATTGTTCTGAGCCGACAAAGTGCCGATGGAATGATCCATGGCTCGGACATAGAGAAGAAAGGGTCTGCCTACGACGGGTGCTACTAGGACTAGGGGGCTCGTCAGCTAAGCTTTAATGTCTTCAAATGCCTTCTGACATTCCTCTGTCCAGACGTAGGAGACTCCCTTCTTCATGTGTTTGGTGAAGGGCAGGCATTTTCTGGAAAGGTTCGCGGTAAACCTTCGAATGTATGCGAGACATCCTTGTAGGCTTCGAAGTTCTCTAAGGTTCTTCGGAGGGTCCATGTCAAGGATAGCTTTGGTATTCTCGGGGTCGACATGGATGCCTTTTTCTATGATGATAAACTACAGGAATTTGCCGCTGGAAACCCCAAGGAAGGATTTAGCGAAGTTCATCTTGAGCTGATGTGCCTGTATGAGATCGAAGATCGTCTTCTGATCTTGTAGGTGATCACCTCGTAGACGGCTCTTAACAGCGATGTCATCAACGTAGCATTCGACAGACATACGGAGGTGTTGGCGGAAGATGGTGCTCACAGCTTGTTGTTAGGTGGCACCTGCATTCTTCAAGCCAAAGGGCATTACTGTGTAGCAGTAAACCCCCTTCGGAGTCCTGAACAACATGTGCTTCTCGTCGTCTACGAACATCTTGATTTGGTTGTAGACGGAATATTTGTCCATGAAGAACATTCGTTCAAAGTCGCATGTATTGGCAATCATGACGTCGGTGATCGGGAACGGGAACTTGTCCTTCGGGCGAGCAGAGTTGAGATCCTGGAAGTCGATACATACTCAAATATTTCCTTCTTTTTAATGACGGGACCGATATTAGCCACCCAATCTGGATGTTGTTCCTCGCGAGTAAACCCACTGCCCTTTGTCAATGGCGTCCATGATATTAGGACAGAAGCATTGCTGTTGCTGCTTAACAGGCTTAGCATTGGGTAAGATGTTGAGCTTGTGTACTGCGACTTGTGGGTCGAGACCGGGCATATCTTCATAGCTCCAGGCAAAGACATGATATATACTTTGAGCATCTGGACCAACAATTCTCGGTCCTCTCTTGCCAGGCTTTTACTGATGAAGATAGGTTTGGACGAAGATCCATCCTCGAGGTCGATCTGCTCGACTTCGTCTTCAATAGCGGGTTCTCGTAGTTCAAAGCGAGATTCCCATTGTGCACCTAGGCGTTGAGCCTAGGGTTTCTCTTCGAAGAACTCTACTGTTTGATCGTCGTGTTCGTCTTCCGAAGGACGTACGGATGCCATGTTGTCACACCCCAGTACCGAAATACGGGGACAGACGTCGGCCAGTTACACCGTATAAGGTACGAATACATTATACGGCAATGACGGTTGTCAATCTTGCTGGGTATCCTAGCATGCAAGTATCTATGGCCTAAATCCGATCTCATATCTACAGGCTATAACAAGAAAATAACTATAAGAGAGAGAATCATATGGAAAACAAAAATTACTCATATGATAATCAGGAAATCTACAGTACTGGATAATAATGTAGACGAGTATACCTTTCCACAGGTCCTAGCATGGTCGGGAACTGAAGCACATCCCCCAAGTCAAGTCTGAAAGATCCACAGGGTCGGTCACAGGCAATCTGGAAAAAATCCAAGGTTGGTCAGGCCAACCGTAGCAAGTACCAGAAAGGAAGGCTCAAGGACGGGCTAAGAAAAGCCAGCAGGATAAAATATGACGCAAGATAGAATAAATGAACAGTAAAAGAGGGTAAGGATCGTGAAGTACCAACGTACGATAATCATCCACAACTAATACAGCTAAATAACCAACAATCATCACAATCTCCCTAACATCCAATAACACCTGCATGGCCCACCGGGACTCATAATCTGTCATCGAAACAATAATCTAGCACTATATCAAACAAGAACAAGGGAATGAATTTTTGCGCTGGGCAGCATTATGGGCCAGCCAGCTTAGCAAGCAATAAGCCAAACAATTATACAAATAAGCGGCCACTCAATTGCCTACGACTGTCTAGGTGGGGGTTGGGTTACCCCAACAATGCAATATAGGATCCTCAGATCGTGCCATCCCAGCAAGGCTAGCGGGGCCAAGTATTTCAAGACTAGATGAGCACCGGTCCCTCGTAAGACCACCGGGCTCTGTATGTCACCACCGGTCCCTCGTAAGGCTACCGTACCGAGCATGCCATGTATATAATGTATAGTACATAAAGTGGCTAGATATTTCCATCCACTAGTGCGAATGGTAACAATATCCATGACAGCCAGCCTGCAGGTCATGACTAATGTCTAGGATAAGGCTAGTATTGTACGATCTTGGAATTCCGTTACCTTCCAATGCTTCTACTAGTTTAAGTTGCCTAGATTATCCATACATTTATCCGGAATCACATGTCGGGATCACATGATCATCCTCCTAGATGTCGTACCTCAGTATAGGAACGCTGAGTAAGAATCAACCTCGGCACCTATAGTCCCAGTTGTGATCCATCATTAGTGTTATGCAACAAGCAAGCAAGCAATCCTGACCACGCTAAGACTATAGGCCAACTACCAGATACCCGTGCATGTAATCATATAATATAGCGAGAATATCAAGATGGAATTGCAATGCCATATAATCATGGAAGTAGCACCTCAAGTTCCAGTAGACAAGGAGCACCGCAGTGCAAAATCAGGACCAGTACCTCAAAGGGTAAGCTGGACTTATAATACGGATACAAGTAGTCTTGTCGGGGACAAGGTCAAATCTGTCAGTCACATAAAATTATCTGCCCATACCGTGGCATGGATATCAGGTCAAGTACAAGACCAAAATCTCTAGTATAATATCCCATCAAGTATACAAAGGAGCCTACAACTCTAATCATTTTGAAGACTCTGCATTCAATCCAGAAGAAATGGCGTCTCGACTCCCCACTATTCCAGGTCCTTGAAAATGTTTTGTTTCTAAATGGAATGTAATATATGGAATGACTATCTCATCAGTGTTTATTTTGTAATCGAGTCATATTGTAGCCCGTGCGGCAATGATTGTAATGGAGACTTGTAAATAAAGTTTTATTATTAATAAAAATAAAAGTTTCTCTCATTTCAATGTATTCAATTTCTTTACGTACTCTATTTGATGTTGTGTTACAGATAACCATATGACCATGCCATGTGCGATCGCAACTTAGGTTTGCACGACATCACACCGGGGGGGACGATTATCGATTCTTCAGAATCGGGGTGTGACATAATGGTATCAAAACACGGCTTTACATCCTTTGGCCTTCCGTCTAGACTCTCAAAACCTTTGACCTCGTATCAATGAGATAAGTTGTTCCATACAATGAGTCCAAAATATCTTGAGAATAATGTGTGTGTCTACGTATTACAGAATTAACGAAACTAGTGGCAGAAACCGCGATCGAGCAAGAACAAAGTACTTTGAGCGGTTCGAGCAGCTCACGGGCCAGACCTTCTAACAATGCCATTGAAAGGATGTTGCGCATGATGGAGGCGCAACAAAAATAGTCCGAGAACCGACATCAGCAGGTAGAGGCGCGACATGCCCAATTTGAAGCTCGCTTCGATGCTCAAACCAATATACGGCAAAAGCAGCTTGATACTCTACAACAGATCATCCAGACGATTGTGGCCAATGGAAACTTCGCAACTGTGCCTACTGCCACCGAGCCAACGGGTCAACCTACCGAAGTCGACCGAGACGAGCCTGAGCGTCAATTGACGGCACCAGAAAGATACAACTTTAAAGTGTCAGAATTCAAAAAAGCGTGCCACACTTCCTTCAGCGGTACGGAAGGCCCTTCTATGGCAGTCGACTGGTTGAAAGAGCTGGAAGATCACTTCGAGCTCCTCGACCTTGAAGAATCGAAGCAAGTTGCCTGCGCATAACTTTAACTATGTTTGAACGCACACGACTGGTGGGGCATTTACAAACGAGCAATCCGACGCGACAACAACTCTGTGCCGATCTTTTGGGCCACGTTTTACAAAGCTTTTGAAGTTGAGTACCTTCTCTCCGTCGTTCGCTAAGAGAAGGAAAATGAATTTATGCATTTGAGGCAAGAGAACTGGATAGTAGAACGGTATGTAGCAGAATTCAACAAAGTGTCCAAATTTGCTAGTGCGATTCTTCCTATAGAGGAGTGTCATGTACGACAGTTTAAAGTGGGTCTACGATGCTCTATCGGTGCTCATGTAGCGGTTCCAGAGTACAAGACCACGAGCGATGCTCTAAATCATGCTCTCCACTTTGAGAGCCAGTACCCTCCTGTTGCTGCAGAATTTGTGCCAAATTCTAATCATAAACGTCCTAGCAATACATGAGGCAACAATCATACGTCAATGCGTCGAAACTATGGCAGCTACCAGGGACGTAACCTATCATCTCATTGTGCCAAGTGCCATTCTTTTGGGCACAATACCAGCAAGTGCTTTGTCCTCGAAGGAGGATGCTTCTTTTGCGGACAGAAGGGTCACCAAAAGCGAGACAGCATGGCCCGTAGACGACATCTTAATACCCCTCCCCAAGAAAATTGTCAAAAAAATCGAGGACAGGCACCCCGACCTCCTCAACCCACTCAACCCAACTACCAAAATTGACGTCCTAATGCTCAATGATGCATCTATGCCATGATGCAGGACGAAGCGTTCGCCTCAGACACGGTAGTGACAGGTATATTAAATTTCAATAATATGCCGGCTTGTGTACAGTTTGATTCAGGTGCTTCACATAGTTTCATATCGAGGACTTCGCCGTCGAGCACAAATTTTCTTTGATATTGTTAGACCTCGACCTTAGCGTAAGTATACCTTCGGGCGTGCCACTACTCACGAACTTATTCTGCGGTAGTGGAGTCATCTGTAAAGGAGGTCAAAAGGTCGGCCTTGACGTGATAGTTCTGGATATGAAGGACTATGACATCATTCTGGGAATGGATTGACTCGACCCTTGCAATGCCACCATTGATTGTGTTGGAAAGAAGGTTACCTTCCGCATACCTGGAGTGCCCGAATTTTACTACTCGTGTTGTGAAGCATAGTCGATGTGTATGGTGATTTCGGCAATTTCTGCTCCGAGAATGCTGCATTCAGGATACGAAGGCTACTTGGCGTCCGTTCGAGACACGCGACTGGATGGTGCAAACGTGGGTCAGACTGACATTGTGGTAGAATTCCCCGACGTGTTCCTGGATGAGCTACCTGGAATGCCACCCGATCGAAAAAATGAATTTACTATCGATACATTCTCCGACACCCGACCGATCTCAAAAGCTCCGTACAGAATTGCCCTAACAGAATTAAAATGACTCAAAGTAAAACTACAGGAATTACTTGACAGAGGATTCATCCGTCAAAGTGTCTCGCCGTGGGGTGCGCATGTTGTCAACCCCTTGACCAATTTTATCATCTCATATATTTATTATTATTTTTTTCTTTAAAATATTGGTTATGCTTTATAATTGTTTATTTGAAATACCATAAAGGACCTAGAGGGCTAATATAGTAATGCGAGAGACCTTAGTGCAAAATAGCCCTAATTTAAACTTCCCTTTTTTCCAACGAATACCCAGATCCTGAGTATGGGTTTCGATTTGAAATAAAAGATATCTCCCTCGAAAGAGCCTAGTAAAAATCAAATCAGATTAGTCCTTATCCTTTTTTTGATATGATCAACACTAGTATCTCTTTTGAGGGATTAGTAGTTGACCACCAATCCCAGAACGTGGTACCCTGCTCTATTCGAATTCAAGAAATTCTAAATCATCAAGAGATAAACCAAATCAGAGTTTAAATTCCACCCCTCTATCCATTCTCTTCAGTCCCAGGCTATCTATATGTAGAGGGGTTAACTGACCTCTTATTCAAACCCTAAAATTTTCCCGGCACCTGCGAGTTGGTGAAGGACTGCTAACGAGAGGGTACGACAGGAGCAAAGGATTTGATCTCTCAAAAAAAGCAGGTAATTCTTTACAATCAATTTTCTGATTCTCGATTATTAGAAAGGTTCATAGTAGCATTGGTATTTGTATTAATCCCTAAGTGAAATTGGATGAAAAGGCTTCGTTTTAAGAGTTATAAGAATGGTTAGGAAGAGTATCAGGATTTGAGTAAAAATTGAGATAAGTAACATAGCATCAGATTTTGGCAAATCGAAATATAGAACCATCAAAATATGATAACCAAGTTTCAGTTTGGATACTTATTTAAAACTCTCTCGATACCATGCCAATCATTCATTTTAGAGTCTTCTCTGAATACCACATTCGACCATTGGTATCAGAGTCAACTCTTAACATCGAGTTGTGTACTTGGTGTCAGATTCAATATTGGTATTCGAATGGTATACATAGTAGGGTGATTACCAGGTGTTGTAACACATAGGCAAATGACATGTAGAGTTAGTAAATGAAGGTTTCATTAGGCTTTCCAGGAGAGTACGTGACACCTATCTAGGTTTTCACATGAGAGTATTTGACACCAAGGATTTTAGGATAGGGAATCTCTGTTTTAATATAAACATAGACAGTATCAGTTGTAAAATGTTAATAGGATCAGGTGTGGAGTATCAGGTTTGGCCAGAGAATCAAATTGGGCATGATGTGTGTATCAGATGGATACTACTAATAGTGGTCCTGCTGATCAGTTCATGGCAAAACTTGGCTATATATATATTTCCCTACACAAGTGTAAACCCCACTCGAGAATGAGTGAAGGGGCTATGAGACAGGTAGGGAGACTGATGGCCAGTAGGGAGGTGGTACACTGGTACAAGCTATACTAGTCTATAGCTATTAAGCACCCTGGCATACTTCTATGGTACAGATAACAGGACAGGTTAATAGGTGCTCTTGTTAACTGAGAAGTATTGGAAACTCATAGAGGATGAGTACCAATAGGCTTATAATACCTGGGTAATAGGGAGTAACCATTGGGCCTGGGTTGTACCTGGCTTAAAGCCTAAACCCGGGTACAGGAGTCCACTTTGCATTATGCCCTGCTCCCATGTCCTTTTCTCAATATGGGACAGTTTAACTGGTATAAAATACCCAGGTAACGCAGTCACATAGATACCCATGTTAAATGCCTAGGACTCTAGGAAGTGGTATACTACATGATAGATAAGGCAATGATGTAAATGACATATCCATTTGGGATATATAGAGCTACCCCAAAGCAAACTAGAGTAGCCTGGGCATGGGGATTTCCTGTACTAATGTCCTGTGGCACTACTGGGACAGGGAACAACAAACAGACAGCCCAAGCCAGGTGTCTGCAGTGAACAAGATTTGCATAATAGGGTGGTATTTAGGTACTGATTCACCTAGGATGTTAGCTTTGGTTCAACCAATCTAGAGGAACAACACACATGTAGGGACTTTAAGAGAGGTGTCTTGTAATCATTAGAATAATGACAGGAACCCAAGCCTCCCTTATATCTGAGGTCTCCTAATGAAGGCCTATAAGCTTGAACTACAAGTAGAGGTATCAGCCATATCTATACTAAATGTTTTAGGCCACTCTATCAATGTCGGGCCCCTATCCAGGCATTATCCTGCAAGCATATCAGTTGTATTATTCCAAGGTTTCACACAGGTACACCTTACCTGTACTGACAGTAGGGTAGTGTAGACACTAGAGAGAGGGTATCTAAAGGTTGAGGTAGCTAACCAGGAAGTAGGTCCAGGTGAGGAAGTATTGTATTAGGGATAATACCAAGATGAGACTTTCATATCATGAAACTGAAACTTGTAGAACATTCTTCTCCTGGGGTTAAAGTCCAGTCCTATTCACTACTTAGTTATTCCTATAGTAAGTATCAGACTGATATTTGTGACCACATGAAACCTGTAACAGTATGATGCATGGTAGCATATTCAACTTTTATATCCAGATGAGGGCTTTTTGCCAGAACTGAGGCAGACACCCTAGCTGCATATCGTTATTAGGTGACATGAAGGTCCAGGTTGGAATATATCCCAATATGAGCATATAGCCCTGGGTATCAAGTTGTATACTAAGTAGTTTATGGATGCTTGAAACCAGGTCAGACCACCTTTGTATTAGGACCTTAATTAAATTAGTTACAAGGTACTAGTTGCGTCAAATCAATCCTCCATTAGATCATTATATGTAATACAAATGAATAGAAGGGAATTCAACACCACCATCAGTGTAAACCAAAAAGGGTAGGATTTGATCTAAGGACTTAAAAAGGCCAAGTAGACAGATTAAACTTAATTATGAATTACTTATTGACATTGTGATTTATAAAATAGGTTCCTTGGACATCTGACTTGGTGATTGACATCTGCAGCTAAGGACCCCAGGCAAGTATACCTTGTCTTTCTACACAGCTTTATTTACATACACTGTCTTTATTTACTATCCAGTTTTTCTCATATTATTGACATGTACCTTTCATATCCTGTTTATATACTTGTATCATTGCTATATAGACCGTGTTTACAGTTAGCTTTATTTCTTATCAGATGTATTCATTGAGCCTTGATTGAGTCGTATCGTGAGTCGTGAACTGAACTGCTTTTACCTCCGTGTCTTGAATCCTTGAAGCTAACCTGCGAGTCCACACTAGGGGCAAGGGTTAGTAGTATATGTTCCACACTTACGAGTCCACACTAGGGGCGAGGGTGATGCTAACCTGCGAGTCCATACTAGGGGCGAGGGTTAGTAGTTGTTCAAACCTGCGAGTCCACACTAGGGACGAGGGTTTGAGTATTCGATTTGGTTATCCGTCTTGACATGAGTTTTCTCGTCCTCGTTCAGCAGTTCATTTATGTGTAGACAGTGTACAGATTCGTGTTTATTCATTACTCAGTTTTACTTGTTTGTTCTGTATTTTCTTCATGCATAATAAACTATTATAAAGGCTCATTTTTATGTATCTTGCTAGTCCTCTGAGGAACTGATGATCTCTTCAGGTTAGCCGAGTTTGAGTCAGGAGCAGACGATAGGGTTGAGCCAGCATCAGATCGTTGTACTTGCAATTGAGGTGGTCTAGATTAGCAGTTTTTATCCAGTTAGTTCATGTATTTCTCTATTTTTTCGTCTATTGGTAGTGGATTTGTGTCCACCGGACGTGACATTATTTCTTGATATTCAGTTATATTCATTATTGTTCAGTTTCATGTCTTTTCATTGATATTGACTATGACATGATTATTTCTGTGGATGAGATGTAGTTTACATGAGATTCTTGATTACCGTGACTTGTGTTTAGACCGCGTACTACCGCCGACACTGCGGCGTAGGCTGGGCTTGGACACGTTTCGTATCCGAAAAGCGGGTGCAGATCGTGACAAGTTTTTTTGGTGGCCCATGCAGGTCTACGTTAATCACTTCGGTTACGTCACTGCACCGTCGTGAGCCAGCGAATAGGAATAGATACTTAGTATCTCATCCACATGTCTTGATTCGTTATTGGCCTCTAGTCCTTGATTTCATTGAATCATTGATTTGCATCCTGTTTGAAAATCTCTTCAACGGCTAAAGTGTTTTCTTTGTTTCAGTTAAGATGGACTCTCATGTAACGCTCCAGTCCCAAAATACTTAGGACTAGGTACGTATCCATGCCAGCTGCATACATACGAAGTATACTCCAATATATAGAAACTCGTATATATACATAAGCTGTAAAATGCAGTAAACCAAGAGTAATCTAATCTCATCCACAAATGAAGAATAAAAGATATCATAAATCAACTGTAATAAGTCTTTGTACAATGTATTGGGTGGAGACAAATCCACTACCAACAAGTAAGAAATTTTTTTACATGGAAACGGAAATAATTTGGCGGGAGTAGCAAAGAAGACCCAAGACACGTCATCTCCGAATGAATAGAGAAGATCGCAATCTCGACTAGAACACCTGTAATATCACAGAAGCACACACACCTGGAGAGATAACTAGGTCCTCAGAGGGACGTAACAAGATACAAGAAAACACCATGCCATAATAACTGTGATATATAATATAAAGAAAGAAATATGTATGCAATCAGGTGCCTAACCAGTCTACAGTGATAATGCAATAAGAACAAACCTTTGACGCATGGGCAGGATCAGGAATATCAGGAATCAGGACCGTATCTTCCACTGGAGATAATCGGCTATCAGGACCGTACCTCCCACTGGAGATAACCGGCTATCAGGACCATACCTCCCACTAGAGATAACCGACAATCAGGACAGTGCATAGATGACCCATACGTTAAGGAACTGTTCTTCCCACCCAATGCCTATTAGAGTCATATCGATGACTCATATGTACCTCTAGTAACTGCTAAGGCTACTAACATGCAATCTATTGGCAGTTACTCCTATCCGTCGCACGCCTCATACGTATCGGTGGCCGGCCGACTACGTGAGTACGTGTCCTACATGAGACTCACAATACATGGTAAAGTATGAGTCAAGGCCATATGAGATATACCAATATCTCAACATCAATGGGTGGTCAATAAACTAAGTCAATGCAAGAGAAATAAATAAGATGAGATAAACGACCGATAGAGTCGCTTGCACCCAAGTGTGACTTGGACGCACAGTTTAAATATCACGAAACAAAATGCTAAAAATAATAACTAAAAATAAGAATATAGTAATCACAGAGTAAGGTGGCAAGGTATCTTGCCTGCGGTACGAGAAGGGCAAATCCAAGAGTAGCAAGTGTCAGCACCAAAACTCACAAATCACAGACGACTCCAGACGCTGAAATAAATATCAAAAATGATCTCGATGAAGAAGATATACCTAGAAAATGCCTGTCCAAAAGTCAAATTCTGGAACAGGGGCAAAATCGTAATTTCGGATCAAAACGATGTCCGCCGTTGGACCCGCTTCGCACCAAAATGCGTGCCAAGATCTATGGTCTCTAAAGTCGTCAAACTATATGTCTACGATTTCAGTTTGAGGAGAGGAACTCAACGGTATGTCTAGTTTTGGATTCCTATGAGCCGTGTACCAGTTCGCCGTTTGAGTGGGTCGCGGGCCCGCAAAAAATGGATTCCGATTCGACCTTCTCAGAATCGAACCAAACTTGGCACACAGGACCAAAATTTCGATTTGGACCAGTTGGCACAAGTTTCGTCTCGATCCGACGACCGTACACGAAGTTATAGACAAGTTTGCAAAACGTCGATACGGGGGTATCTCGACGGATACACGTTGGTTTCGTCACGCACACGCGACGAAACTGAGTTCCGTCAGTTCCCACACGTCCGCAACGTCCATACGCGCCTTTCGATGTGTATAGCGTGCGACCACGTCGCCCAGTTTGTCGGGGCGTACGTCGTATCGGAGAAAATTCTGAAATTTTATATAAATTAACACAGGTTTTTCTCCAACTTCAACATCAGTTTATTCTTTACACACAAATCAAAACGACGATCCAGAAGATGCGTTGCGATCTCGATTATATTGTCTTTTACTTTTTTTTTCAATTACTTCCTATATTACTTTACTGTACAGCAAGAAAATTGGCCGACAAGTTGTCGTTTAGAATTGAATTTAACAGTCCAGAAAAATAGATTTTTTTGCTAACTTCGGTTCGGTTTTTCGAACCAGCTAGATGGTTATGTCAAAATCCATCTGAAGTATCTCGAAGAGGGTCAAGTCTACTTCCCAGAAAATCTTACGGATCGAAAATCGGTGCTACGAGCAAAAAGTTACATCGTCAGGAATTAATGTACCTTGAGTGGGAAAACTGCTCCGTGGATGACGAGGGGCTGACTTTCGACGCTCCGTTCGTCGCGCACACAACTCCGTCGCTGGTGAAACAAACTCGTAGGCGAAGAGGGTATGTTCTGCTGCAATTGCTGGGTTGCTGCTGAAAGCGTGGGTAGGGTGGGGGCCGCCCAGTTAAGGGTGGGTGGCTTTTGTTATTATTATTATTATTTATTTCTTTTCTTTTCCTTTTTCTTTTTCATTTCCTTTTTCTTTTTCATTTCTTTTTCTTTCCTTTTTTTTCTTATTCTTTTTCTTTGCTTTTTCTTTTTATTTATAAATTTTTTTTTTAACTAATTTCTATTTTCTATTATTACTATATTTAATAACTAAATTCTATTTTATTTATTATTACTAATTAAAAATACTTTTCAATAATACAATAATTAGATATATTTATATGCACATATATTCCCACATATATGTATATATAAATATATACACCTTTATAAATCAACACATACACACACACATATATACATATATATATAAATATATCATATAAACTTACACCCATACTATGCATTACACTCCTAATATTATGCATACATGTATTTTAGCAAAATTTTTACACAAAACTAAAATTAAATAATTTAATAAATTAGGGGGTTTACATCCTACCCAAGTTAAAAAAATTTTGTCCTCGAAATTAAAACTACGGTAAGGGGGTCGAATTGCAAATACAAAATTTTAAGGGGCTAATGCATGAAAGTCATCCCTTGGTTTTCGAACAAATGAGGGTAGTTGTACAAGGAACCTGATTGGCTTAATTTCTATAGGGTAAGTATTCTTGGTTCAAGGCTCTACCCCACTTATAGAAGTTGGCTATCCGTGATAAATGTTGTTACGAGCCTTTTGAGAGGGCTGAATGGTGCAGGGGTTTCATATTGAATGAATCCATCTCGAATTTAAACTATATTGGTGGGGCAATACCTCGTAAGATCAACTTATACCATCTTTGCTAGGCTATGGTAGTCTGGAACAAGTCCTAACTCGAGAGGTTGGGCTAGTTCCGAATCAGATTGGCTAGATAGGTGCCGTAAGTCAAAAATATGCCTTCCATGGCCTTTGTGTACAAGTGGAAGGTAGGGTATCAATTGAGTATCACACTAGGGCAAGTGCATATTGGGCTTCGAGTTGGTCACAACCATATATCGGGTTGAAAGTTTTGAGTTGAGTTTGGTTCTCAAATTGAAGCTGAAAGGTTCGTCGGTATTACGGTAAGTTTTATAATTAGCCCCCTTTTTTTTACTCAAAAATTGTATTATGAAAATAAAGTACAAGGGGACGTATTTTAGTGGGACATGATATGTCTACATAAAGGTGGACTCGTATAGGTCTTGTAGATAGAATTTGTTGGAAGGTAGCAGCTGGTCTTGTGCTCCGAATCTATATGGCACGGTCGGGGACCCAAAAAGTTCTAAATAGAAAGTGGGAGTTCATGAGGCACTAATTAGCGTTCTAACAGAAACCACTTATTCTAATCAATAGGCAATCCTAGTACATTCTAAATTCAACTGGGGCTCTACGATCTATATCCTACAGTAATTCACTCCTAGAAGTTAACAAAGACACCGTTCTATGGTTTAATGGAGTTAGAAAGGTTCAAGTCGGAAGGTCATACCTCAATTTGTGGAAGAATATTACACGATGTACTAGGATACAAGATGTGATAGATATGAGTCAAGTTCTGAAGACCGTACTTTGAGTCCAACAGATGTCAATGATTATATGAATGTATCTTTCCTGTCTATAGATGATATGATATACTGAGGAGGATATTACGGGTCTATCTTCCCTCAATACGAGTATCTGACTTTCCGAAATCCGTAAAGGCGAAAACAATAAGTGTTTCAGGGAAAGAGGATCGAATATGAATATGGGATTCCAAAGGCATTTCAAATAGAGTTGTCAAGGCAATTGCGGATGAGATCCTAGAGCCATCTATATCTCAATCCACGTAAGATAAGCAAATAAAAGCGAACCAAATGTACGAAGGTTGATCACACCATCATATACTGATTCTGATTAGACAATATGTTAGTGGGTGTCCCCAATATACACATGTCGTGAACAAGCTCGATAAGGATAAGCTTGCAAAAACTAGACTACATTAGCATTATTAGTCAAGATGGTAAAAACATAGGCACGAGAGATTAAGATTGAAAGAAAGCAGAATGATTCTAAGTCATATCTTGTGTTGGTATCTATACAGTCATCCTATAGTCTTCTTGTCCAAGTCCTTGGTTGACTAGAGGGGTTAGGTCCTCTAAATTCTAGAATCTAAGTAGACTTGCTAATATAGGTCGCAATGACAAAGGGGTTGCTAGGTCATAAGGCATTCTACCCAACTTAAAGAATTAAACTAATGGTATTTTGTGACAAAAAAAATATGTCTAACTAGTAGGGATCACCTGTCTAACCTCTAGCAAGCACGAAGGGGAGATAAGATTAATGATAGAAGAAATAAAGCAAGATGCAATCTATGAGTCCAACGGTAGATAAAATCTTAGGAAAGAGGACAAGTATGTGGATGAGATCCTAGACTTCTAATCCTATTCGCAGACTTGCTTGGTACGGTAAAGTAACCAAATAATTTATCTTGACCTGCATGGGCCACCACAAAAACATGTAACGCCCCAGTCCCAAAATACTTAGGACTAGGTACGTATCCATGCCAGCTGCATACATACGAAGTATACTCCAATATATAGAAACTCATATGTATACATAAGTTGTAAAATGCAGTAAACCAAGAGTAATCTAATCTCATCCAAAAATAAAGAATAAAAGATATCATAAATCAACTGTAATAAGTCTTTGTACAATGCGTTGGGCGGAGACAAATCTACTACCAACAAGTAAGAATTTTTTTTACATGGAAACGGAAATAATTTGGCGGGAGTAGCAAAGAAGACCCAAGACACGTCATCTCCGAATGAATAGAGAAGATCGCGATCTCGACTAGAACACCTGTAATATCACAGAAGCACACACACCTGGAGAGATAACTAGGTCCTCAGAGGGACGTAACAAGATACAAGAAAACACCATGCCATAATAACTGTGATATATAATATAAAGAAAGAAATATGTATGCAATCAGGTGCCTAACCAGTCTACAGTGATAATGCAATAAGAACAAACCTTTGACGCATGGGCAGGATCAGGAATATCAGGAATCAGGACCGTATCTCCCACTGGAGATAACCGGCTATCAGGACCGTACCTCCCACTGGAGATAACCGGCTATCAGGACCGTACCTCCCACTAGAGATAACCGACAATCAGGACAGTGCATAGATGACCCATACGTTAAGGAACTGTTCTTCCCACCCAATGCCTATTAGAGTCATATCCATGACTCATATGTACCTCTAGTAACTGCCGAGGCTACTAACATGTAATCTATTGGCAGTTACTCCTATCCGTCGCACGCCTCATACGTATCGGTGGCCGGCCGACTACGTAAGTACGTGTCCTACATGAGACTCACAATATGTGGTAAAGTATGTGTCAAGACCGTATGAGATATACCAATACCTCAACATCAATGGGTGGTCAATAAACTAAGCCAATGCAAGAGAAATAAATAAGACGAGATAAACTACGGATAGAGTCGCTTGCACCTAAGTGTGACTTGGACGCACAGTTTAAATATCAAGAAACAAAATACTGAAAATAATAACTAAAAATAAGAATATAGTTATCACAGAGTAAGGTGGCAAGGTATCTTGCCTGCGGTGTGAGAAGGGCAAATCCAAGAGTAGTAAGTGTCAGCACCAAAACTCACAAATCACAGACGACTCCAGACGCTGAAACAAATATCAAAAATAATCTCGGTGAAGAAGATATACCTAGGAAACGCCTGTCCAAAAGTCAAATTCTGGAACAGGGGCAAAATCGTAATTTCGGATCAAAACGATGTTCGCCGTTGGACCCACTTCGTACCGAAATGTGTGCTAAGATCTATGGTCTCTAAAGTCATCAAACTACATGTCTACGGTTTCAGTTTGAAGAGAGGAACTCAACGGTATGTCTAGTTTTGGATTCCGATGAGCCGTGTACAAATTCGCCCGTTTGAGTGGGTCGCGGGCCCGCCAAAAATGGGTTCCGATTCGACCTTCTCAGAATCGAACCAAACTTGGCACACAGGACCAAAATATTGATTTGGACCTGTTGGCACAAGTTTCATCTCGATCCGACGACCGTACACGAAGTTATAGGCAAGTTTGCAAAACGCCGATACGGGGGTATCTCGACGGATACGCGTTGGTTTCGTCACGCACACGCGACGAAACTGAGTTCCGTCAGTTCCCACACGTTCGCAACGTCCATACGCGCCTTTCGATGCGTATAGCGCGCGACCACGTCGCCCAGTTTGTCTGGGCGTACGTCGTATCGGAGAAAATTCTGAAATTTTATATAAATTAATACAGGTTTTTCTCCAACTTCAACATCAGTTTATTCTTTACACACAAATCAAAACGACGATCCAGAAGATGCGTTGCGATCTCGGTTATATTGTCTTTTACTTTTTTTTAATTACTTCCTATATTACTTTACTGTACAGCAAGAAAATTGGCCGACAAGTTGTCGTTTAGAATTGAATTTAACAGTCTAGAAAAATAGATTTTTTTGCTAACTTCGGTTCGGTTTTTCGAACCAGCTAAATGGTTATGTCAAAATCCATCTGAAGTATCTCGAAGAGGGTCAAGTCTACTTCCCAGAAAATCTTACAGATCGAAAATCGGTGCTACGAGCAAAAAGTTACGTCGTCGGGAATTAAGGTACCTTGAGTGGGAAAACTGCTCCGTGGATGACGAGGGGCTGACTTTCGACGCTCCGTTCGTCGCGCACACAACTCCGTCGTTAGTGAAACGAACTCGTAGGCGAAGAGGGTATGTTCTGCTGCAATTGCTTGGTTGCTGCTGAAAGCGTGGATAGGGTGGGGGCCGCCCACTTAAGGGTGGGTGGCTTTTATTATTATTATTATTATTATTTATTTCTTTTCTTTTTCTTTTTCTTTTTCATTTCCTTTTTCTTTTTCATTTCTTTTTCTTTTCTTTTTTTTTCTTATTCTTTTTCTTTGCTTTTTCTTTTTATTTATAAAAAAATTCTTTTTTTAACTAATTTCTATTTTCTATTATTACTATATTTAATAACTAAATTCTATTTTATTTATTATTACTAATTAAAAACACTTTTCAATAATACAATAATTAGATATATTTATATGCACATATATTCCCACATATATGTATATATAAATATATACACCTTAATAAATCAACACATACACACACAAATATATACATATATATAAATATATCATATAAACTTACACCCATACTATGCATTACACTCCTAATATTATGCATACATGTATTTTAGCAAAAATTTTACACAAAACTAAAATTAAATAATTTAATAAATTAGGGGGTTTACATCTCAAGACAGGAAAAACCCCGCAAGGAGCAGCTGGTGGTAATTTTCAGTAGAGATTTGCGGCAGTAGTATAGATAGACTTATATTTAAACTTTGAATTGTTTAGGAGGAATTGAATTTCTTTATAGCAGGTTGTACTAGACTATTCATTCGAGTAGATCACAGCTCCTTAAATTTCGAGGACAAAAATTGTTCAAGGGGGTAAAGTTGTCAACCCCTTGACCAATTTTATCATCTCATATATTTATTATTATTTTTTCTTTAAAATATTGGTTATGATTTACAATTGTTTATTTGAAATACCATAAAGGACCTAGAGGACTAATATAGTAATGCTAGGGACCTTAAGTACAAAATAGCCCTAATTTAAACTTCTCTTTTTTCCAACGAATACCCAGATCCTGAGTATGGGTTTCGATTTGAAATAAGAGATATCTTCCTCCAAAGAGCCTAGTAAAAATCAAATCAGATTAGTCCTTATCCTTTTTTTTGATATGATCAACACTAGTATCTCTTTTGAGGGATTAGTAGTTGACCACCAATCCCAGAACGTGGTACCCTGCTCTGTTCGAATTCAGAAAATTCTAAATCATCAAGTGATAAACCAAATCAGACTTTAAATTCCACCCCTCTATCCATTCTCTTCAGTCCCAGGCTATCTATATAGAGAGGGGTCAACCGACCTCTTACTCAAACCCTAAAATTTTTATGGCACCTGCGAGTTGGTGAAGGACCGCTAACGAGAGGGTACGACAGGAGAAAAGGATTTGATCTCTCAAGAAAAGCAGGTAATTCTTTACAATCAATTTCCTGATTCTCGATTATTAGAAGGGTTCATAGTAGCATTGGTATTTGTATTAATCCCTAAGTGAAATTGGATGAAAATGCTTCGTTTTAAGAGTTATAAGAATGGTTAGGAAGACTTATTTAGAACTCTCTCGATACCATGCTAATCATTTATTTAGAGTCTTCTCTGAATACCACATTCGACCATTGGTATCAAAGTCAACTCTTGACATCGGGTTGTGTACTTGGTGTTAGATTCAACATTGGTATTCAAATGGTATGCATAGGTAGGGTGATTACCAGGTACTGTAACACATAGGCAAATAACATATAGATAGTATGTATATTAAATAAATGTAGATTATGTAATGCATGATATGTTAGATGAATGAAATAATATATATATGATATGTATCCTTTTTACATTAATGTATATATATGGTTGAATGCAAGCATGTAGAAATACAATCAATGTAATGTATATAAGCAATGCATAAATGCATGAATGAAAGAATGATATACTATGTATGCATGAAAGTATATAATGAATGCTAGATATGAATGCAAGGTATACATGTAATGATAGATATGAATGTATAATGTATACATAATGTAATACAATATATGATGCAAGCATGTATATGTCCACTGTTATTTCTTTTTCTTACATTTTTCCTTCATTTCCTTTCCATTTCAGTTTTTCCTCTTTTTTTCCTTCTTCTATTTTTACATGTTGTATACAATGTATATAATATATAGATGCATGTCAGTATATAATGTGCATGAATGAATGCAAGTATGCATGTAGGCATATATGCAATGTATGTATGTATACATGATATATATGTATGCATGTATGCAATATAAGCATGTATGAATGTATACATGTATGTTGTGTATCCATGTATGTATGTGTGGATACATGAATCAAATATGTATATAGTGATAACATGAATGAATGAATGTATAAATGCATGAATGAATGTCATATATGAATGAATGAATGAATCAAAGGTATAAGTAAAATATAATGCATTGTAATGAATGTTAACATATATAATGTATAAAAGTACGTACGTAAATGTGCATGAATGTATATATCTATATGACTATGTAAATATGCATGACGTAACATATGCCTACATATATAAATATGTATGTAATATGGATATGCATATATGTATGAAGGTATGTATTTATACATAGTATCTATTTTATATTATGCATTATTATGGTTCATATTGCCCTGTGATTGTGTGAGTGCTAGCCTAGGCTTGGTTAGGCCAAGTGCGACTTGTTAGACTTTTTGGGCTAGGACTTGACCTAGTTGACCTACTTTGACTAGTGTAGTTGACTAGAGTTGACCAAGGATTGACTTTAGACTAGATTGACCAAAATATCATGTAGAATGCATTGTAGCAATCTATTTTACTATTTTGGACATGTAGTGACTTGTACTGTTCTATAGGAGCCAGACACCACTCCTCGGACAGTATATTCTCTTCAGATATTCATGATACCAGGCGAGTACATTCTCTGATCATTTTATATCCTGTTTAGGAGTATATTTCCTGCTTTAGATTACTTTACATGATGCTAACGCGTTGGAAACACGAATTAGTACTATATGGATCTTGTCGTGCGATGTTATCCCCTAAGCGGATACATCGATTATTCGTGTTCGTGTACTTTATCGTGAGCATCATGTACTCTGTGTATTCATGACATTCGTGTACGAAACATACAAAATCATGTATATTCATGTATTCACATGACCTTCGTATACAATAACATAACTTGGCTAGATCCTTGTGTATTGATTGGGGCGGAGAAGTAGAAGTGGTTATGTAATCAATCCAGTAGATTACTTGTGTACAACCTCTGTAGATTACTCGTGTACAATATCGTGCCATTTATATAACCATCTTATGCTCTGAATCACTAGTCACTGATAGTTCTTTATATACTGTAGCTATTTACTTACAGTCTCTCTCTTTTTCCATCATGTTGTTCTTCAGTTTCCTGTATCTTACTCTCTAGCTTATTTATATTTCCTAGCCTGTTATGATTTGTTGAGATGTACTTACTCGCTCCTGTCCTGACTGGACCTGTTGATAAATTTTACAGATAGTCTGGAGGTTGCCTGTTAGCCCAGAGGAGACACAGTAGAGGTTGTATAGATAGTTATTTCAGTTGTCTTGAGTTGTATTTATTCTACGGATTACTGTATTGAGCTTTGAGATATTTTTTAGGTTTGTGTATATTAGACACTTAGACTTCTATCTGCTGTATCTCTTTGTGGATTTCATGT
The DNA here is from genome assembly GCA_029216955.1 of Iris pallida. Taxonomy (NCBI): domain Eukaryota; kingdom Viridiplantae; phylum Streptophyta; class Magnoliopsida; order Asparagales; family Iridaceae; genus Iris; species Iris pallida. Next base: position 7,991,330 of record JANAVB010041619.1, read on the forward strand.
TTTATCTATCTTTTATCATGCTCTACTTAGATGTGATTGAGACTGTATCTGCTATGTCACCTCCAATCTGAGAGTATATACTGTGCAGGTAGCTTTATATTGTTAGATGTTTGACCCAGGACAACGTTCTACCACCGACACTGCGGCGTAGGCTGGACGTACCCATGTCTCGTGCCCTTACTCTAGGGAGCGGGTCGTGACATATTTTTAGTGGTGGCCCATGTAGGTCGAGTTTGCGTAGTGGTATTCGAACTAGAGTATCACTACAGCCTGCAGTAGGATTATGATATATTTTGAAGGTACTCAATCACAATTAGGATCCCTTGAAAGATTCCTGGTATGACCCTTGAGAATCTTATTATAAAATATCTTGAAATTTGATTCTAATAGTTTATATTTATCTTTCTTGGTTAGTTAATGAATTTGATTTTTGGGTATCCATTGTTGATTTATTTTAATTTTTGTCAAGACGAAATTATATGGGCTAGGTCATCTAAGTTATAGAATCTAGTCTTCTACAGTCACATTAGCCAGCATGTTGAGGACATATAGTCTGACTTTGGATATGTTTCTCGGGTGTAGGAATTTAAGGTTTTCGCAGCCAAGCTAGCGGTATCACAAAATTTTTAAATACCATAATTCTAGAGGTATGTGCTTAGTCGAGGACTCTGTGATTATCGTAGCCTTTCTTACTAGTATGGCAAGGATTTAGAGCACCATGATTTTGGATAGACGCATATGATTATCAGATTGTACCTTAAATGCTTTTGAACATGTTTTCTTTACTTTTGTTTCAGTCCTTCTAAAAAAAAAGAAATTATTGTTTGTTTTGTTTTGTTTTGCTTCTCATTATTTAACTTAGGAGTAGCTTTAGCTGTTATTATAAACCTTGTGTAACTTCTTGCTATGAGCTTATTCATAATACAATGAATCGATGATTTTGCTAGACCTTATCTTGGATTTGATATTATAGCTCTGGTTTCAAAATAGTTCCTTCTTTTAAACAGATAAGCAGAACATATTTTATCATTATTTTCTTCTTATCATTATTTTTTGTATTATAAATAATAATAATAATAATAATAATAATAATAAAACTGTCTTGATTACATCAATCACCTACTTTACAATCTTGGTAGGAATCTAAATGTTGGTCTTGATATAGAATTTGATTTTTATATTGGGACATGAGAATATATATAGTGGACACAGACACTTTGCCTGACACGTATGCATGCTACACTTTGATTACCAACCTATCTAAATACATATTCATATGTTGTTGATGTTTAAATTCTCAAAACCCTAATATTTCTGATACAGTACAATATAAGAGACAGGTTCTCTGCTTTTTCCAGTTTAAATTCATAATTTTAATATAAATTTTATGTTATTAGTTTTGTTTACATCACTACACATGTATGTTATATACATGGTTTCAATTCTTAAAGAAATTGGTTGAGTTTGTGTTTGAATTTGTCAAATATGAGACTGTGTGCATATTAACCCTTAATACTGGATTCCAAATGTTAGTTCAATTTGCTTTTTTTAATATAATATTTTGAGCTGTATACATTATTGTATGTAGGGATATAATGTTAGGTTTCATATTCTTACATGTTATGTTGTGGTTGTGATGAACATTGGGTTGGTTTGATGTTCGAATTTCTCCAAAATCCAAAAACTGAATACATGTTAACATTTTTACATTAATTTTAAATGTTTAGTTCAATTTCAGATTTAATATGTAATATTGAACTGTATGCCTAGCTAAATGTATAGATAGTATGTTAGGGTTTTATCTCCATCATGTTAGGATGTGTTGGGAGCATTGAGTTGGTTGTGATATTTCAAACCCCAAAAATCTAAAATTACATTATGTTAATATTACACTGCTTTAAATGTTAGCTCATTTTCAGATTTTGTATGTAAATGCTGAACTAAAACTGGGTTTAACCTTTCAATACTAAAGCTATAATCCTGTACAAGGACACACACACCCTAACTTAGTATACACTGCCATGTAAACCTAACCCTTCCTCTCTATGTTATGTTCATATATCTATATAGATATATATAGAGTTTATGTATACATGTTATAATGTATATAGATACATAACTAAATCTCTACCTCTTTATATATATATATATATATATATATATATATATATATATATATATATATATATATATATATATATATATATATATATGTATATGGTTAGCCACGTATGTTATGAGTAAATAGGTTGTGCATTGTAGATTGTTTAACCAATATGCCATGAGTAATGTAACTTGATAGCTATTGTTTTGAAACCCAAATCCTTCTATACACTTTCATGTATATTTCACATACACACATGCCTACTATCTAACCATATGAACATGTCCATATACACCCATACACACACGAACCACATAACCTTTACATAATGCTAGCTTTTCCCTCTCTGACGCTCTCTCTCTCTATTAAAATATATTGTGATTGGATTTCAATGCTATTGACTTTCGTTCCTTAAACTTTTGATTTTTCTTTGAATAGTACCCCTTTATAGATAATTACTAATTATCTTTATTTTATTTTTGATAATTACCAGTTTTCATATAGGATGGTAGACCGCCTTACAGCTTTGATGATTTGTTGTTTCTGTAACTTTTGTAGTTTAGCACCCCAGATTGCTTATATGTTTTGATACCCTATGACCGTTTTGTTTTAGCATGACTAGTATACCTAGATGAGACTTTCAACTGCCACCGTATGTCATGACCATGTACACCATTCTTTTAAAATTGTATGACTTAGGTAAGTTCTGAGATTTTGATTGTTGGGGACGAGACTCTAGAAGAAGTACGACCATCTTAATTTCGAGGATGAAATTTTCTAAGGAGGGTAGACTTGTAACACCCACTTTTCTAAAATGAGGGTAATTTTGAACTTTTGTAAAAGTTTATTATTTAATAATAGGATTTATGATTTATGGGATTTTTAAATTAATTTAATACTATTTAAAATTGGGGAATTATAATTTTGATGTGTTAGCTAGTGAACCCTAGAACTGTTGAGCCTAGAGACTAACCATGACCATGGGGACCTAATCATGTGATTAGAATAACTATTTACAACTTTTTAGGCTAAGGGTATTTTGGTTATTTTGTGACTTTTGAATTATTTAGGATTTTAATTAATTGGTAAATTTTAGATTATTTTAATAATATTTAAATTGATGTATTATGATTTTGGTTATTTTTTATATTTTAATATTTTAGGAAAATTTTATATTTTTAATATTGCTTTTATTGGATTTGTTTAGTTGGATTTGAGTTTCGTCTCGTTCCGACTTGTATTGTGACCCGGGTAGCTTAAACTCTAGATAGGACCCAATATTACGTTAAGCATGGCCTATAAATCACAACATTTAAGTTAGTTAGTTAGACTAATTTTTATAATGTTAGAATGGTTAAGTTAGAGACTCAAAACTAGATCCTTTTGACCCCAAACTTGAACCTAGTCTAGACTTAACCATATGAGACTAGAGAGGGGCAATTTGGACATTTCCCATTAGCCCTAATGGACTCTTTATGGCAGCCACCTTTAGGGAAGAATAATTCATTTCATTCATTACAATCTTGCCTCTTTTATTTTTCTTTTGTTCTTCCCTAATTTTAGAGAGCCTTCCCTTTGATTTGATCTCCAAATCAAATCATTTTTTCACCAAATCTTCCCTCAATCATTCCCATTCTCCAAGGGAGGGGTGCTACCAAGGATTGGAAGAGAAGTGCAAGGATGAGTGTCCACTTTGAGGGATCTTCGTATCGGAGCCGTGTCCTAAAGGATTTCATTGGGATTCACTCCCAATTGGTAAAATCCATCCTCTAAATCGATTTTCTTTGCATATAAATTAGTTTTGAATCCGTAGGATCCATCCTCATGCACGTGTCCCCTTTAAATTCAAATTTGAGGCCATTTGGAGCTCTCTTGAGGATTTTAGATATGTGTCTTGTGTCCTACTTGATAGATCCCAAATTAGGACACCCCATGTGTATGTTTGTATGCAAATAGTTTAAATAGATATTTAAATTCAATTTTAGAATGGTTAGAGAGTGGATTGACCTTAGTTAGGATGGTTAGAATGAGTTTCATTTGGATACCTATGTTGGTATCCAAGTATCTTGGCCTACATGTGTTTCTTTTGTCCAAAACAACTCAAATTCGTCATAATATTCATCCACGTTTTTATTAACCAAAGCAACTTAGAAATGTCATAACTTTTAGCTTAGAACTCCGATTTATCTTCCTTTTTTTTTAAAGAACCGTATCGAAGTTAGCTTTCCAAATATATATTTTAATAAGACAAATTGTTTCTGGAACGTTCTGTAGAATTATTTGAGTGTCAGCTATACGAAAGACGAACACGTTTCAGTATTTTCATGATTTCGGGAGCTTCCGGACACGAAAATGCGATCCGTTTGAAGTTTCGGAAAGCTAACAGGAAGGACTACAACATACTTTAATCTTAGAATTTAGTGAAGGCCCAATTGGTACAGTATTAGTTTTAAGTAGAAGAGTGACTATACGATATAGGTATTTTGTGTAACCTATGAGCCTATGTAGTATGTATATTAAATAAATGTAGATTATGTAATGCATGATATGTTAGATGAATGATATTATATATATATGATATGTATCCTCTTTACATTAATGTATATATATGGTTTAATACAAGCATGTAGGAATGCAATCAATGTAATGTATGTAAGCAATACATAAATGCATGAATAAAAGAATGATATACAATGTATGCATGAAAGTATATAATGAATGCTAGATATGAATGCAAGGTATACATGTAATGATAGATATGAATGTATAATGTATACATAATGTAATACAATATATGATGCAAGCATGTATATGTCCACTGTTATTTCTTTTTCTTACATTTTTCCTTCCTTCCCTTTCTATTTCAGTTTTTCCCTTTTTTTTCCTTCTTCTATTTTTACATGTTGTATACAATGTATATAATATATAGATGCATGTAAGTATGTAATGTGCATGAATGAATGCAAGTATGCATATATGATACGTATGTAGGCATGTATGCAATGTATGTATGTATGTATACATGATATATATGTATGCATGTATGCAATATAAGCATGTATGAATGTATACATGTATGTTGTGTATCCATGTATGTATGTGTGGATACATGAATGAAATATGTATATAGTGATAACATGAATGAATGAATATATAAATGCATGAATGAATGTCATATATGAATGAATGAATGAATCAAAGGTATAAGTAAAATATAATGCATTGTAATGAATGTTAACATATATAATGTATAAAAGTATGTACGTAAATGTGCATGAATGTATATATCTATGTGACTATGTAAATATGCATGATGTAACATATGCCTATATATATAAATATGTATGTAATGTGGATATGCATATATGTATGAAGGTATGTATTTATACATAGTATCTATTTTATATTATGCATTGTTATGGTTCACATTGCCTTGTGATTGTGTGAGTGCTAGCCTAGGCTTGGTTTGGCCTAGTGAGACTTGTTAGACTTGTTTGGGCTAGGACTTGACCTAGTTGACTAGTGTAGTTGACTAGAGTTGACCAAGGATTAACTTTAGCCTAGATTGACCAAAATATTATGTAGAATGCATTATAGCAGTCTATTTTACTATTTTGGACATGTAGTAACTTGTACTGTTCTATAGGAGCCAGACACCACTCCTTGGACAGTATATTATCTTCAGATATTCAGGATACCAGGCGAGTACATTCTCTGATCATTTCATATCCTGTTTAGGAGTATATTTCCTGCTTTAGATTACTTTACATGATGCTGACACGTTGAAAACACGGATTAGTACTATATGGATCTTGTCTTGCGATGTTATGCCCTTAGAGGATACATCGGGTATTCGTATTCGTGTACTTTATCGTGAGCATCGTATACTCCGTGTATTCGAGACATTCGTGTACAAAATGTGTGAAATCGTGTATATTTATGTATTCACATGACCTTCGTGTACAATAACATAACTTGGCTAGATCCTTGTGTATTGATTGGGGCGGGGGAGTAGAAGTGGTTATGTAATCAATCGAGTAGATTACTCGTTTACAACCTCTGTAGATTACTTGTGTACAACATCGTACCGTTTACATAACCATCTTGTGCTCTGAATCACTAGTCACTGATAGTTCTCTATATACTATAGCTATTTACTTACATTCTCTCTTTTTTTACATCATGTTGTTATTCAGTTTCCTGTATCTTACTCTCTAGCATGTTTATATTTCCTAGCATGTTATGATTTGTCGAGATGTACTGTACTCACTCCTGTCCTGACTGGACCTGTTGATAAATTTTACAGATAGCCTGGAGGTTGCCTGTTAGCCTAGAGGAGACACAGTAGAGGTTGTATATATAGTTATTTTAGTTGTCTTGAGTTGTATTTATTCTATGGATTACTGTATTGAGCTTTGAAATATTTTCTGGGTTTGTGTATCTTAGACACTTAGACTTCTATCTGTTGTATCTCTTTGTGGATTTCATATTTTATCTATCTTTTATCATCCTCTACCTTAGATGTGATTGAGACTGTATCTGATATATCACCTCCATTCGGAGATTAAATACTATATAGGTACCTTTATATTGTTAGATGTTTGACCTAGGACAGCGTTCTACCGCTGACACTGCGGCGTAGACTGGACGTACCCATGTCTCGTGCCCTTACTCTAGGGTGCGGGTCGTGACAGTTAGTAAATGAAGGTTTCATTAGGCTTTCCAGGAGAGTACATGACACCTATCTAGGTTTTCACAGGAGAGTATTTGACACCTAAGATTTCAGGATAGGGAATCTCTATTTTAATATGAACATAGACAGTATCAGTTATAAAATGTTAATAGGATCAGGTGTGGAGTATCAGGTTTAGCCAGAGAATCAAATTGGGCATGATTTGTGTATCAGATGGACACTACTAATAGTGGTCCTGCTGATTAGTTCATGGCAAAACTGGGCTATATATATATTTCCCTACATAAGTGTAAACCCCACTCGGGAATGAGTGAAGGGGCTATGAGACAGGTAGGGAGACTGATGGCCAGTAGGGAGGTAGTACACTGGTACAGGCTATACTAGTATATAGCTATTAAGTACCCTGGCCTACTTCTATGGTACAGATAACAGGACAGGTTAATAGGTGCTCTTGTTAACTGAGAAGTATTGGAAACTCTTAGAGGATGAGTACCCACAGGCTTCTAATACCTGGGTAATAGGGAGTAACCATTGGGGTGCCTGGGTTATACCTGGCTTAAAGCCTAAACCCGAGTGCAGGACTCCACTTTGCATTGTGCCCTCCTCCCATGTCCTTTTCTCAATATGGGACAGTTTAACTGGTATGAAATACCCAGGTAATGCAGTCACATAAATACCCATGTTAAATGCCTAGGACTCCAGGAAGTGGTATACCACATGACAGATAAGGCAAGGATGTAAATGACGTCCATTTAGGATATATAGAGCTACCCCAAAGCAAACTATAGCAGCCTGGGCATGGGGATTTCCTGCACTAATGTCCTGTGGCACTTCTATGACAGGGAACATCAAACAGACAGCCCAAGCCAGGTGTCTGCAGTGAACAAGGTTTGCACAATAGGGTGGTATGTAGGCACTGACTCACCTAGGATGTTAGCATTGGTTCAACCAGTCTAGAGGACCAACACACAGGTAGGGACTTTAAGCGAGGGGTCTTGTAATCATTAGAATAGTGACAGGAACCCAAGCCTCCCTTATATCAGAGGATTCCTAATGAAGGCCTATAAGCTTGAACTACAAGTAGAGGTATCAGCCATATCTATACTAAATGTTTTAGGCCACTCTATCAATGTCGGGCCCCTATCCAGGCATTGTCCTGCAAGCATATCAGTTGTATTGTTCCAAGGTTTCACACAGGTACACCTTACCTGTACTGATAGTAGGGTAGTGTAGACACTAGAGGGAGGGTATCTAAAGGTTGAGGTAGCTAACCAGGAAGTAAGTCCAGGTAAGGAAGTAGTGTATTGGGGATAATACCAAGTTGAGACTTTCATATCATGAAACTGAAACTTGCAGAACATTCTTCTCCTGGGGTTAAAGTCTAGTCCTATTCACTTCTTAGTTATTCCTATAGTAAGTATCAGACTGATATTTGTGACCACATGAAACCTGTAACAGTATGATGCATGGTAGCATATACAACTTTTATATCCAGATGAGGGCTTTTTGCCACAACTGAGGCAGACACCCTAGCTGCATATCGTTGTTAGGTGACATGAAGGTCCAGGTTGGAATATATCCCAATATGAGCATATAGCCCTGGGTATCAAGTTGTATACTAAGTAGTGTATGGATGCTTGAAACCAGGTCAGACCACCTTTGTATTAGGACCTCAATTAAATCAGTTGCAAGGTACTAGTTGCATCAAATCAATCCTCTATTAGATCATTATATGTAACACAAATGAATAGAAGGGAATTCAACACCACCATCAGTGTAAACCAAAAAGGGTAGGATTTGATCTAAGGACTTAAGAAGACCAAGTAGATAGATTGAACTTAATTGTAAATTACTTATTGACATTGTGATTTATAAATTAGGTTCCTTGGACATCTGACTTGGTGATTGACCCATATTTACAGCTAAGGACCCCAGGCAAGTATACCTTGCCTTTCTACACAGCTTTATTTACATGCACTGTCTTTATTTACTATCCAATTTTTCTCATATTATTGACATGTACCTTTCATATCCGATTTATATACTTGTATCATTGCTATATAGAATGTGTTCACAGTTAGCTTTGTTTCTTATCAGATGTATTCATTGAGCCTTGATCGAGTCGTGTCGTGAGTCGTGAACTGAACTGCTTTTACCTCCGTGTCTTGAATCCTTGAAGCTAACCTGCGAGTCCACACTAGGGGCTAGGGTTAGTAGTATATGTTCCACACCTGCGAGTCCATAATAGGGGCGAGGGTGATGCTAACCTGTGAGTCCACACTAGGGACGAGGGTTAGTAGTTGTTTAAACCTGTGATTCCACACTAGGGACGAGGGTTTGAGTATTCGATTTGGTTATCCGTCTTGACATGAGTTTTCTCGTCCTCGTTCAGCAGTTCATTTACGTGTAGACAGTTTACAGATTCGTGTTTATTTATTACTCAGTTTTACTTGTTTGTTCTGTATTTTCTCCATGCATAATAAACTGTTAGAAAGGCTCATTTTTATGTATCTTGCTAGTCCCCTGAGGACCTGATGATCTCTTCAGGTTAGCCGAGTTTGAGTCAGGAGCAGACGACAAGGTTGAGCCAGCATCAGATCATTGTATTGCAATTGAGGTGGTCTAGATTAGCAGTTTTTATCCAGTTAGTTACTTTATCTATTTCTCTATTTTTTCGTCTATTGGTAGTGGATTTGTGTCCACCGGACATGACATTGATTCTTGATATTCAGTTATATTTATTATTGTTCAGTTTCTTGTATTTTTATTGATCTTGACTGTGGCATAATTATTTCTGTGGATGAGATATAGTTTACCATGAGATTCTAGATTATCGTGACTTGTGTATAGACAGCGTACTACCGTCGACACTGTGGCGTAGGCTGGACTTGGACACGTTTCGTGTCCGAAAAGTGGGTGCGGGTCGTGACACCTGTGGTATTTGTCAAAAAGAATGATGGATCGATGTGGCTCTGCATCGACTATCGTAAATTAAATAAGGCCACCGTCCGGAACAAATACCCCCTGCCCCGCATCGACGATTTGTTTGATCAGCTCCAAGGTGCCACGATGTTTTTGAAGATTGATCTTCGACCGGGTTATCACCAGCTTAAGGTTAGACAGAGGACGTGTCGAAGTCTGCCTTCCACACTCATTATGGCCACTATGAGTTCTTGGTGATACCATTTGGCCTGGCGAATGTTCATGCTGTCTTCATGTATCTAATGAATCAGATTTTCCGTCCGTTCCTCGATAAATTTGTATTAGCCTTCATAGACGACATCCTTGTCTACTCGAAGGATCGAGCGCAACATGCAGAACATCTGCGAACCATGCTCCAGACCCCTCCGAAAGAATCAGTTGTTTGTGAAGAGGAGCAAGTGTGAGTTCTGGCTGAACAACGTATCTTTTCTTGGGTACATCATCTCTGCTGAAGGCATTTCTGTCGATACGAAAAAGTTGAGGCAGTTGTTGATTGGAAACGTCTCGCATCTGTCAGTAAAATTTGAAGCTTCCTCGGTTTGGCAGGATAATATAGATGCTTCGTGAAGGACTTCGTGAAGATTGCATCGCCCTTGACTCGCCTCACCCAAAAGGGAGTCGCGTTCGTGTGGTCAGACGACTGTGAAGCTTCGTTGCAGGAGCTAAAATAATGGCTCATTTCAGCTTTGATACTCGCTCTTCCTGAAGGGACCGAGGGATTTCAAATCTTCAGCGATAATTCTGGCCAGGGCTTGGGGTGTGTGCTCATGCAACAGGATAAGGTAATATCTTTTGCTTTCCGACAGCTGAAGCCGCACGAGAAGAACTATCCCACGCACGACCTAGAACTAGTGGAGATTGTATTTGCATTGAAGTTGTGGAGTCACTATCTTTATAGCGTGGCGTGCAGAATTTATACAAACCACAAGAGCCTCAAGTATCTCTTCATCCAGAAAGAACTGAGTTTGCGACAGAGGCGATGGCTGGAACTGATTAAAGACTATGACTTGTCGATCGACTATACGTCGGGTAAGGAAAATATTGTGGCGGATACGCTGAGTCGAAAGTACCTAGCTTCACTATCCATCAACAGTCGACTGCTGCATGATTTGGAAGAAATAGGCATTGAACTCCGAATTCGATTTAGAGATGTAGAACTAGCGCAACTACGGCTAGAACCGAGCCTATTGTAGAAAATCAAGTCTGCATAGAAGGACGATCCATACCTGGAGAAGATACGGAAGCTGATATCCACGGGAAAGGCATCTGGGACGAGTCGGGAGTCATGCGAGTGAAAGGTCGGCTATGTGTTCCAGATGACGCATAACTTAGAAAGGAGATAATATCGGAGGCGCATTATGCAAAATATTCCTTGCATCCTGGTAGCACCAAGATGTATAAGGACCTCCATATTGTCTTTTGGTGGCGCGACATGAAGAGGGATGTGGCAATTTTTGTGTCACAGTGTATGGCCTGTCAGCAAGTTAAAGCTGAGCACCAACGACTGGACGGAGAGATGTAGAACCTTGACATTCCAGAGTGGAAGTTGGATCATATCACTATTGACTTTGATGTTGGCCTGTTGAAGATGCCACGGGGAACGATGCCGTCTGGGTCATCGTCTATCGATTAACCAAGTCAGTGATGGAATTGGGGATTCCCAGGACCCTTCCTTTGGTGTGCATATTGATCGATAGAAAGTTAAACAGGTCTAATACGTGTTCTAACCCTTCATAGGCAGAAACTAGGGTTCACGAATTATACCTGCGGCGGAAAGGAGACAAGTAATTCCTGGCAATCTCGAGCGGACGACCCCAAGATCTTCTACAAGTATTCCTTCCTCGAGTTGGACGTCGTGTGGGCGACGATCTCCCAACCTTTTATTCTCCTTGGCAGCCCTCTCTTTCTCTCCTTACGTGAATCACGAATTTAGAGAAAGTTTTAAATTTCTGATCGATAATCTAGCGGCCAGAGAATAGAGGACATATATAGGCTACGACAGGGACCATAAGGAAAAATTATGGTTAGGCCTCGTAATGGATCTGGATATCCCGTATTCAGCCCGAACACACAATCCAGGCCCATTAACAATAGCTCGGTCCACTAATGAGCTATTATTGCTCTACCTCCCTAATCCCAAATTATGTTTGTGGGCTCCTTTTATTATATGCTCGTTTGGCTTCCCATGTTAAGATATCGTATGTCCGTCGATCAAATTAAGTTACTGACAACTATATTGATTCGACATCTTTTATCCTTAAGTAGTACCGCTCAACTTTATTTGTCATGTCGGATATAATCTACCTGCAGGTTTTACATGACAATCCTTATGAGCTCCTTAAGGGGACATCGTCAACCCGATTTATCGGGACATGGATTCCATTTATAATCAACAGCCCATCATACATACAATGTTATTACCCAATTCATAGAGGTTGTTGATCCATAATGAATCTCACTCTTTTATGAGTCAAAATAATGCACACTACATATACATGTCCGTTATATATCCGGGTTAAGAGCACAAGCATTCATAATAACGGAGGTGTTTGTTCTCTTATGTAGTCAGTACAAAGAGAAAAACCTCAAGTGGTCCTGTTCAATACACACAAAGTGTACTAGTGTAAACCTATAGTCAAGATAGACTAATATCAGATTACACTACAACCTTTCCAATAGATTATTCAAGTCCATCTAGGTTGTGAACTATTTATATACTCCATAGGGAACTGATAATATGATCTTCTGTGTGACACCACACACCATATTATCTACAATATAGAATATCAGACATTTGCATTAACACTTGTAACAAATATAATATGCAAACATTTGCCCATATGATTCTCATTCAAAATTTAAGGAAATAAGGTTACCAAAAAAGTGATGCTTTTAGTATATAACCCTAACAGTCCGCGCACTTCATTGCCATTAAAGTCACTTGGAGCGTCGACCGCCTTGCTCAGATATTTATCTTGATGAAATAGTTCGGCTGCACGGGGTCCCAGTATCTATCGTCTCAGATCGGGATGGACGGTTCATGTCACGCTTCTGGAGTAGCCTTCACTCAGCATTGGGGACCAAGTTGAATTTTAGCTCAACTTATCATCCTCATACCGACGGCCAAACAGAGCGGGTAAACCAGATTCTCGAAGACATGTTACGATTCTGTACGATCGACTTGAAGTCAAGCTGGGACATTCATCTACCATTGGCCAAATTTACATATAACAACAACTACCAGTCCAGCACCCAAATGGCACCGTATGAAGCTTTGTACGGCCGGAAGTGCAGATCGCCTATTTGTTGGGATGAAGCTGGGGAAAGACAGATGCTTGGCCCAGAATAGGTGGAGCAGACCGTATAAAAGTTAAACTGATACGGAAGAGATTGCAGATAGCACAGAGTCGACAGAAGAGCTACACCGACACCCAACGATGACCCTTCAATTCCTGGAGGGCGATCACGTGTTTGTGGAAGTCACACCTATGCGTGGAGTCATGAGATTTGGAGCTAAGGGAAAGTTGAGTCCAAGATTTGTCGGTCCTTTTGAGATATTGATGTGAGTCGCCCCAGTAGCTTACCAGATTGTGTTGCCGTCAGTACTGTCGAACGTGCATAATGTCTTCTATGTCTCTCAGTTACGAAAGTACGTACACGATCTTTGCCATGTGGTAGACTTTGGTCAGCTAAATCTGTAGTCAGACTTATCGTATGTTGAAGAGCATGTACAAATCGTGGAGCATAAGGATAAACTGCTTTGAAATTATTCCATTCCTCTCGTTCGAGTGCTTTGGAAGAACCATGCGGTCGAGGAATTGACCTGAGAACTAGAGTCGGAGATGAGGGAAAAGTTTCCTTTCCTATTTTTCGTAGCGGTAGGTTCTTTTCTTAAGTTTCTAAGACAACTTTTTATTAGTTGGTTATGGTCTAGTGCCCCGTCCCTACATCGGGCCCCATTCTCCGTCCACGGGGTATGCGAGAAAGGAACATTGTCGCCATCAATTCGGTCAAAATCGATAGGTCGGGATCGATCGAATCGGTCGAATGGGAACGATTGAATTAAGATTCATTCCCCGTTATGGAATGGCTTCTTCGGAACCAAGTCCTATATTCAGCAGATTGCGCCTCAAGGATAGACTCTGTGGCTGAGTCGGAAGAGACCTCCCGTTACTCTGTTTTTCATGTCGTACTTGTGTTGGTCTTGGCTTTGGTTTTTCTGAATGCGTTTTCGTAAATATTTTTGATGGTTTTCAGGGCTTGCATTTCGAACTCGCATTTCATATCGAACTCCTTGAATAATACAGTGTTCTAATCGGTTGCTTGTACAATTTCAGGAAATCGTGTAGGCGATGTCTAGCACGACCAAGCAAGTCTCTCGCCTCAAGCAAAATCGAGATGAGTGGCTGACCTTTCTCTTCTTAACCTCCCCTTTCTTAGTGCAATCGATAACCTTCTCGCGAATGAAATAATAGATGCAAAGCCACGAACATACTGTAAATTTATAGAACTGTGTTAACAAAAGATTGACTCAAATAAGGTGATACCAAGACAATGTGGGACACGATGTAATGGTCAAGTTCTCAAAATAAATGTAGACTATGCCTTAATAACTAAATTGTTCTAAGCACGGTCATCGACAACTTGTCGAAAAGGTAAAAGTTTCCTCGAGCGGCAACCCGGGGCCACGAGACCGTTTCGTCCTAGGAGGAAAAAGGGTATAGCTGTGCTGGATGATAGCACGTGTTAAGCGGGAACTTGCAACTGGGCTCGCTACTTGCGTTGGAAGGGCCCCGACTAACAAAGCTATAAGTCCAGGCTGGCTTGTGATGTCAGTGACCAATCACACGTAAATTGCACACGCTATGCTAGTGATAATAATTAATAGGGAAGAACATGGTAAGTCTCACATTGTACGGCACGCTCTGCCATGGGTAAGTTCTAGAGTAGTTTATATTATGCTTGTCATATGCTTGTCTGAAATTCATTAGGATGGTTAGAAAGATTCACCAACTAAGTCATATAAAGTCTTTAACCAAATGAGAGCATGGAACTTAATTTGCCACGCACCAGTACAAAGTGTGATCCTCGCTCTACACACAGGTACCCCGAACCAAGAAGGGTGGTCCACTTGAGCTCAAGGCGACGCAAGTACATTGAAGCCTCGTCCGTGTGTTGATGGCTTGTGTCTAAATCCTTTTGAAGACTACGCATTCAGTCCAGAAGAAATGGCATCTCGACTCTCCACTATTCCAGGTCCTTGGGAATGTTTTGTTTGTAAAGGGCGATGTAATGTATGGAACGACTATCTCATCAGTGTTCATTTATTAATCGAGTCATGTTGTAGCCTGCACGACAATGATTGTAATGGAGAATTGTAAATGAAGTTTTATTATCAATGAAAACAAAAGTTTCTCTCATTTTGATGTGTTCAATTTCTCTGCATACTCCATTTGATATTATGTTTCAGATAATTTTATGACCATGCCTTGTGCGATCGCAACTTAGGTTCGCACGACATCACGCCCGGGGGGAAGACTATCGATTCTTCGGAATCAGGGCATGACATAAGCTTTCAAGACATGGGGGTTACTAGTACAAGCCAACAGTCAATCCTAGGTTGAACGATCCTAGGTATCTCAATCACAGGCAAATATGCAAAGTCAAGAAGTATGATCATCAGACATAAAATAGTAAAGCATCCCAAACTATATATACATGGGTGTTCATGAAGCTAGTAATACAAAGTGAAGAACTAGCAAGAGTAATAGTCATGCATGATAAGCCATAGCTATAGTCTAGAATACGCACATTATGTTTAGGCCTGTAGGCTAAATCTTAATATCCAAAACACGAGCTAAACACGTGCTCGGAGGCTAAACGCCACAAAAGAATAATGTACATAACTAGTGGGAGAATGAAATAGAAAACCCAGTAAGGTACTCTGGTGCTCCGGGTAGTCACCATCGAGTAGATGGTACAGAAGATCCTTCGGGCTTCTCTATCAATATGGCCAAACAAAACCAGTCGGGTCAGACCCCTAATTGTAAGTACCACAAAGGAAGCCAAACTATGAACTAAAACAAGCAATAACTAATATAGCAATAGATAGAGACAGAAATAAGTAAATGCGGATCGAGACTCATGCACTACTAATGCACGTATCCCGATAATAGAAATGACAGTAAATAAAACAACATGGAACATAGGGTAAATAGCATGTGACATAATGTAAACTGTGGGCATGTAAGATAAAAAAAAATATGTGAACATGTGAGATAAACTGAACCTGTGAGCATGTAAGAGAAATGGTACATGTGAGCATGTTAGATAACTGAGACATGTGAGCATGTTAGATAACTGTGACATATGAGCATGTTAGAACTATATAGAATGACAAATAATAAAATGACTTAGAAACTATTTCGGAACCCAAGTTACAACCCATAAACCAAACAAGGACTGGAGCTGTAACCCTTCTCTCGAATAGAACTTAGTCTCTAATCAATGTACAACATAGGAATCACGTATAGCATGTGAGTACAAAATAGGATGACAAATGACAAGATGACTAAGAAACTACTCCGGAACCCAAGTTACAACCCGTAAACCAAATAAGGACCGGGGTTTTAACCCTTCTCCTGAACAGAAGTTAGTTTCTAATTATTTATCGACAAAAGTAAATCATAAAAATAATATACTGAAATAAAGAAATATGAACACTGCCAACACAAAACTAGACTAGACTAGACTCCATACAACAATCACGGACAAGTAATAAGTACGGCTTTATACATTAGCAAACTAGGGTTATCACAATCCTAATTACTAACATATGCAGTTTTGAAAAATCCAATCCAGTTACCTGCCTTGCGGACTAACCGACTTATCCAGGCCAAAATGAAAAGAAAGTAATGGTGGATACATCGCCCGGGAGACAAATGTATCCTAAGACCTAATAGTGGGTACATCTCTCAGGAGATAAATGTACCCTAAAACATATAAAAGGTGCAACACTCGACGGTGTGCTGGAAGTATGCTCATCATGACATATAGCTCCAAATCCATTCAGGTTGGGGCCGGCACAAAGGACTTGTAGGCAACCGAAAAATTCTCCCCTCCCAATACATCTAGGTAATCAATCTAGTTGTTTAGTCCTTAACGTTTTCTTGTTAGATTCTGGGTGTGGCATTTCGTAGAATCCATTCTAGACATGATATGCAAGACTGGATAATACAAGAAAGTGCACTATAACAAGCTACAACAAGAAAATATAATAAGCTGGAAGCTAGGAATGCGCTAGGACAAGCATTATAGAGAAAATAAGGAGTGTGCCATGACAGACCACTATCATGTAAGCAAGAAAAGATATGTACAAGACTGCACCACGACGGATCACTATCTAGTAAGCAAAGAAGACATGCAACAAGAGTGCGCCATGATGGACCACAACAAAGAAATTCTAGACATGGCATAGACTGCAAAGTACAATAAATTCGGGAAGGCATGGCAATAAATATCATAGCATATAAGAAAGAATCAAAAGAAAAGACATATCATAACATGTGAGAAGGAATAAATAAAAGTATATGACATAAAATAATAATTGAACATGTGCTAGTATCATAGTGTATATAGGATGTACAATCATTATCTAACTATACAAGATCATCAAGATGAGATCATGTTGTCATGTTCAAGTTAAGTTCGATATTAGCAAGTTATCAAGTCAGGTCGTCGCAAGTTAGGTCAAATATAGAAAACATACAAAAAAGATCAAAAATTGTAATTAAAATTATCAGTTGCATATAAACTCGAATTAAAGTAAAACAAGAAGATTATTGAAGCGAAAACAAAGATTTACAACTTTCATGTTTTGAGTTTTTCAAGATTCTAACTACAAACAGCTTAAACAGTAAAAAACGGTCAAAATAGCCATGCTATGATCGGGTCAAAGCTTATGGTACATGCATATAACAAGACATATAAACCACTGCAAGAAAGAAGATGCATGGGGGTCGGTGCACCACAAGGGCACCTAGGCAAGTTGGACGCCTAGATAAGCTGGACGCCATGGCCTAGAGAGCGCCTAGGCATGAATACGCAACAGGGTCAGGATAGCGCCTAAGTAAGCTTGGGCGCCAGACCAAGATGACACCAAGACTCGTAGGGGCACCAGGGCCAAGGTGGCGCCTTGGCACTGATGGGCGCTGGGGCCAAGAAGGCACATGGTCGAAGTAGGCACATGGCCAGAGAGGCTCCTGGGCACCAATGAGCACTAGTGCCAAAGTGGCACCTAGGTATGCATGGACACGAGGGCCGAAGAGGTGCATCATAGTGGGTGCCTAAGCACCAATGAGCGTTAGGGTCGGTGCATCACATTAGACGCCTAAGCACCCGTGAACGCTAGGATCAAGAGGCGCCAGGACACGCAAGGCATCTGGGCCGATTTGGGCTCTTGATCCAGTCTGGACGCCTGGGCCAGAAGAGATGCCAGAGCCAGACTGGGCACCCGGCACTGTGCTTTTTCTCCAACACAGCAGCCATAGCTCCATAGAACCCAAAAATTTCAAAAGAGCACAACCTGCTCAAAACAAGTCTGAATTGAGACTTCCAAGGGTCGAAACTGCATAGAACGAGATTTCCTACAGCCTGGGACTAGATTTCCTTAATAGATCAAAACAAAAAAAATAAAAAAATATTAAAATTAGATCTTAAAAAATGTAGCCATCAAAATAAAAAATTTCAAGTTCTAAAGAGGCTTAGAATCATACAAAGAAGAGAATAGAACAAACAAAAATAACTTAGTTCAAGGTTTTGGCAAGATGTACTTGCCTTAGGTTGGAGGAGAAAAGAAAGAGGAAGAAGATGAAGAGAAATGAAATAATTGAGGAGGAGAGAGAGGAGTTGGGTTTTATATCAACCGTCTCATCTCAAATCAAACTAAACCAAACCAAGCCAAGCCAAGTTGAACCAAAAAAATTAAACCAAGTCAAGATTTAAACCAAAACAAAAGTGACAAGTCAAAATATGGGCCACCTACAATTGTCAGGAATCCGTACAATGAGAATGTCGACCGTCGATATACACCGATACATCGGTGGCATGCCGATCAATGAGAAATATATACAATTTTGGAAAAAATTTCAAAGTATTCTGAAAATCAAGAAAATACTAAATACAGCACAAAATACGTATCCATATATAAATACTAATACTGTGAGACGAGTCTCATTCTATGAGGGAGGAATCGTGCGTAATGGTCGGCTCTTCCGATCCACGTTCGTGAGTGATCATATTATGCAGATCATGAAGGGAGAGTTTCACTTTTACACCCCTTTCAGGCGCATGGGAAGGCCAAGCGCCGGGGTGGTCATGTGAATGCTGTGCCCCCAGATCTAGTTCCAGCACGTGAGATAGGCCTAGATAGTTGGTGGAAGAGCAACATGTATTGCAACTTGAACCTACTTCATGCGTATAGCCCACGTGGCTGCATGGGTTCAAAGTCATAAGATTTGCCCCGCACGACTTAGTTCCAAATGCAAAAGATGCGCCCAAACGAGAAGGGGACTTAGAGAGTCTACTCGTGGCTGGTGCGAAGGCACCCGAGCTAACTCTATACAGTTTACCATCGATTGTGCGCATGACTTTCTGTGCGCATCTCTGGTTTACTTTTGGCATAGTACGTTCAGGGCGCATGGCCTATGCTGCCTTGGATTTCTTCGTACTAGCCCATAAAGGCGTATAGTACTTAGAATCCAATTCATCCTCGCCTTGACAGCGAGTGATTCTATCAAATACAGAAGTTCTCTACTGCACGCCAGAGCCCATGTGCGGGAGGCTGTATACACCCTTCCTCCATCGGCGCATCTTCTAAGAGTGGAAGAAGAAGGTTGGGAATTGCAGTCAACACTATGTTTTCCTGGAAGATGTGCTGCACAGTAGGCGCATCTTATTTGCTGAGAACATCAGCAAGAAGGGTAGGCTGCAGTGGCGCATCCCCTTCAGTGGTGGTGCTCGATGCATCGCCTTTATACACCCAGACTTGGCGAGTCTTCTTCGGCTTTGGCATCAACTTTGAAGGACTCACGCTGCCTTAAGAGATAAACTCCTCAAACGCCTGTTGATTGAGGTGCACCACGAGTGTCTTGTGGAAGGAGCCGAGCATGATGTCGTCAGATTGCGATACAACTTTCTCGTTGGAGGAGAGAGTCATCCCCAGCAGAGTCGCCAGCTTGTTTGCCATTAAAAAAAAGGAATACAATCTTGGTATTGAACTATGCATTTTAATTACAAACAGAACAGAGTACAATATAGGACTTAGATGTAGTCCTAGGAGTACACTTTTGTTTTTATCTGGGAACTGTATCGATGGAGCGAGTGGTAATATGTTGACCCATTGACGATCTGACGATGATCTCGAATTCTCTGAAAGTTTGGATTGCTCTGGATGCCGAAGCGTTTGAGGAGTATTCAACAAGTGGAAGTTCTAGGCCTTTTTACTTGCAGAATTTGACGTTCTCCCTTTGATGAAGGAATGATCCTTCTATTTATAGGCATCAGAATGATCTGCTTAAGAACGTGTATACTGTATGCGCCTGGATAGCTTGCACGTAGGGACGCCACGTGACTGATGCTGTTGGACGCGTAGATGATGCGCCCTGAAGTTGAGGCCAAATCTATTCTGAACTGTGCTGTTGGGCTGCGGTAGAGCTGACACATGACAGTTGTTGCTGAGGTCTTGGATGGTTAGCACCCATTCATAGGCATAACTGAGTTAGATGACATGTGGCACATGTTTATGGCTCAAAGATCTCGAATTTAGTGGGGAGTGATCTGTCAGGATGCGCCTAGAATTTGGCGCACAAGGAGACTTGGCTCATAACTTTTTAGGAGTCACAAACAAGTCTGGGCGCATAGCTTTTGAGGCGCATGTAAAACTTTCGGGCGCATGGCCGTGGAGTTGCATGCAAGGACTTGCCCTCTGTGTTTTAGGATCAGAAGTAAGTCGGAGGCGCTTTGAGGCGCATGCAGATTTCTGGGCGCATGGCCACGGAGGCGCATACTGTATGACTATTGAGCACCTCTAGAGTGGATGAATAGAGTATATACGGGTACAACAGAAGAAAATCACCAATTAAAAATTAGATAGTTAAACTATGGCAGAAATAAAGAGACAATAAATAAATGTAATAAGTAAGAGAGAGAATCAAACTCAGTGAACACCGCAATATATACTAGTTTTCCTCTGAGAGGACTAATCTAGTCGCAGGTACTCTTGCGTGCTATTAATCCACTATTTACAAGCTAACTGAGAGCTTGCGGTCTCTTTACAACACCGTGCTTGGTAACAAGTACACGACTTACTTCACCACACCGTGCTTGGTGACGAGCGTACGACCAACTCCAATAACAAAGAGTTTTTCTGACTTTTGCAACATCTTTACAACTCTGTAAACCAAAGACTCTAAATCGAACAGAACTTAACCGGCTTTGTCTAAGAGATGTATAGGTAGAATATGAAAGCTTTTGATCACTGAAAAATACTTTAAAGAATTGATATAGAGAAGAGTCAACGAGTGATTAGAAATAAAAAATTCTCTTCTATTTATAGATGTTTTTCCTGACCAAACTCGGGCAGAGTTCAGGCAGAGTTTGGATGTGAATATCTCGCAAACGAACGTTGTATGCAGATTTGGAGGTAACTAAAATTCAAATTTGGGTTGACCAAACTCGGACCGAACTCGGCCCGAGTTCGGTCTGAGTTCTGCCAGTTCAGAACTAGATGTTTGGGTCCAAATTTACATGGGTATTTTGGGTTGTTTGGATAGTAGAGTTAATAAAAAAAATATGAAGGCTATTTGGATAGGAGGACATGGAATTAGCCAGTAATTTTCCAAACAACTTTACATTTACTATCCTAGACTCAATAAAAGATAAAATACAAAATAAAATGTAAAATAACTCGATATGAATTCGATTTGAATGGCTTGTGGATGATGACTTGAATGCTTATAGTTTATTTTTAGAAGATGTAGCAGAATGTAGTAGAATGTGTTGACACAAAGTCACAGTCAACCAAATATTGATAACATTGACTAAATAATACTTGTGATAATTCAATATGACACACGATGACTATATTTTGCTCAAGCCAGACGACAGCTTAGTTATGGAAATATAAGTCGTTTTTGCGTCTGTATTTTTATATTTATTGAGTCTAGAATGATTGTAAGCTGAGTTATGTTGGGCTCTTGAGACTCAACCCACAACCTATCCAAAATCCATAAAGCTCCACATCCAAACTTAGCCCATTGGACCCTTGGACCAGTTCTGTGCTCTGGAGACAGAGTTCGGGCCGAACTCTGCCTCCACACAGAGTTCGGGCCGAACTCAGTCCCCTAAAAATCAGCATCCTAATTTTTAGGGTTGGCTGGTTGCTAGTTGTCCAACGGCCAAATTTTTGAAAATTTCTACCAGAATTCTGGCCGAATTCTACCTGTTAAAAACCTATAAATAGGCCAAGAATTCTCTCATTTTCATTCATCCAATCTTCTCTTCTCTTCTCTCTTAAGCTCAATATAAGCCATACCCTTCTCATCTACTAGCCATAAGTTTTCTAAGTCTCGAGTGCTCAGCATCTCTCAGTTAAGAGTCTTGTGCAAGAGTTCAAGAAGTCGCTTGGAAAATTTCAAGCATCGCCACTGCGATCCATTGTAAGAAGTTGACGTGCTCTTCTGAAGTAAAGGCACGGGATGTAACTACTATTTCACAAATAGTAGATTTAATCCTGAGCTAGAGTTCTCAGGCCTAGACTAGTCCTCTACGAGGGAAACCAGGTTAAAATCGACTGTGTTTGTGTATGGTCTCATGCTTCTTATTTATTTTCCGCATTTACTCTGATTATTTTTAGATCGTGAAAGAGTTGAATATTTAATTGGTTATTATTGCTATAACTCTATTCACCCCCCTCTAGAGTTTCCATCTGTTCTTCAATTGGTATCAGAGCTCTGTTCTCTTTACAAGGACTTACATCCTAGAGCTGATCCATGGCAACCACACAATCCTTAATTTCTAATCACGGTAAAGGACAGTCCACTCATAGGCCTCCCCTATTTGATGGAACTAACTACACGTATTAGAAAACAAGGATGAGTTTTTATCTCAAGTTGCTAGACTTTGACCTGTGGACTATCGTCACTGACGATTACAAAAAGCCCGCCAGAATAGTTGTCAATGGTGATCTCGTTGAGAAATCACATGACAAATATTCTGACGAGGAGAAGAAACAGGCAAGTCTAGACGCGAGAGATATTAATGAGTTATTCTGTGCTATAGACAGGAATGAGTTCAAAGGGTTTCTACATGCACCATATCCCACGAAGTATGGAAGCTTCTAGAAGTGACGCATGAAGGAACCACCCAAGTCAAGGAATCAAAGATAAGCCGTCTCACTCAACTCACTCAAGAATACGTGGCTTTCAAGATAAAGCCAAACGAGACGATCACGCAAATGTTCACAAGATTCCTCGACATCATCAACCCCCTATCTTCGCTTGGGAAGCAATATTCAAATTACGAGAAGATTCGCAAGCTACTTAGGGGGCTACCAAAAGTTTGGAACCCTAAGGTGACAGCCATCATAGAAGGAAATGATCTCACAACCATGTCTATGGAGACCTTGATGGGAAAGCTAATGACTCATGAGCTTGACCTCAAGGACTTCGAAGAGCCTGCTCCTAAGGCTAAGGAGATCGCACTCAAAGCTCACCGACGGAGGGCTGAACCCGAAGATATGGATGACGACAACTCAGAAGACGATGATCAAGCCCTCATGGTTCGCAACTTCAAGAGATTCCTTCGCTTCAATCGAAGAAAGAAGGAACCACAAGAAGATGAAGAAGAAGAGCCAACTTGCTACGGTTGCAAGAAGACGGGACACGTCCGAAAAGACTGTCCTTTCTTAAAGAAGAGCAACCGCTATGAGAAGCCACACAAGAAGACCTCCTCAAAGAAATATGCCAACACAAGCATTTGGCATGAAAGCGAAGCTAGTGACTCCGAGGAAGAAAAAAACTCTCCTCAAGATACGGCTAATGTGTGCCTAATGGCGACGTCCGACAAGGTATCAAACGAAACTCTTGACGACTTCACTTTTGATGAACTTGGCGATGCTTTCACCGATTTACTTAGTGACCATAAAAAGGTCATTGGTAAATACAAATAACCCAAGGACAAAATCAAAAGTCATAAAGTCAAAATACAAAGACTTTCTCTATTACTTGATAATATTGGAGACACTACACCCACGGATGTCACTGATGAGGTACCTAAGCTTAAAATAAGCTTACATGATGCCAAGGCACGTATTGAGCAACAAACACAAGGAATCACAACACTCAAAACGGAGCTTACAGAAAAAAAGAGTAGACACAAGATTACTATTACTAAGATGCATGGTTTGAATGCTAAGATTACTGAATTGCAAGCTGTCTCTAAGAAATTAGAGACTAAATTGGAAAAACAGGTTGCTCAACCTCAAACCCAATCACATGAGACAAAGCATGACACAACTCATACTAGTCAACCACGTCATCCTCATTCTGCTTACAATCATGCTTACATGTACACACACTTTCACAAAGGACACAAACCACATGTACGTAGAAATAATCATCATATGTCACATAAACATCATGCTACACATAGATACAGTCATCACCATGTTGCACAAAGACACAATCAACATCACTCCACATATAGACAATCTTATCATGACATGCCATCTCATCATGCCATGCCATATAGACAATATCATCATGCCATGCCATATCAACAATATCACCATGCCACTCCACATAGTCATCATCACCATGCTGAATCTATATATCATCACACTTCTCCTCATTATTCTGCTTATAGACATCATCAGCATGCTCCAAATGTAAATAGGAATGCTACATGTACTTATTATGGTTTACATGGACACATTTCACCACAATGTAGAATTAGAAGATTAGTAGATAGAAAGATATACATGGTTTCCAAAAACTAACTCTTCATGACCCTCAAGAACTTGGGTACCAAAGGTCACATCTACTCTTGATGTAGGTGGACCTTCCCTCCTCAACTAAGAATAAGTGGATAATCTATAGTGGATGCTCGCGGCATATGACGGAAGACGCACATCTTTTTACATCACTGTCGATGAAGAGAGAAGGATATGTATCCTTCGGTAATAACCTAAAAGGTTATATTATAGGTAATGGTATTATTGGTTATCCTCCCTCTCCCGTAATAAAGGATGTCTGCCTAGTGACCGAGTTAAAGCATAACTTGCTCAGCATCAGTCATCTTGCTGACCATGGTTATAACATTAACTTTGGACAAAACAAATGGCTTATCTATGATAGGTCAATAGGAGACATTGCTTTTGAAGGGGTAAGAGAGGATAATATTTATATTTTCTATTTGTCTGGAAATACTAACAATGCAGGTAGATGCCTATAAGCTCATAAAGATGAATGACTACTATGGCACCAGCGTCTTGGTCATGCCAATATAGATACCATATCCAGGCTATCGACCAAGAAGCTAGTTAGAGGCTTGCCCGACATCACATTCAAAGAGGACACCGTATGTGCCGAATGTGAGTTGAATAAGGCAACCAAGTCATCTTTTCATTCCATAAACTCTGTAAGCACTACCAGACCCCTGCAACTACTCCATATGGATTTATTTTGCCCTAGTAGAGTAGCCAGTCTTGGTGGAAAACTCTATGCCTTTGTTATTGTTGACGACTTTTCAAGATTTACTTGAGTTTTCTTTCTTACTTATAAAAGTGATGCTATTTCAGTTTTTAAAATTTTTGTCAAGAAAGTTCAAAACGAAAAAGGCTACATGATTACTCGAATCCGAAGTGATCATGGAGGCGAATTCGAAAATTCTGATTTTGAAAAGTTTTGTGATTCCAATGGATTTGATCATAAGTTTTCTTGTCCAAGAACTCCCCAACAAAATGGTATTGTGGAGCGAAAGAATAGGACTCTTGGCGATATGGCTAGAGTTATGTTGAACAAGTTTTCATTTTCGAAATACTTTTGGGCTGAAGCTATCAGTACAGCATGCCACATTTTAAATAGGGTACTTATTCGTCCTATTACGAAGAAAACACCCTACGAGCTTTGGTTCAGGAGAACCCCAAATGTTTCTTATTTTAGAGTTTTTGGCTGTAGATGTTTTATCCTTAACACCAAAGACAACTTAGGCAAATTTGATGCCAAAGCTGACTATGGTATTTTCCTTGGCTATGCTGCCAAGAGTAAGGGATATAGAGTTTTTAACAAACGCTCATTAATTGTGAAAGAGTCTACCAATATGACTTTTGATGAAGATAACAGTGCAGCAGCTACTCTTGATGATGATGTTGAGCCATCAACGTCTACTCCAATGAATACCACAATCGAAACAAATTCTCTGGAAAGCTTGCCTAAGAAATTCTCTTTCAAGCCATCACATCCAAAAAATTTGGTAATCGGTGAGGTTTCACGAGGAGTAACTACTAGATCATCATTAAGAGACTCTATTGCTAGCACTGCCTTTATTTCACAAATTGAGCCTAAAAACATTTTAGAAGCTTTCAATGATAAATTTTGGATTTTTGCTATGCAAGAGGAACTCAACCAATTCGAGAGGAGCCAAGTATGGGAACTTGTTCCTAGACCGGCTAATCACTCGATTATTAGTACTAAATGGGTTTTTAGAAATAAAGTGAATGAAGATGGTTCAGTCACACGCAACAAAGCTCGTCCAGTAGCCCAAGGATACAACCAAGAGGAAGGTATCGACTACGATGAGACGTATGCTCCTGTTGCTAGATTAGAATCCATTCAGATGCTTTGTGCATTTGCAAATTTTTAAAATTTCAAACTATTTCAAATGGATGTTAAAAGTGCTTTCTTGAATGGTTTTATTAAGGAGGAAGTTTATGTAAAATAACCCCCTGGCTTTGAAAATCACAAATCTTCCGACCACGTGTTCAAGCTAAAGAAAGCGCTATATGGCCTCAAACAAGCCCCTAGAGCTTGGTATGAACGGCTAAGCAATTTCTTGCTTGAGAAAAGTTTTTCAAAAGGGAAAATTGACACTACACTTTTCATAAAGTCTTTCAAAGACACTATTCTTTTGGTACAAATATATGTAGATGATATTATTTTTTGGTTCTACTGATGAAACTCTTTGTCAAGATTTTGCTAAGTGTATGCAGACCGAGTTTGAGATGAGCATGATGGGAGAACTCAACTACTTTATCGGGCTGCAAGTCAAACAAATGTCAAATGGAACCTTCATCTGTCAGTCGAAGTACACAAAGGACATGCTGAAGAAATTTGACCTTGATAACGTCAAACCAATCAGCACTCCTATGGCTACTTCAACCAAACTTGAACCAGATGATAGCGGCAAACCCGTAGATCAACGTAAGTATCGAGGTATGATAGGTAGTTTACTCTATCTTACTGCCAGTCGCCCTGATATAATGTTTAGCGTTTGCCTGTGTGCTAGATATCAAGCGAATCCTAAGGAATCACACATGACCGCAGTTAAGCGTATCTTTCGATACCTTAAGGGTATAGTTACAGTGGGCCTATGGTATCCCATGTCAATATCCTTTGACCTCATTGGTTACTATGATGCTGACTTCGCTGGATGCAAGGTCGACCATAAATGTACGAGCGACACGTGTCATTTATTAGGAAAGGCTTTAGTCTCTTGGTTTAGCAAGAAGCAGAATTCTGTCACACTATTGTTTGCCATTGATTGTAAAAGTATAGAACAATTATCGGAGGACTGAACTTAGACTCACAATACAAACTCGCTCGTACAAAGAAAGCCTAGGAACGAAAACCTAGGTACAGCAGTCTAAGTACGATTGTTTATTTTAGAATCTGGGGGGTGACGATAGAGGCTCGGGAAAGCGACGGCCGCTCTGCCTTACTCCTTGGATGATCGGTACGCAGCCTTGACTCGGGAAAGATCTGCTTGGTCATTGACGAAGAAACGCCTTCTTGCTCTCTCTCTGATTGCCCTCCTGGCTTCTCTCTCTCTGTGTATATTCTCTCTCTGACTATGGGGAAAGTCTCTCTGTGTATACGTATTCTTCTCTGATTCTTTTTTTTTGTATCTCTTTCTCTATATATATTACAAGGGGATGGCACCTTGCTATTTATAATAATGGGATGGGATCGCTAGGGTTGCCAATAATTAGCTCTTGGAGATGGCGGCGGCCAGGGGATTGATCAATCCAGGCCGTTCGTTTTTGATTGTGACGAATCATTAAGGGTAGATTACACCAAATCCCCATTAGCAATTAATGATGATTGGCATAAATCTTCCTTATAATGATTCTCTCATATCTGCGAATAAATCAAAATTATTCTCCTGCCACGTGTCCCAGATCATTGGGATTCGACCCGATCTTGGATTGCCATAAATCCGGGAGATTGATCAGCTGAGGACACGTGTCCTGAGAGCCAATGGTGAGACTGGAACCGCATGCAGATTGGGCCATATGAGATTTGGACCGTATAAATTTTGGGCCGCATAAGACTTGGGACACGTGTCAGGACTTTCTGGGCAGTGGCCCCCTCCTTCAGACTTCTGAACCATATGATGAGCCGCATGAACCGCATAATGGTGTGTCTGCTTGAGCCGCATGGGTATGATCTTCTTGAGCCGCATAGGGATGATTCCACTCGAGCCGCATGGGATAGCTTCACTCTGAACCACATGGGAAGTCTTCACTTAGAGCCGCATAAGCACACCCACGTGGCAGGGCCACGTGGCATTTTCTTGTTCTCGGGGGATCATGTCAGAGATTTCTTTCTTTTCTCTAGAGATTCATCATCATGACAGAGTCATAATTACCTGCTTTGGTGTCAGGTCTGTCAACTTTTTAGAGGGGTCAGTCGTCAAAGCAATTAATGCAGCATGGATCAGAGGGGAGCACTGTCACGCCACGTGTCTTCTGAGCCGCATGAGATGCCTCCGGCCGCATAGCTCCTTATGCCGCATGACTCCCTGAGCCGTATGCATTTTCTGAGCCGCATGGGTCTATCTTGGCCGCATGAGTCAATTTCTTTAGTATTTTCCATGCTTCTACAGGACCCCCTTCAAAGTTTTC
Source organism: Iris pallida (assembly GCA_029216955.1). Lineage (NCBI taxonomy): Eukaryota > Viridiplantae > Streptophyta > Magnoliopsida > Asparagales > Iridaceae > Iris > Iris pallida. The sequence continues at coordinate 8,020,289 of JANAVB010041619.1, forward strand.
AATTTGTAAAATTGAAATACTTTGAATAAGAAGCATGGCCGTGCTCTTCTAACCGCATATGAAACCCTGACCGCATAGAGATCTTGTCTGCATAGATTGTTCAGCCGCATAGCTTCTTGCCACGCCATTATGTCATGCATGCAAACCTTTTTGGGGCAGGATCCTAGGAGTTTCTGACCTCTAATTAACTAGTCAGTATCGATAGCCGAAGAGTCGACTACTTTGTACGAAGCGTCGGTCTTGGTCCTCCTTTCTCTATAAATGGAAGGGTATTTAGAAGGATTTCTCTCTTAGACTCTTTCTGATTAAGATTTCTGTCTTGCTTTCTTCTGCCAACTGACAAACCACGATGGCACCTAGGTCTTCCAAGGCAGTGAAGAGGGTTGTAGCTAGGAGCAGGAAGTCGGCTTCGTCTTCAATTGCCGTACCCCCCGTTCGTCTTGATGTTCATGTTGTCGTCGAAGGTAAGGACTGTGCGGAAGATTGGGTGCTCTAAAACCCTAAAAGATGCTGCTCTGCTGCATTGCTTCGTGCATAATCATTTTGATATGAGCTTTTTAGATTACGTGGTCCGCATACACATCCTATGAGCCGCATGGAATATATTCCATACCCAAGCCGCATAAGAGTTGTCTTTAAATGAGCCGCATGAACACTTCTGAATATCTTCTGACTGTTTTCATCATTTCTCATCACTTTTTTCCGTCTTTTGGTTCTTATAGTGTCTCTATCGAGTGCTGATATTGCAGTAGTAGAGGGTCCGTCGCTCCCTGGCGTCAATCAGGGGCCTTCCTCTGTTAAGAAGGAGATAATGAAAGAAGAATCGGAGCCTGAGAGGGACGACGTCCTCCCCACCGTTGAGACTGCTGAGGGTGACACCACTAGGAATCCTGATTCTTCCATTCTGGACGAAGATCTTCCTCAGTTGCACCCTTCATACGTAATGTGGTTGAAGGAATTGTATACGTATACGTATTTTTGTAACTAGGGGTTTGAGGTGTCTTGTCTGTAATGAAGAGCTTTCTTGTAACCATGTGGATGTAACTAATTTCTGACTGAATGGAATATATATTTGCTTCACTCTTTTGCTTTGTAATAATCCTTTTATCGGGTCATTTTGCGTGGACCCATTGTCCCTAACATACCCTGGTTTTGGATACGGACAATAAGTTTAAAAGAAAGGAACCAATCATACTGACTCAGAGGTGCTGAGGACATGGTGAGCATGAGGGTCTCTTTGACAGGGGGGGTACATAGAACGACTCAGAGGTAATAAGGACATGGAAGTTCTATGTAGGGGTGATTTGTTTTTGGCGGAAATGGGACGACTCAGAGGTGATGAGGACATGGTCGTCTCGGAAATTTGTGGATCCGTTACCTTTGTTGTGCACTGGGAGTGCAGGTATTAGATCATGAGGGAGGATCTCTTGTAGGAAGAAAGTTCAGCGGTATGATCATACATAACTTTCTACCTGAAAGAGTGACCAGGATGTGAGTTCAGAGGCACCATCGGGTACATGACTCGAGAATCTGGAGAATGGTGAGTGTGAGTTCAGCGGTACCAGCGGGTACATGACTCAAAAATCTGAAAAACTATGAGGGTGAGTTCAGTGGTATCAGCGGATACATGACTCGATAATCCATGAATGTTGGAATCAAAGTGTAAGTTCAGAGGTACCAGCAGGTACATGACTTAGGAATTTGGGATATGTTTATGGAAGAAGGGCATGAGTTCAGCGGTACACGCGGGTACATGACTCAAAAATCTGTGAATGTTGGAATCAAAGTGTAAGTTCAGAGGTACCAGCAGGTACATGACTTGGGAATTTGGGATATGAGTTCAGCGGTACAAGAGGGTACGTGACTCAATAAGTTGGAAAATTAGGGGGTTGAGTTCAGTGGTACCAGCGGGCACATAACTCGAAACTTTGGAAAGTGTTGTTTAAACATAGTATTTCTTCAGGAACTTGCCGTTGACGGGCAACATGAGCAAGTCTCCGTTCTGCTTGGCGAGGCGGTAAGCACCATTGGAGAACACGGCCTCGATGATAAATGGGCCTTTCCATTTTGGCTGGAACTTGCCGGTGGTCTTGTGAGTCATGACCATTGGCCTCCTGACTGCCAAAACAAGATCGCCCACTTGGAATGTTCTGACTTTGACCTTTTTGTTGAAGGTTCCTGAGATGCGTGCTTGGTATAATTCGATCCTTTGCTGAGCTAGGAGGCATTTTTCATCTAAGGCCTCTAACTCTTGTAGTCGACGTCGGTAGTTATCATCCGTTGTCAATTGATAAGTGAGGGCAACTCGGAGTGAGGGAATCTGAGTCTCTAATGAGAGAACTGCCTCACTCCCGTATACCAGAGAGAATGGTGTATTCCCGGTGGCTGTTCGAACCGTGGTGCGATAAGCCCATAAGCACTCGCCGAGCTTGTCGTTCCAGTCGCGTTTGTTGGAGGAGACAAATTTCTTGAGGAGTTTGATGATTGTTTTGTTGAATGCCTCTGCTAACCCGTTTGCTGTCGGGTTGTATGGTGTCGAAGCGACATTCTGAATGCTGTGTTTGTTGCAGAATCGGTAGAATGCGTGGCTTATAAACTGCAGACCATTATCATGGATGATCCTTCGGGGCAGTCCAAAGCGGTAAATGACGTGGTGGTTCAGGAAGCTGATTACGTTCGAAGTCTTGACTTCGGCAAGTGGGACAGCTTCTGCCCACTTTGAGAAGTAATCAGTGATCGCCAGTATGAAGCGATATCCTCGGGAGGAAGGTGGGGTGGTTGGACCAATGATATCCATTCCCCATGCTTCGAATGGCCAGGATGCCACTGTCGGATGTAGGAATTCGGATGGTTGGTGAATGAAGTCTGCGTGGACTTGGCAGGCCTTGCATTTTCGGGCATAATCTATTGTATCAGCCACCATCGTGGGCCAGTAGTAGCCCATCCGGCGAAGGCGGTCTTGCAGCTTAGGGCCAGGCTGATAGGCCCTGCAGACACCGTCATGAGCCTCTCGTATGGCTTCTTTAGCTTCTGCGTTCGACAAGCACCGAAGTAGTAATCCGTCGTAGGAGCGGCGATACAGCATTTTTGTCTCTGTATCGTAGAAGAATCTGAGAGAACGCCGTCTGATAGAAGTAGCCTCCTTCGGGTTCTCGGGCAGGATGTCGTAGACCACGAAGTCTATGAATGGTTGTCTCCAGTCTGGCGCTTCGTCGATCATCTGAGCAGAATAACTCGCCATGGCTTGAACGTTGTTCTTGGGACAGACCAGCTCATGGCCGATTACATCGACCGAATGATGAGAGTGGTTTGGCACTGCTAGAGAAGCAGCCAGGCCTGCTAGGGCATCAGCTTCGATATTCTGGAGTCTGGGGACGTGTTCGATGAAGAATCCCTCGAATGATGAGATAATGTTGATCGCTATTTGGTGGTAGAGGATCAAGTCTTCATGGCAGACTTCGTACGTCCCCCGAATCTGGTTGACGATTAATTGCGAATCGCCGTATGCTTCAAGGTATTCTACCCCCAGTTCTCTTGCGAGTTGGAGGCCAATGACCAAAGCGTTGTACTCGGCCACATTGTTAGAGCAGGGTTCTGTGAGAGAGTAGGCGCGATTGATCACTAGCCCGGTAGGAGAGACCAATACTACTCTGACTCCGACGATGATATTTCCCTTGGGTCCGGTTCTTGAAGCGCCATCGAAGAACATCCGCCATATGTTATCGTGGGTGGTTGTATTTGAATCGGCGACCTCATCTGGGATTTCTTCGTATATTCTGGAAGATTTCGATCCTGGATGGGCCGCCAAAAAGTCTGCCAGGGCTTGACCTTTGACAGCCTTCTGCGGGACGAAGATCATATGATAGGGGGACAGCAATATCGCCCATGTAGCGAGGCGGGAGCTGAGTGCCCCTGGTTTGGTCATGAGGACCCTGAGAGGGTTGATTCGTGAGATCACATGTATGGTTTGCCCCGTGACGTAGTGTCGCGTCTTTTGAATGGCGAATACCAGGGCGAGGCACTCTTTCTCCACAGCGGTGTATCGGTGTTCGGGCCCGACCATCATTCGGCAGAGATAGTAAATGGCCTGCTCGTGGCCTGCGTCGTTGTTTTGTGCTAGCAGGGCACTGAGGGAGTGTTCTATTGCTCGTACATAGAGCATGAATGGTTTTCCAGGGACCGGGGCCACCAGGACTGGAGGATTTGATAAATATTCTTTGATGTCATCGAAAGTACGCTGGCACTCCTCGTCCCATACGAATGAGACTCCCTTCTTCATGAGGTGGGTGAACGGTCGACATCGCCCGGAGAGGTTGGAAATGAACCTCCTGATATAAGCTAGCCTCCCTTGGAGGCCTCTAAGTTCACGGAGATTTCTCGGAGGACCCATCTCCATGATTGCCCTCGTTTTCTCGGAGTCTACATGGATACCCCGTACAGTGATGATGAAGCCCAAGAACTTCCCGCTGGATACGCCCAAGAACGATTTTGTAGGGTTCATCTTCAGATTGTGGGCTCGCATTAAGTTGAACACCGTTCTCAGGTCTTGCAGATGATCCTCCTTACGGCGACTCTTGACGACGATGTCGTCGACATAGCATTCCACTGTCTTGTGCAAATGTTCTCTGAAAATGATACTCATGGCTCGCTGATATGTAGTGCCAGCATTCTTTAGACCGAATGGCATGACTGTGTAGCAGTATGTGCCAATCGGGGTTCAGAATGAAGTGTGCTTTTCGTCGTCGGAAGACATCTTGATTTGATTGTACCCCGAGAATCCATCCATGAATGACATACGTTCAAAGCCGCAAGTATTGTCGATCATGATGTCTGTGATAGGAAGGGGAAATTCATCTTTGGGGCATGCCTCGTTCAGGTTGCGGAAGTCGATGCAGATTCGAATCTTTCCATTCTTCTTGAGGACGGGTACTATATTGGCGACCCAATCGGGATGCTGCTCCTCACGGATGAAGCCGCTGGCTATCAGTTTGTTGACTTCAGCTTCGATCGCGTCCATGATGCCTGGGCGGAAGCGTCGCTATTGTTGTTTAACTGGCTTCGCATCTGGTCGAATATTGAGTTTATGAAGAGCGATGTCAGGATTTAACCCTGGCATGTCTTCATAGCTCCAGGCGAATACATCAATGTACTCTCTGACAAGTTCTAACAGCGACTCCCGTTCTTCATCGGTTAGTCTTTCACTGATGAAGATCGGTTTTGGAGAAGATTCGCTGCCGAGATCCACTTGTATGACCTCATCTTCAGTAGGAGGTTCTCTCAGTTCGAACCACTTTTCCCATTGTACGTATAATTGCTGGGCCCATGGCTCTAGCTCAAAGATTTTGGGGATGTCTTCGTCTTCCTCGTAAGCGTCGATGAATGCCATGTTGACTGACATGACTTGTCTGAACACATCTCCGATGTTGGTATCTGAGTCGGAAGTCGGTGATCCGGTTGAATGTGACTGCCAGTCGCATTCTTCATCTGAGCTTTCAGGGGTCGTAGTTGGCGTTACATACCCTAAACCGCATCGGGTTTTGTTATAGTAGTTTCGAGGTTTGCCCGCCGGGGCTGGCGTCTTCAAAGGTAATCATCGTCCAGTGCCGTAGTTCAGTCCTGGCGTTGTCTTTAGATCATACCCCTGTTTCTGCATGAGATATTTGGATTGAGGGCTATAGAGATACAGAGGCAGTCTTCCAGCATCTGACCCGAAGTCGACTTCTTCCATGGCGAGGGGATGCGGGTTGTTCGTCCGGCCGAAGATGATTGGGTGGTCCCCTCCCTCGATTATTTGGTAAACGTCTTCTACTGGAGTAAGTTGGATAGCGGTGTACACATTTGTCACCTGTGTATGTAGGTGAGTGCCTATACCGTGTTCCATAGCATACATTGTACATAGCTTACTGAGCTCGGTGTAGTTCAAAGATAACCCTTTATTGATGAAGTAAGGTATCTTTTCTAGAGGGATTACATCATCTACAGAGGGAGCATCAGTGTGGGCAGCCACATACTTGGCTAGCTCTGGTTCCTCTTCGGCTACCCCCTGTGTGAATGAAGATTGAGAGGGCATCCTAGTCAGGTTGATCTTCAGAGGTTCAACTGACGGAGCGGAGCGTGGGGTTGTTGGTAGACTAGCAACCTCCAGTCTGGCACTTGATGTGGAGCGAGGGGTGGCTGGTTCGCTTGAAGTGTCAGACGTCGCATCGGGGTGACGACCTTTCTTAGGCAGGCGTATCGTCAGAGGTCTATCGGAGGGATTGAGCTTCTCTGTTTGGGATTGACCGACTCTTGGCAATCTGATGGTAAGTGGCCCTGTCGTGGGTCTCGGTACCTGGCCGGACCTTGGCAGCCGGATTCTCAACTGTTCTTCCTGTGCCGAGAGGCTGATCGCGTCCTTACGCAGTGTGGCCGTAAGGGGTGCAGAATTGCCTGGTTTGCGAGCCTGGAGGTGGATTGTCAGAGGTTCTTCTGATCCCGTGGTTGCTTCATCATCAGTTTGTTTATTTCCTCCTTCAAGGTGCCTCTTCGACTTTTCGTATAGGCAGGAGTCCGAGTAATAAGATTCGACCCCTTTGAAGGGATCGACGTCAGCAAATTCTGTCCTCACGAAGCCGTGCTTGTCGACATATTTGAAGCATTGGTGTAGCGTGGAAGGCACGATCATGTCATCGTGTATCCAAAGGCGCCCCAAAAGGATGTTGTACGAAGTGTCGGCATCTATAACGTAGCAAGTGACTTCTGATTGGAGGTCGCCAATCTGACATTTCAGACAGATCTTTCCGATTGGGTAGCTCCTGCCCAAATTGAACCCGCTGATGGCGGTGTTTGTAGGGGTCAGGCGATGCATCGGAATGTGAAGATGATACAGTAGTCCTTTTGGAATGATGCTTATGGAAGACCCAGGGTCAATGTGCATCCTGTCCACCTTTATGTCGCCGATGTAGCCTGTGTAGTATAATGGGCGATCGTGTAGATTAGTCTTGATGAGCATGTCTTGTGGAGTGAAGACAATGTTGGGCATTGCTCTCGTACAGATGCTGTCTTGGAGGTCTGCGGGCCGATTTTCTCCCGTGAGGTTTACCTGAGCCAGGTACGCGTCGGCATTTTGAAGTGCATCGCTCAAAGCTGTGCGGACATCCTTCGAGAGTCTCAGGAGTTCATATAAGGACAATTTGGCCGGTGTATTGGCCAATTGTGCCAAGATGTCAAAGTTGTAGGGCCTCTCCAGCCCCTGAGATGTTTCCTTTCGGAGGGATTTATCGAAGCGGGTCTCCTTCGGCCTAGGCTTGTCGGTCGTTGAAGGCTGAGCCGGTCCCGGAGCATCCGTGGTAATGGGCGGATGATCATCAGTCGAGTTTTCAGCCACAGGTTGAGATTGTGCTCTGGATCGAGTAACAACGGCCGTGACTTCCTCTCTATCTGCTGAGGTAGTACGGCAGGATCTTACTTTTCTACTTTTCTTTTTAGAAGATGGAGTGGACTGAGTTACCTCGTGGACTAGGTCCGGATGGACCCACATGATTTCCCCTCGTGAGGTGGTGAGGGGTACTAGACCAGCAGCTTGAGCAGGCGGGAGATTAGCAATCTCCATCGTTGCCAGAGGGATGGGTATAACCCCGTCCTGGGTCTCTGTTGGAGGGAAGCTACCGAATTGTACGGACACCATGTTGGCTGCCACGGTTACCTCCTCGAAATCGATGGCCAGAGCGTTCGAATCGATGAGGTTCTGGATATATCATTTCAGTTGGTATCAGTCGTGCGTAGCATGGTGGACGTAGCGGTGGTAATGGCAGAACTTTGGGTTCTCCAGATCAGCCGGCCGAGGCTCCCGTCTTGGTGGGGGAAGCTGAATCCTATCTCCTTGTATGAGCATGTCCAAGATAGGCTTGACGTGACCGTCTTCAAAAGAGTAAGTGATTTGAGGCCATTGTTTGTCCGCAGGTTGCGACTCAGGCTTCTGGGCTGTATCAGCCACCATAGCCTGCTTGCCTCTGTTGTCCCGGTTGTTGGAGGGGCTACCCCCATTGTCGTTGGTGGTGCTGGGACGCTTGCTCTTGTTCTCTCCCTCTGAGATATGTAATCCCAGTTGGCGAGCCTTCTTTAATCGTTCTTCGGCACTCGTAGCACTAATGATAAAGCCTTCCAGTCCTTGAATTGACTCTCGCCCATCCAGAGACTGATTGTTGGGAGTAGTCTCTTTTGGCAAATTTCGATCAAGAAGGAGTCCGGGTTGCCAGATGGTAACTTCATTGCGGTTTGACGGAACCGCTCATTGTAATTCCTCGTCAGCTCTTTCTCTCCTTGAATGACGTCCATGAGGGTAGACATCGTGACGTCCTGCCCTACCTCATAGAACCTCTCCAAGAACAGGCGTTTGAAGCCAGCGAAGGAATGGATGCAATTGTTCGGCAGGTTGCGGTACCAATCGAAGGCGACTCCTTCCAATGCCCCAATGAATAACCGTGTCAGGATAGCGTCATCATAGGGCGGATGGTCGGTAGTGACCTCGAAGTAAGTGATGTACCGACTTGCTGAGGTCTTGCCATCATAGGGGTTGATATTGAACGGCTTATATCTTGGTAGGAATGGAACATCCCTCCATTCAGCAGGATATGGTTGCCGTATTCTGAAGTCTTGAGAGTTTTCTCTGGCGTGGAACATGGCTCGGAGCTCTTGAACTTCTCTCCTTACTTCTTGGGTCTCATCTATCGCAGTCGGAGCCGTTACTTCGGGAGGATTATTGCCCGGGTTCGGTGCCGCCGAATTTGAATCTACGTTGATTGGGGGACCCGTGCTTGTCTGGCCAGGTGTCACCCCCTGCAGATTAGGAAGCGCCGCTTTGATCTCGTCTACAGACTTGACGAAGGCGTGCAATATGGCCTCCAAAGTGTCGATGCGCTGGCGATCACCGGAACCGCCTTGATTGCTGTCTGTCATGAACACCGTCTTCACATGAGGAGTGACGGAATGAGTGGTGGAGGATGTACCCTCCGAGTCGTACCCGTGCACCGAGAAATCATCAGGATATGTGGGGATGTTCTCTTCAGGTTCAGACTCAGAAGGAATGCTACCCCCGGCTTCGGAGCTTGCTTCGTCTAGGATGTCCTTGGGGACGTCGGTATCTGTTGTATCCGTCGGAGGATTTGCTTCTTCCAGTCCGTATTCCTGGAATATCGGATTGTCGTGGATATTTGGAGGAGTGCTACCCCCATTTCCGACGACCCCCAATGTTGCAGACGACGAACTTCCTACTGCAGCAGTTTTCGTCTTCGAGCGGGTGTGTTGAAATACTCCAGTGGAGGATATCCCATTAGACGACGGTTTCTTAGTTGTAGTAGTTGACACCTTTGGGCTGGAGATACTCGTTTTCTTCCCTCTTCCCTTGGCGAGAACTTTCTGTGCAGATTTGCAGAAGACAACAGGAGGTGTCTCGTCTTCTGAGCTCGGGTGATGTAGTCTTTGGAAGACGGATGGCCGGTCTTCCGTCACCGCCGCGCTGCTGCAGCAGCAGTTGACGATGATCTGGGTGCATTGATGTCCGTGTGAGGGCTCTTTACACCCCGAAGCTCTTTTTCTTTCCTTGCATTTGTGGAGGATAACCTCACGCAGGTCAGAGGAACCACTTTGTCTGTTTGCCGCCGGGGGCTGGACTTGAGTGGTCTTATACAACTTTCCATCAGAGGCCCGCGTGATAATCAGCGGGACGCCCCGATAGTCAGAGGTTGGGGCAGTCGTCTGGACTTGATGAGCCCGTGCTGCCCTAGACTTCCTCCTTTTAGCACTTGTGGGTGCGTAATAGGAGGAGTCTAAGTCGAATACCACAGAGTCTGGATTATCATCCAGATAATGATCAGAGTCAGGACCGCATGAGAGCCGGTCGAAGACTGATCGAGAGAAGCGTGGGACGGATGCTATACGGCTAGCATTGGGTACCGTGCAGGCTGTCTGCATGCGGCTGTCTTTTGTTGTAGGATGAGTCTTTATGCGGTTAGGAGTCACGACCGTGCAGGCTGACCATATGCGGTTGGCATCTGTGGCCGTATGGGTTTTCTGCAAGCGATTGACTTTAGTAGCCGCATGAGTCTCATCCGTGCGGTTGGCAACTGTAGCCGCATAAGTTATGCGACTGACAGATGTGGCCGCATGAGTTTTCTTCATACGGTCGGCGGTTGTAGCCGTATGGGTTTTCTCCCTGCGGTTAATATTCTTCTGCGGCTCGGAGCGCGTAGAGTTCCTCTTTGCCCCTGCAAGTCCAGCATCATAGTGTTTTCTCCTGCCGGACTTGGGGACAGCAGAGTTGTCTACGGTCTGAAGTGGGGCCGCAGGGGAGTCTTTCTCGCCATCTTGAGCAATAGAGAGCACCTCATCAAGGGCTTGCAGAGGAGCAAATGATTTTGGCCTCCACTCTTTGCGAGCCTTTATGGTGCGGGTGCGCTTCTGGACCGGGCCAGCGCTACCTTCAGAGAGCATCTCTTCGAACGCCTGTTGGTCGAGGCGTACGACCATCTTCTGTTATGTAGAGCCAAGTTTGGCTGCGTCCGATTGCGTCACCAACTCCTCAACCGTGGAGAAGTTAGTCCCCAGCAGAGTCGCCATCGTGTTTGCCATTGATTGTAAAAGTACAGAACAATTATCGGAGGACTGAACTTAGACTCACAATACAAACTCGCTCGTACAAAGAAAGCCTAGGGACGAAAACCTAGGTACAGCAGTCTAAGTACGATTGTTTATTTTAGATTCTGGGGGGTGACGATAGAGGCTCGGGAAAGCGACGGCCGCTCTGCCTTACTCCTTGGACGATCGGTACGCAGCCTTGACTCGGGGAAGATCTGCTTGGTCGTTGACGAAGAAACGCCTTCTTGCTCTCGCTCTGATTGCTCTCCTGGCTTCTCTCTCTCTCTCTGTGTATATTCTCTCTCTGACTATGGGGGAAGTCTCTCTTTGTATACGTATTCTTCTCTGATTCTTTTTTTTGTATCTCTTTCTCTTTATATATCACAAGGGAATGGCACCTTGCTATTTATAATAATAGGATGGGATCGCTAGGGTTGCCAATGATTAGCTCTTGGAGATGGCGGCGGCCAGGGGATTGATCAATCCAGGCCGTTCATTTCTGATTGTGACGAATCATTAAGGGTAGATTACACCAAATCCCCATTAGCAATTAATGCTGATTGGCATAAATCTTCCTTATAATGATTCTCTCATATCTGCGAATAAATCAAAATTATTCTCCTGCCACGTGCCCCAGATCATTAGGATTCGACCCGATCTTGGATTGCCATAAATTCGGGAGATTGATCAGCTGAGGACACGTGTCCTGAGAGCCAATGGTGAGACTGGAACCGCATGCAGATTGGACCGCATAAGATTTGGGCCGTATGAATTTTGGGCCGCATAAGACTTGGGACACGTGTCAGGACTGTCTGGGCAGTGGCCCCCTCCTTCAGACTTCTGAACCATATGATGAGCCGCATGAACCGCATAATGGTGTGTCTGTTTGAGCCGCATGGGCATGATCTTCTTGAGCCGCATAGGGATGATTCCACTCGAGCCGCATGGGATAGCTTCACTCTGAACCGCATGGAAAGTCTTCACTTCGAGCCGCATAAGCACACCCACGTGGCAGGGCCACGTGGCATTTTGTTGTTCTCGGGGGATCATGTCAGAGATTTCTTTCTCTTCTCTAGAGATTCATCATCATGACAGAGTCATAATTACCTGCTTTGGTGTCAGGTCTGTCAACTTTTCAGAGGGGTCAGCCGTCAAAGCAATTAATGCAGCATGGATCGGAGGGGAGCACTGTCATGCCACGTATCTTCTGAGCCGCATGAGATGCCTCCGGCCGCATAGCTCCTTATGCCGCATGACTCCCTGAGCCGCATGCGTTTTCTGAGCCGCATGGGTCTATCTTGGTCGCATGAGTCAATTTCTTTAGTATTTTCCATGCTTCTACAACTATCCACAACAGAAGCTGAATACATAGCAGCTGGACGTTGTTGTGCACAAATTCTGTGGATGAAGCAAACCCTTGAAGACTATAATTTATCTTTCATGCATATTCCAATCTTTTGTGACAACACTAGTGCAATAAATCTTACTAAGAACCCCATTTGTCACTCACGCACGAAGCACATTGAGATACGATACCACTTTTTGCGTGATCATCAGCAAAATGGCACGATTAACTTAGAATTTATTGACACTGATCATCAGTTAGCAGACTTCTTCACCAAACCATTATCCGAAGAGCGCTTCAATTTTCTTTGTCGTGAACTTAGAATTTTAGATGAAGCTGTTATAAATTAAAAATAAACCTGCGTAAATATCAAATATATTATGATTCTCTTATGATGAACTTGCTATGGGTATAAGCCGAAAGGGTCCTTCTGACAACAATGCGTAAAAGCCTAAGCGACACGATGCACTAGTCCTCAGGACTACCGCTAGCTGGGATCTGGTCCCTGCAGCTAACCCATGGCAGCTTCAAAATATTGAATTATGATATAATTCCTTGTTTATTACACGGTTCATTTTTTATTTATCACTTGCTGAAATACTAATTTTTCAAACTTCATATTACTACTTTGAACTCACTTTCTGCTATCCATCTACTTACTTATTGGATCTTTTTCTGTACTTATACTCATGTAATATATTGGTCTTTATCTTTACTTAACCAATTTTTGACTCAACTCAGCCTGATTTCTGTTCTGTCCCCAGGATCCGGAATTCGGGCCGAACTCTGCCCCTACCAGAGTTCGGGCCGAATTTGGCCTGCCTGTTCCAGAACCGGAAACATGCTCAGCCGTTGATCAAATTGTTGATCCAATGGTCATAAATTGACCCGACCAAGAGAAACCCTCCCCTTTATTTCGGTTTCTCTTCCCTCTTCTTCCTTCTTACCATCTTTTCTAATTCTTCTACTCAAAACTCTCAAAACCCTAACCCTAGTTTCTCCTCTCTTGTGGTCCATTCTTCCCTAAACTCAAGGAGGAGGCTCAACTTTCAATTCTCTTTCATAATCTTTCACTATCTTGAGGTATAACTTCTTTCTTTTCTACATCTCAAATTTCTTTATTATCTATCCATTGTGTAATGGCTCCACGATTGTTTAACCGTGGGAAGAGACTTCGGACCGAGGGCGCATCCTCGTCGAATAGTCCTCCTCCCGTTGAGCCGCCCGTTGCACCACCCATTGCACCGGCAATTGAACAACAAACCCATCCGTTGTTCAATCCTCCACGTCCACGTGATCCAAACACTTTCGACGACCGAATTTTTATATCACTAGACGCATCCAATGAATGGTTTAGTGATTTTCGGACACGTCCGGTGTTTACGGGACACCCCATAAACTTTATAATTTTCTCACAATATGATGCACTCTTTAATGACCTCTGTCTTAATGAACTCGTTACTTCTAATTCGATCATTTATCGTAGTGCCATACAAATGTTTTATTGCAATTTGACTCATGATGATACTCGTATCTATTCACGTGTTGCGGGTATTGATATCTCATTTGATGATTTTGAATTAGCCGAATATCTTGACCTTATTGAGCCTAATTCTTGGAAGAAGCTTGTTGAAGCTAGATCCTGTTGACACAAAGTCACAGTCAACCAAATATTGATAACATTGACTAAATAATACTTGTGATAATTCAATAAGACACACGACGACTATATTCTGCTCAAGCCAGACGACAGCTCAGTTGTACAAATATAAGTCGTTGTTGCGTCTGTACTTTTATATTTTATTGAGTCTAGAATTATTGTAAGCTGAGTTATGCTGGGCTCTTGAGACTCAACCCACAACCTATCCAAAGCCCATAAAGCTCCACATCCAAACTTAGCCCATTTCACCCTTGGACCAGTTCCGTGCTCTGGAGACAGAGTTCGGGCCGAACTCTGCCTCCACACAGAGTTCGGGCTGAACTCTTCCTCCACACAGAGTTCGGGCCGAACTCTGTCCCCTAAAAATCAGCACCCTAATTTTTAGGGTTGGCTGGTTGCTAGTTGTCCAACGGCCAAATTTTTGAAAATTCCTACCAGAATTCTGGCCGAATTCTGCCTGTTAAAAACCTATAAATAGGCCAAAAATTCTCTCATTTTCAATCATCCAATCTTCTCTTCTCTTCTCTCTTAAGCTCAATATAAGCCATACCCTTCTCATCTACTAGCCACAAGTTTCCTAAGTCTTGAGTCCTCAGCATCTCTCAGTTAGGAGTCTTGTGCAAGAGTTCAAGAAGTCGCTTGGAAAATTCCAAGCATCGCCACTGCGATCCATTGTAAAGAAGTTGACGTGCTCTTCTGAAGTAAAGGCACGGGGTGTAACTACTCTTTCATAAATAGTGGATTTAATCATGAGCTAGAGTTCTCAGGCCTGGACTAGTCCTCCACGAGGGAAACCAGGTTAAAATCGGCTGTGTTTGCGTATGCTCTCTTGCTCCTTTTTTATTTTCCGCATTTACTCTAATTATTTTTAGATCATGAAAGAGTTGAATTTTTAATTGGTTATTATTGCTATAACTCTATTCACCCCCTCTAGAGTTGCCATCTGTTCTTCAATTGGTATCAGAGCTCTGTTCTCTTTACAAGGACTTACATCCTAGAGCTGATCCATGGCAACCACACAATCCTTGACTTCCAATCACGGTGAAGGACAGTCCACTCATAGGCCTCCCCTATTTGATGGAACTAACTACACGTATTAGAAAACAAGGATGAGTTTTTATCTCAAGTCGCTAGACTTTGACCTGTGGACTATCGTCACTGACGGTTACAAAAAGTCTGCCAGAATAGTTGTCAATGGCGATCTTGTTGAGAAATCATATGACAAATATTCTGACGAAGAGAAGAAACAAGCAAGTCTAGATGCGAGAGCTATTAATGCTTTATTCTGTGCTATAGACAGGAATGAGTTCAACAGGGTTTCTACATGCACCACATCCCACGAAGTATGAAAGCTTCTAGAAGTGACACATGAAGGAACCACCCAAGTCAAGGAATCAAAGATAAGCCGTCTCACTCAAGAATACGAGGCTTTCAAGATGAAGCCAAACGAGATGATCACGCAAATGTTCACAAGATTCCTCGACATCATCAACCCCCTGTCTTCGCTTGGGAAGCAATATTCAAATCACAAAAAGATTCGCAAGTTACTTAGGGGGCTACCAAAAGTTTGGAACCCTAAGGTGACAGCCATCATAGAAGGAAATGATCTCACAACCATGTCTATGGAGACCTTGATGGGAAAGCTAATGACTCATGAGCTTGACCTCAAGGACTTCGAAGAGCCTGCTCCTAAGGCTAAGGAGATCGCACTCAAAGTTCATCGACGGAGGGCTGAACCCGAAGAGATGGATGATGACAACTCAGAAGACGATGATCAAGCCCTCATGGTTCACAACTACAAGAGATTCCTTCGCTTCAATCGAAGAAAGAAGGAACCACAAGAAGATGAAGAAGAAGAAGAGCCAACTTGCTACGGTTGCAAAAAGACGGGACACGTCCGAAAAGACTGTCCTTTCTTAAAGAAGAGCAACCGCTATGAGAAGCCACACAAGAAGATCTCCTCAAAGAAATATGCCAACACAAGCATTTGGCATGAAAGCGAAGCTAGTGACTCCGAGGAAGAAAAGAACTCTCCTCAAGATACGGCTAATGTGTACCTAATGGCGACGTCCGACAAGGTATCAAACGAAACTCTTGACGACTTCACTTTTGATGAACTTGGCGATGCTTTCACCGATTTACTTAGTGACCATAAAAAGGTCATTGGTAAATACAAACAAGCCAAGGACAAAATCAAAAGTCATGAAGTCGAAATACAAAGACTTTCTCTATTACTTGATAATATTAGAGACACTACACCCACGGATGTCACTGATGAGGTATCTAAGTTTAAAATAAGCTTACATGATGCCAAGGCACGTATTGAGCAACAAACACAAGAAATCACAACACTCAACACGGAGCTTGCAGAAGAAAAGAGTAGACACAAGATTACTATTACTAAGATGCATGGTTTGAATGCTAAGATTACTGAATTGCAAGCTGTCTCTAAGAAACTAGAGACTAAATTAGGAAAACAGGTTGCTCAACCTCAAACCCAATCACATGAGACACACACAAAGCATGACACAACTCATACTAGTCAACCACGTCATCCTCATGCTGCTCACAATCATGCTTATATGTACACATACTTTCAGAAACCACATGCACGTAGAAATAATTATCATATGTCACATAAACATCATGCTACACATAGATACAGTCATCACCATGTTGCACAAAGACACAATCAATATCACTCCACATATAGACAATCTCATCATGCCATGCCATATAGACAACATCATCATGCCATGCCATATCAACAATATCACCATGCCACTCCACATAGTCATCATCACCATGCTGAATCTATATATCATCACACTTCTCCTCATTACTCTGCTAATAGACATCATCAGCATGCTCCAAATGTAAATAGGAATGCTACATGTACCTATTGTGGTTTACATGGACACATTTCACCACAATGTAGAATTAGAAGATTAGTAGATAGAAAGATATATGCATGGTTTCCAAAAACTAACTCTTCAGGACCCTCAAGAACTTGGGTACCAAAGGTCACATCTACTCTTGATGTAGGTGGACCTTCTTCCCTCAACTAAGAGTAAGTGGATTCTCGATAGTGGATGCTCGCGGCATATGACGGGAGACGCACATCTTTTCGCATCACTATCGATGAAGAGAGAAGGATATGTATCCTTCGGTAATAACCTAAAAGGTTATATTATAGGTAATGGTATTATTGGCTATCCTCCCTCTCCCGTAATAAAGGATGTCTGCCTAGTGACCGAGTTAAAGCATAACTTGCTCAGCATCAGTCATCTTGCTGACCATGGTTATGACATTAACTTTGGACAAAATAAAGCCTTATCTATGATAGGTCAACCGGAGACATTGCTTTTGAAGGGGTAAGAGAGGATAATATTTATATTTTCTATTTGTCTGGAAATACTAACAATGCAGGTAGATGACTATATGCTCATAAAGATGAACAACTACTATGGCATCAGCGTCTTGGTCATGCCAATATGGATACCATATCCAGGATATCGACCAAGAAGCTAGTTAGAGGCTTGCCCGACTTCACATTCAAAAAGGACACCGTATGTGCCAAATGTGAGTTGAATAAGGCAACCAAGTCATCTTTTCATTCCATAAACTTTGTAAGCACTACTAGACCCCTGCAACTACTCCATATGGATTTATTTGGCCCTAGTAGAGTAGCTAGTCTTGGTGGAAAACTCTATGTCTTTGTCATTGTTGATGACTTTTCAAGATTTACTTGGGTTTTCTTTCTTACTTATAAAAGTGATGCTATTTCAGTTTTTAAGATTTTTGTCAAGAAAGTTCAAAACAAAAAAGGCTACATGATTACTCGAATCCAAAGTGATCATGGAGGCGAATTCGAAAATTCTGATTTTAAAAAGTTTTGTGATTCCAATGGATTTGATCATGAGTTTTCTTGTCCAAGAACTCCCCAATAAAATGGTGTTGTGGAGCGGAAGAATAGGACTCTTGACGATATGGCTAGAGTCATGTTGAACAAGTTTTCACTTCCGAAATACTTTTGGGCTGAAGCTGTCAGTACAACATGCCACATTTTAAATAGGGTACTTATTCGTCCTATTACGAAGAAAACACCCTATGAGCTTTGGTTCGGAAGAACCCCAAATGTTTCTTATATTAGAGTTTTTGGCTGTAGATGTTTTATCCTTAACACCAAAGACAACTTAGGCAAAGTTGATGCCAAAGCTGACGATGGTATTTTCCTTGGCTATGCTGCCAAGAGTAAGGGATATAGAGTTTTTAAAAAATGCTCATTAATTATTGAAGAGTCTACCAATGTGACTTTTGATGAAGATAACAGTACAGCAGCTACTCTTGATGATGATGTTGAGCCATCAACGTCTACTCCAATGAACACCACAACCGAAACAAATTCTCTGGAAAGCTTGCCTAAGAAATTCTCTTTCAAGCCATCACATCCAGAAAATTTGGTAATCGATGAGGTTTCACGAGGAGTAACTACTAGATCATCATTAAGAGACTCTATTACTAGCACTGCCTTTATTTCACAAATTGAGCCTAAAAATATTTTAGAAGCTTTCAATGATGAATTTTAGATTTCTGCCATGCAAGAGGAACTTAACCAATTCGAGAGGGGCCAAGTATGGAAACTTGTTCCTAGACCGGCTAATCACTCAATTATTGGTACTAAATGCGTTTTTAGAAACAAAGTGAATGAAGATGGTTTAGTCACACGCAACAAAGCTCGTCTAGTAGCCCAAGGATACAACCAAGAGAAAGGTATTGACTACGATGAGACGTATGCTCCTGTTGCTAGATTAGAATCCATTCGGATGCTTTGTGCATTTGAAAATTTTCAAAATTTCTAATTGTTTCAAATGGATGTTAAAAGTGCTTTCTTGAATGGTTTTTATTAAGGAGAAAGTTTATGTAAAACAACCCCCTAGCTTTGAAAATCACAAATTTCTTGACCACGTGTTCAAGCTAAAGAAAGCGCTCTATGGCCTCAAATAAGCCCCTAGAGCTTGGTATGAACGGCTAAGCAATTTCTTACTTGAGAAAGGTTTTTCAAAAGGGAAAATTGACACTACACTTTTCATAAAGTCTTTCAAAGACACTATTCTTTTAGTGCAAATATATGTAGATGATATTATTTTTGGTTCTACTGATGAAACTCTTTGTCATGATTTTGCCAAGTGTATGCAGACCGAGTTTGAGATGAGCATGATGGGTGAACTCAACTACTTTTTCGGGCTGCAAGTCAAACAAATGTCAAATGGAACCTTCATCTGTCAGTCGAAGTACACAAAGGACATGCTGAAGAAATTCGACCTTGATAACGTCAAACCAATCAGCACTCCTGTGGCTACTTCAACCAAACTTGAACCAGATGATAGCGGTAAACCCGTAGATCAACGTAAGTATCGAAGTATGATAGGCAGTTTACTCTATCTTACTGCCAGTCGCCCTGATATAATGTTTAGCGTTTGCCTGTGTGCTAGATATCAAGCGAATCCTAAGGAATCACACATGACCGCAGTTAAGCGTATCTTTCGATACCTTAAGGGTACAGTTACAGTGGGCCTATGGTATCCCATGTCAACATCCTTTGACCTCATTGGTTACTTTGATGCTGACTTCGCTGGATGCAAGGTCGACCGTAAAAGTACGAGCGGCACGTGTCATTTATTAGGAAAGGCTTTAGTCTCTTGGTTTAGCAAGAAGCAGAATTCTGTCGCACTATCCACAATTGAAGCTGAATACATAGCAGCTGGGCGTTGTTGTGCACAAATTCTGTGGATGAAGCAAACCCTTGAAGACTATAATTTATCTTTCATACATATTCCAATCTTTTGTGACAACACTAGTGCAATAAATCTTACTAAGAACCCCATTTGTCACTCACGCACGAAGCACATTAAGATACGACACCACTTTTTGCGTGATCATCAGCAAAATGGCACGATTAACTTAGAATTTATTGACACTGATCATCAGTTAGCAGACTTCTTCACCAAACTATTATCCGAAGAGCGCTTCAATTTTTTTTATCGTGAACTTGGAATTTTAGATGAAGCTGTTATAAATTAAAAATAAACCTACGTAAATATCGAATATATTGTGATTCTCTTATGATAAACTTGCTTTGGGTACAAGCCGAAAGGGTCCTTCTGACAACAAGGCGTAAAAGCCTAAGCGACACGATGCACTAGTCCTCAGGACTACCGCTAGCTGGGATCCGGCCCCTGCAGCTAACCCATGGCAGCTTCAAAATATTGAATTATGATATAATTCCTTGTTTATTACACGGTTCATTTTTTATTTATCACTTGCTAAAATACTAGAATTTTAAACTTCATATTACTGCTTTGAACTTACTATCTGCTATCCATCTACTTACTTATTCGATCTTTTTTTGTACTTATACTCATGTAGTACATTGGTTTTTATCTTTACTTAACCATTTTTTTGACTCAACTCAGCCTGATTCCTGTTCTGTCCCTAGGATCCGAAATTCGGGCCGAACTCTGCCCCTACCAGAGTTCGGGCCGAATTCGGTCTGCCTGTTCCAGAACCGGGAACAGGCTCAGCCGTTGATCCAATGGTCATTAATTGACCCGACCAAGAGAAACCCTCCCCTTTATTTCGGTTTCTCTTCCCTTTTCTTCCTTCTTACCACCTTTTCTACTTCTCCCACTCAAAACTCTCAAAACCCTAACCCTAGTTTCTCCTCTCTTGTGGTCCATTCTTCTCCAAACTCAAGGAGGAGGCTCAATTTTCAATTCTCTTTCATAATATTTCACTCTTTTGAGGTATAATTCCTTACTCCTCTATATCTCAAATTTCTTTTATTATCTATCTATTGTGTTATGGCTCTACGATTGCTTAACCGTGGGAAGAGACTTCGGACCGAGGGCGCGTCCTCGTTGAATGCTCCTCCTCCCGTTGAGCCACCCGTTGCACCACCCGTTGTACTGGGTATTGACCAACAAACCCATCATTTGTTCAATCCTCCACGTCCACGTGATCCAAACACTTTCGACGACCGAATTTTTATATCACTAGACGCATCAAATGAATGGTTTAGTAATTTTTGGACACGTCCGGTGTTTGCGGGACACCCCATAAACTTCACAATTTTCTCACAATATGATGCACTCTTTAATGACCTTTGTCTTGATGAACTCGTTACTTCTAATTCGATCATTTATCGTAGTACCATACAAATGTTTTATTGCAATTTGACTCATGATGATACTCGTATCTATTCACGTGTTGCGGGTATTGATATCTCATTTGATGATTTTGAATTAGCCGAATATCTTGACCTTATAGAGCCAAATTCTTGGGAGAAGCTTGTTGAAGCTAGATCCTTCATCTTTTCCGAAAGGATTTCTCTAGAGAGCTTCAAGGACGACCTGTGTAGCCCTAACACACGTCCTCGTAAGCTCTTGGCAAAGTATCTCAATCCGTATTTCTATGAGCTTCATCGGATCATTTTCAACACCATTCTACCCAAAGCGGGTTCTACCGATAAAGTCACTTATTTTGAGATTTCAGCTTTGTACCATCTCCACTTCCATGTTCCCTTTAACCTCCCACGCACAATGATGGATTGGATGATCAACTGTAGGAAGAAACCAAGATCTTTGGTTTATGCCTTATACCTTCCTATGATCTTTCGTGCGTTCTATGTACCCCTTGATGAGTGTCCATTCTTACCTTCCCCTGCCTTTCTCTCCAAGGCAAGGAGGCTTCATGCGGCCGTTGGCTCCCCGGTCGTGTCTGAGCATTCTGAGGATGAGCCGGATGCCCCTCCTCTCGGACAGGATCCTCCTCTTCTGCCTGCCACTCTCGAGTCTATTCAAACCATGCTCCGAGATCGTTTTGCTCTAGAGGACGATCGTTGGACTCAGCTGGATTATCGGACCACATTGCAGATGAGTGCTATCAGCAACTCGCTGCATGACATCCGGTATTCCATGTCTCGCCATTCTACCATGCCCACTCCTATGGAGCGAGATCCCAATCGTGAGGGCTTTCGTATTGATGACCCTTGGGTTCGTCGCTACATGGATTCGGATGCGGCTTTTGTGCACCCACGTCGCTCCTTTACTGATCCTTCGGACGACGTCGGGCCCTCTCGTGCTCGTTGATGGTTTTAGGCTACTACTTGAGGCTGCTACTGGAGATCTTAGATTATGTTTTCTACATTCTGCTTTAGCTACTTTATGTACTTGGTTTGTAGTAGACTTATTATGCATTATGCTTTTGAGACATTGGTTTATCTATCATTAGTTTATATGACTTTTGGTCATTATCTTATATGTAGTTTCTTCTCCTTTACGTGTGTTTTGGCAGTTATCATTTATCTATCTCATATTGCTAAATGCCAAAAGGGGGAGTTATGTGTATATTCTGTTTCTGTTTGTTTGGTTTATATGTGCTTTTGGAAGAATATTATTAACAGGCCAACAGAGATTCACAGCATTGTTTATGGAGGAGCTACTCTTAAGCTCGGCACTTATTATGGGGGAGCTATGTCGTTACATGTGTCCAGGTATGGATATTGAATATACAATTATTATTTTGTCAATTATCAATATGGGGGAGATTATTGACACAAAGTCACAGTCAATCAAATATTGATAACATTGACTAAATAATACTTGTGATAATTCAATAAGACACACGACGACTATATTCTGCTCAAGCCAGAGGACAGCTCAGTTGTGCAAATACAAATCGTTGTTGCGTCTGTACTTTTATATTTTATTGAGTCTAGAATTATTATAAGCTGAGTTATGCTGGGCTCTTGAGACTCAACCCACAACCTATCCAAAGCCCATAAAGCTCCACATCCAAACTTAGCCCATTTCATCCTTGGACCAGTTCTGTGCTCTGGAGACAGAGTTCGGGCCGAACTCTGCCTCCACACAGAGTTCGGGCCGAACTCTGTCCCCTAAAAATTAGTACCCTAATTTTTAGGGTTGGCTGGTTGCTAGTTGTCCAACGGCCAAATTTTTGAAAATTCCTACCAGAATTCTGGCCGAATTCTGCCTATTAAAAACCTATAAATAGGCCAAGAATTCTCTCATTTTCAATCATCCAATCTTCTCTTCTCTTCTCTCTTAAGCTCAATATAAGCCATACCCTTCTCATCTACTAGCCACAAGTTTCCTAAGTCTCGAGTGCTCAGCATCTCTCAGTTAGGAGTCTTGTGCAAGAGTTCAAGAAGTCGCTTAGAAAATTTCAAGCATCGCCACTGCGATCCATTGTAAAGAAGTTGACGTGCTCTTCTGAAGTAAAGGCACGGGGTGTAACTACTATTTCACAAATAGTGGATTTATTCCTGAGCTAGAGTTCTCAGGCCTGGACTAGTCCTCCACGAGAGAAACCAGGTTAAAATCGGCTGTGTTTGCGTATGCTTTCTTGCTCCTTTTTTATTTTCCGTATTTACTCTGATTATTTTTAGATCGTAAAAGAGTTGAATTTTTAATTGGTTATTATTGCTATAACTCTATTCACCCCCCTCTAGAGTTGCCATCTGTTCTTTAGATCCTTTATCTTTTCTGAAGGAATTTCTCTAGAGAGCTTCAAGGACGACTTGTGTAGCCCTAACACACGTCCTCGTAAGCTCTTGGAAAAGTACCTCAATCCTTATTTCTATGAGCTTCATCGGATCATTTTCAACACCATTCTACCCAAAGCGGGTTCTTCCGATGAAGTCACTTATTTTGAGATTTTAGCTTTGTACCATCTCTACTTCCATGTTCCCTTTAACCTCCCACGCACAATGATGGATTGGATGATCAACAGCAGGAAGAAACCAAGATCTTTGGTTTATGTCTTATACCTTCCTATGATCTTTCGTGCGTTCCATGTACCCCTTGATGAGTGTCCATTCTTACCTACCCCTGTCTTTCTCTCCAAGGCAAGGAGGCTTCATACGGCCGTTGGCTCCCCGGTCGTGTCTGAGCATTCTGAGGATGAGCCGGATGCCCCTCCTCTCGGACAGGATCCTCCTCTTCCTCCTGCCACTCTCGAGTCTATTCAGACCATGCTCCGAGATCGTTTTGCTTTAGAGGACGATCATTGGACTCAGCTGGATTATCGGACCATATTGCAGATGAGTGCTATCAGCAACTCGCTGCATGACATCCGGTATTCCATGTCTCGCCATCCTACCATGCCCACTCCTATGGAGCGAGATCCCGATCGTGAGGGCTTTCGTATTGATGACCCTTGGGTTCGTCGCTACATGGATCCGGATGCGGCTTTTGTGGACCCACGTCGCTCCTTTACTGATCCTTCGGACGACGCCGGGCCCTCTCGTGCTCGATGATGGTTTTTGAACTGCTACTTGAGGCTGCTACTGGAGATCTTAGATTATGTCTTCTACATTCTGCTTTAGTTACTTTTATGTATGTGTTTTGTAGTAGACTTATTATGCATTGTGTTTTTGAGACTTTGGTAGTTCTATTATCAGTTTCTATGTCATTATGACTCTTGGTCATTATCTTATATGCAGTTTCTTCTCCTTTACGTGTGTTTTGCCAGTTATCATTTATCCATCTCATATTGCTAAATGCCAAAACGGGGAGTTATGTGTATATTATGTTCTGTTTGTTTGGTTTATATGTGCTTTTGGAAGTATATTATTAACAGGCCAACAGAGACTCACAGCATTGTTTATGGGGGAGCTACTCTTAAGCTCGGCACTTATTATGGGAGAGCTATGTCGTTACATATGTCCAGGTATGGATATTGAATATACAATTATTATTTTGTCAATTATCAATATGGGGGAGATTGTTGACACAAAGTCACAGTCAACCAAATATTGATAACATTGACTAAATAATACTTGTGATAATTCAATACGACACACGACGACTATATTCTGCTCAAGACAGACGACATCTTAGTTGTGGAAATACAAGTCGTTTTCGCGTCTGTATTTTTATATTTATTGAGTCTAGAATGATTGTAAGTTGAGTTATGCTGGGCTCTTGAGACTCAACCCACAACCCATCCAAAATCCATAAAGCTCCACATCCAAACTTAGCCCATTGGACCCTTGGACCAGTTCTGTGCTCTGGAGACAGAGTTCGGGCCGAACTCTGCCTCCACACAGAGTTCGGGCCGAACTCTGTCCCCTAAAAATCAGCACCCTAATTTTTAGGGTTGGCTGGTTGCTAGTTGTCCAACGGCCAAATTTTTGAAAATTTCTACCAGAATTCTGGCCGAAATCTGCCTGTTAAAAACCTATAAATAGGCCAAGAATTCTCTCATTTTCATTCATCCAATCTTCTCTTCTCTTCTCTCTTAAGCACAATATAAGCCATACCCTTCTCATCTACTAGCCACAAGTTTCCTAAGTCTCGAGTGCTCAGCATCTCTCAGTTAGGAGTCTTGTGCAAGAGTTCAAGAAGTCGCTTGGAAAATTCCAAGCATCGCCACTGCGATCCATTGTAAGAAGTTGACGTGCTCTTCTGAAGTAAAGGCACGAGGTGTAACTACTATTTCACAAATAGTGGATTTAATCCTGAGCTAGAGTTCTCAGGCCTGGACTAGTCCTCCACGAGGAAACCGGGTTTAAATCGGCTGTGTTTGCGTATGCTCTCTTGCTTCTTATTTATTTTCCACATTTACTATAATTATTTTTAGATCGTGAAAGAGTTGAATATTTAATTGGTTATTATTGCTATAACTCTATTCACCCCCTCTAGAGTTGCCATCTGTTCTTCAGAATGTAGCAGCAACCTGAAACATTAGTAGCAGTTCGTATATTTTGTGTATCGACGTAAGTTGTCATTGATTATCAAAATCAGGTGTGACCATTAGATAATGGGCCAACAATCTCCCCCATTTTGATAATTGACAAACTTGAGTCTATACCAAAATATAACAAAAATTTAGCTTGAAATAATATACCTGACTTATATCAGCAAAATGTGTAGCTCTTCTCCTCCTTTGTCAAGTACCCAAAATGTGTAGCTCCCCCGCAATGTGTGAAGCCAATAATAAACCAAGACAAAAGACAAGAGAGTATCCATAATGTACAAGTCAAATTGAAACTAGTAATGCATGAAACTGATATGAAAGAAATACATCATAATTGCATATAGTCATAACTGAAAAGTTTATGACAAAATAAAAACTACTAGCAATATCCAATTCAAAAGTTTGGATGCAAATAAGTCAAAGAAAAACTATAAGATCATCACCACTAGCAAATACAGCTCAAAACAACTAAGCCTGAAACCCTATATCACATCTTCGTGTCATCATCTCCAGGAGCAGCATGTGGCTAAGGATCAACATAAGCTGTGGTAGGATCAAAGTACTGAAAAGTAGTCTCATCGTCGAACCTCGGTCCAGCAAAAGAAGGATGATGAGTCATCTGGAAGGGATGTGATGGATCATGAGCCATACTCCAATAAATATCGACAATACTGTTCATCAAGACCTAAGCTTGTGAGGTGTGCTGAAACTCCGCATCAACGTAACCTTGATGACGTTGTTCTGAAGCAGTAACAAACACATCAAAGCACTGATAGCGTTGCTCGGAGAGAGCAACAAAGGCGTCAAACCGCTCATAGAACAGCGGATTGAATCCTGGAGCAGGAGTAGTTGCATCGGTATTAGTAGGAGCAGGCCCAACACCGGGTGGAGAAGGAGGGTTGGGATACAACCTAGATCTATCAGCTCAGAAGCTATCGAAGAGTAGGGACAGAGTTGAAGTTTGATTTCAAACCTCCAAACAATAGCTGCCAGGTGCATGGGGTAGACAAGGTTATGCCCCGTTCTCCTGCAACCGATCAACCAAGCCATAAAGGTCTTGGGGACAGAGAATGGAATACCGAAATGAATATGGTACATCGTAGACATTTCTATAAAGAATATCTTGTCAGAAGATCCCCTTTTTGGAAGTAAGACAGAGAATATGAAACGATGTAACTCATA
This sequence comes from Iris pallida, assembly GCA_029216955.1. Classification (NCBI taxonomy): domain Eukaryota; kingdom Viridiplantae; phylum Streptophyta; class Magnoliopsida; order Asparagales; family Iridaceae; genus Iris; species Iris pallida. Next base: position 8,046,871 of record JANAVB010041619.1, read on the forward strand.
AAAATTTTGGTTGAGGTGTTTGGAGTACACCCTACGAGGAACAGGACAAGGATAACACATCAAAGTATTGAAGGAGTTAAGGGTGACACCTTCAGGGAATTGGACATGGTTAATGTCAACTAATGCTTCGCCTATATTTGGCATGTGAAAGAATTCACTAAAATTAGTTACATTAAACTCCAGTTCTTGTCCAGCAATGCAAGAATAAATAATGTCGTCTTCTTTTATTTGCATATTGCAATAAAATATACGTACAATATTATCATATATATTGTCATATACCTCAAAGAAGTCCCTAATACCAAGTCTATCAAAGGTGGGAGCATATTCAGAAAAAAAATAGTAAAATTGACAGAGCTACCAGCACAAATATTTCTTCCAGAAAAAAATCAAACCAAGAGTCAGAAAATTCCTTGTCAGGAAAAAGAGTAGGATCATAGTCCTCTCTATCAGTTGGACGAGGGGGACTAAAAACATTTGTAGGTTCATATTCCGAGGAGGATGAACTAGCTTGGGACGAATCTTTCTTCCTCTTGTGAGATTTAGGAGCCATGAAAAATAAGAGAAAAAGAAGATATACCTTAAGAGAAAGGAAGGAGGAGATGAAAACAACTCCTGAGCCTTGAAGATCTATGCTTGGAGGAGTAGAGCAAGGATTTGATTTTTAGAAGAAGTTTTTGGTGGGAGATGAGATGAAAATGAAGAAAAAAGGAGTAGTTATACAGGCTAGTTCTGGCTGTTCTGTTCTGGAAATTCGCAACAGCGTCAACCGAACTCGGTCCGAGTTTTGTCCAAGTTCGGCCTACTTGTATTAACTTTTCATTAATGCATAATGAATTATAAATACACTTAATAACCTTTGAACTTCTTTATTTAATAATTTTTATCACATTGGCTAACTGTAGGGATCGGATTCCAGCTAGAGGTAGTCCGAAGACACTTGTCACCGTGTCGTTTAGACTTTTACGTCTTTTTGATAGGAGGGCCCTTTCGGATTGTACCCAAAATGACTTCAATTAATAAATGTCAAAGTCATAAGTTATAAGAGTTTTTATTAATCATAATGCATCATGAACCTAAAAATTCAAGTATGTCTAGCTTACGACGCAGATAGTTGAAGCGGTCTTCAGCCAGTAGTTTTGTGAAAATATATGCTAGTTGATGATCTGTGTCATTAAACTCTAAAAAAATATCCCCATGTTGCTGGTGATCACGTAAAAAGTGATGAAGAATCTCTATGCGTTTTGGGCGTGAGTGATAAACAAAGTTCTTAATTAAGTTGATCGTGCTAGTGTTGTCACAATATATAAGAACCTTCGTATAGTGCAGATTGTAGTCTTCTAGAGTTTGTTTCATCCACAAAATTTGAGCACAACAACGTTCTACGACGATATACTCAGCCTCAGTAGTTGAAAGCGCTACAAAATTCTGCTGCTTGCTAACCCAGGAGACTAAGACTTTTCCTAGGAAATGACACGTACCGCTGGTACTTTTATGATCTACTTTGCATCCTAAAAAATCTATATCTGAATAACCAATTAGGTCAAATGATTTGGTTTTGGGATACCATAAGATAAGTCGACTGTTTAAGTTCCCTTAAGTATCAGAATATATGCTTAACGGCACATAAGTGTGATTCCTAAGGATTAGCCTGATATCGTGCACATATGCAAACACTAAACATAATATCAGGACGACTAGCAGTTACATATAATAAACTACCAATCATACCTCGATACTTACGCTGGTCGACTAGTTTGCCACTTTCATTAATGTCAAGCTTTGTAAATGTAGCCATTGGAGTTTCGATTGGCTTCACGTTATCGAAGTCATACTTTTTCATTAAATCCTTCGTGTACTTGGCTTGATTGATGAATGTTTCCTGTGGGTGTTATTTGATCTGGAGTCCTAAGAAGAAGTTCAGCTCTCCCATCATACTCATCTCAAATTCACTCTGCATACACTTAAAAAAATCTTGGCACCGTTTTTCATTTGTAGACCCAAATATGATGTCATCCACATAAATTTTAACAAGCAAAATATCATCATCTAAAGACTTGATAAATAAAGTTGTATCAACTCTTCCTTTTGAAAAACCATTTCAAGTAAGAAGGTACTTAGGCGTTTATACCAAGCACGAGGTGCTTGTTTGAGTCCATATAGTGCTTTCTTAAGTTTGAAGACGTGATAAGGTTTTTTGAAAATCTTCAAAATAAGGGGGTTATTTCACAAAAACTTCCCCTTCCAAATATCCGTTTAAAAATGCACTTTTTATGTCATTTGAAATAATTTGAAATCATAAAAACTTGCAAATGTATAAAACATACAGATAGCTTCTAGTCAAGCAACAGGGGCATATGTCTCATCATAATCAATACCCTCTTCTTGATTATAACCTTGTGCTACTAGACGTGCTTTGTTGCGTAGAACTTGTCCATCCTCACTTAATTTATTTCGAAACACCTACTTGGTACCAATTATCGATTGACCAATAGGTTCAGGAACGAGTTCCCAAACTTGGTTTCTCTCAAATTGATTAAGTTCCTCTTACATGAAATCAATCCAAAATTCTTCAGCAAAAATATCTGCTACAGTCTTAGGTTATACTTGTGATATAAAAGCTACATTGGCTACTATATTAGTATTTCTAATAGAAGAACATGTACTTACACCTCTTGATACATCACCTATGATGAGTGTCTCTGGATGGTGTGTCGAGAATTTTAATGTCTTGAATCTTTTTGTCAGACTATCCACAGGACTTTCTTTGGTAGCAGGTATTTCTTTATCATCATTCTCGCTAGATCTGTGACTATTTAGCTCATCAAAAGTAACATTAATATATTCTCCAATAATTATAGATCTTTTTTTAAAAATTTTAAATCCCTTACCCTTACCAGCGTATCCGAAAAATATTCCTTTATCTGCTTTCGTGTCGAACTTACCCAAGTTGTCCTTGGTGTTCAGGATAAAACAACTACATCCAAAAACTTTTAAATATAAAATATTAGGAATTCTTCCAAACCAAAGCTCATATGGCATTTTTTCAAGATTGGATGAATCAACACCCTATTCAAAATATGACAGGCTGTACTAAGAGCTTAATATTTAGAAAGATTATAATGATTCAGCATGACTCTAGCCATTTCACTGAGAGTACGATTCTTTCGCTCCACAACTCCATTCTGTTGAGGAGTTCTAGGACCAAAAAATTCATGGTAATATCTACTATTATCACAAAACTTTTTGAAATCAGAATTTTTTTAATTCGCCACCATGATCACTTCGGATTCGAGTAATCATGAAGCCTTTTTATTTTGTACTTCTTACAAAAAATCTGAAATTCAAAAATTGTATCACTTTTATTTGATAAAAAGAAAACCCAAGTATAACGAGAGAAGTCATCAACAATAATAAAAGTGTAGAGCTTACCGCCAAGACTAGCAACTCTACAAGGGCCAAACAAATCCAGATGTATCAACTGTAAGGATCTTGAAGTACTTACAGCATTGATGGATTTAAATGTTGACCTAGTTGCTTTGTTTTTTTCACAGTCTGCACATACCATGTCTCTCTTGTATGTGATTTCAGGGTGTCCTTTTACCAACTTTTTGGTGCATAGCCGTGAGATAATACTTTCTAAAAGGAAAGCACTATCTTTTTAATTGTTAGTAGTTTCTAAAAAGAAAGTCCTTTTACCAACCTTCATCATGATTGGCTACTAGGCACCATCCTACATTGCTAGTACTTTCTAAAAAGAAAATATAAATGTTGTCTTCTCTAATCCCTGCATATACGGGATTACAAGTTGACAATTCATAGATAGAACATTTGTCCTTTACAAAATTGATGCCATAACCACTATTTGCCAAATGACTTATGCTAAGTAGGTTATGTTTCAATTCTGTAACTAGACAAACATCTTTTATTATTGGATATGGAGACATACCAACAGTGCCATTTTCAATGATATTACCTCTCAAATTATTTTCGAAGGAGACTTATCCTTCTCTTTTCATCGATAGCGTAGCGAACAAAGATGCATCACCAGTCATATGCCACGAACATTCGCTATCGGGGAGGGTCCACCTACAAAACGAGTAGATGAATCCCTTGGTACCCATTTCTTGAAGGGTCCGTCCTGATTTGTTTTAATTCTCCAAACAAGTGTATTATTGTTAGCAAGCTTTCTTGCTAGACAATACCGTGATATGTGCCGGTGAGTACTACAGTACGTGCAAGTAAACTTTGAAAACGTGCTCTTTGTTTCTGTGTTGACAAGTACTTATGATTTCTTTGAAAACCTATAAGTGAAAGCATTATTATGATTAATGTGTTGGTTACGTGCTTTCTGTGGTTTAGTCCTCTTAGGTGTATGCTTAGCATTAGGAATAACCTTAGGCTGTGTCACAGGAATAGCCTGTTTGCCTTATTTGATCTCTAACTTTTTATTGACCGCCCAAGAATCTTCGTATTTGGAAGTCATATCAATGAGTCTTTGTTCTGTGATAACGTGCCTCTTCTTTTCTATGTCATAAAGTTCTTACACTTTGACATAGTCTCTTTCTTTCTTTTTAATGATGAGGATAGCCTCATGATAGTCTACTTTGAGCTTGGCTATCTCATTCATGTCACTGGTAGTAGATGTCACTTTAATATCTTCGAGAAGTTTAAACAATCTAGCTACTTCAGTTGTGCAAGCGTTTACCTCTTTACGAGATTGCTTATACTTGTGTATCACAATTCTATGTTCTTCAAGTAGTTTGCTAAAGGCATTTTCTAATTCATAAAAAGTAAAATCATCATACAGAGGGTTAGATGATACCTTATCAAATATCATAAGATAGACATTAGTAGTGCTGCAGGGTCTGTCCACTTCCTCTGACTCATTGGCCTCACTTTCGTGCCAGATGCTTGTGTTTGCATACTTTCGACCTGTTGTAGCCTTTCTGCTAGATCTTTTTGTCATATGGACTGCTCTTCTTTGACAATAGACAGTCCTTCTTGATATGCCCTAACTTTTTGCATCCGAAGCATATTGTTTATTCTTCATTGCTTTAGTGGACGTCTTTCTTCATTCTGTTTGACCTTTCAAACTTTAAGAATTTCTTACCAACAGGGCTTGCTCATCACCACTGGAGGATTCTTCGTCTGAATCATTATGTGCAGCTCTCTTGGCTTGAGCTTTGACGGCTATAGATTTCTCCCTAGGAGTTGCTACTTCAAAGACTTGTAAGTCTAGCTCATGAGTCATCAGTTTGCCCATCGGCATTTCTAAGATCATGGTGGTGAGATCGTTTCCTTCTACGATCGCGGTCGCCTTAGGGTTCCAGTCCTTGGTTAGAGCCCGTAGTAGCTTCCTAATATTTTCATGATTACTGTATTCTTTACCAAAAGATTGTAGAGGATTAGTAATATCAAGAAAATAAGTAAACATCTGTGTAATTAACTTACTATGTTTCATCTTGAACGAGTCATATTCCTGTGTAAGTCTGCTGATTTTGGATTCCTTCACCTGGGAAGCACCTTCGTGAGTTACTTCAAGAAGTTTCTAAATTTCATTCGACGTAGCATAAGTTGAAACACGATTGAACTCGATTTTGTCAATTGCACAAAATAGTGCATTGATGGCTCGTGCATCTAGACTAGCTTTAGTCTTTTCCTCATCCGTATACTTATTATGAGGTTTATCTATTATGTGGCCATCAACTTGAATTCTAGGCAGTTTTTTATAACCGTCTACAACTATAGACCACAGATCAAAATCAAGAGATTTAAGAATGAAACTTATACGTGTTTTTTAATAAGTGTAGTTGGTCCCATCAAATAGTGAAGGTCTATTTATGGATTGCCCTTTTATCGTTGAATAAAGAATTCACGGCTGACATTCTCTAGGGTTGTTATATTAGAATATAACCTGCTCTAATACCAATTATAGGACCGTTGAGCACCGCTAGAGGGAGGGTGAATAGAGTATGTACGAGTGTAGCAGAATAAAATCACCAATTAAAAATTAGATAGATAAACTATGGCAGAAATAAAGAGACAATAAATAAATATAATAAGAAAGAGAGAGAGAATCAAACTCAGTGAACACCGCGATGTATACCGGTTTCCGTCTGACAGGACTAATCCAGTCCCAGGTAGTCTTGCCCACTGTTAATCCACTATTTGTAAGCTAATTGAGAGCTTGCGGCCTCTTTACAACATCGTGCTTGGTGACAAGTACACGACCGACTTCACCATACCGTGCTTGGTGACGAGCGCACGAACAACTCCAATAACAAAGATTTTTTTCTGACTTTTGCAACCTCTTTACAACTCTGTAAACTAAAGACTCTAAATGGAACAAAAATTTACAAGCTTTGGCTAAGAGATGTATAGGTGGAATGTGAAAGCTTTTGATCACTGAAAAACACTTTAAAGAATAAATAGATAGAAGAGTGAATGTGTGATTAGAAATATAAAATTCTTTTCTATTTATAGTTGTTTTTCTTGACCGAACTCGGACAGAGTTCAGGCAGTGTTCGGATGCGAATATCTCGCAAACGAACGTTGTATGCAGATTTGGAGGAAACTGAAATTCAAATTTAGGTTAACCGAACACGGCCTGAGTTCTGCCAATTCAGAACTAGATGTTTGGGTCCAAACTTGTATGGGTATTTTGGGCTGTTTGGATAGTAGAGTTAATAAAAACTAGGAAGGCTATTTGGATAGGTGGACTTAGAATTTACCTTAGCCATAATTTTTCGAACGACTTTACATTTATTATCCCAGACTTAATAGAAGATAAAATACAGAATAAAATATAAAATAACTCGATCTGAATTCCATTTGAATAGATTATGGATGATGACTTGAATGCTTGTAGTACATTTTTTGAAGATGTAGCAGAATATAGTAGAATATAGTAGCAACCTGAAACATTAGTAGCAGTTCATATATTTTACGTATCGACATAAGTTGTTATTGATTATCAAAATCATTTATGACCATTATGTAATGGGCCAACACATGTGAGTGGTTGGTCGGCCACATGGCAAAGCACAGCTGTAACCGACAGAACATAAAAATGAAGTTGACGTTGGCGGCTCTTCGTTTTATGCAAAAGCTGCCAACTGTTCTGACATTGAGGTGTGGGCTGCTGTCGTCTCAGTCACTTCAGTATTAAATGCTTTGACGGGTGGTGAGCTACGTGTGGGTACATCAATTTGTGCCCTACTAGGCACATGGGTCGGTGCTTAATGGTGTGCATGGGTCTGTGCTCCATTGGGTACATCCGTATGGAGCACATGGTGCTGATGGGTGCATTTTCCATGTGGCACATCACCACTGGTCTGTCTGTTGAGTTCTTCCAGGCATTTATGGCTGTTTGACTTGGTTGAATTCGAAGAGGCAGATTCATCGACATTAATACAAGTTCATTACACTGAATCCAAAGAGGCTACCACTTTGTGCATTGGGTAAGAGTTACTCCGGCCTATAAATAGCTTTATGAAAAGTTTTGTTTCTCATTTCACTTAGAATTCCTCATGGAGACGAACTCGACCGATCCTCCGCCCTGGCGAGATGCTATGTTGTGGGTTGCAGATCTCTTTGTTCGAAGAAGCTTTGATATGAACTCCTTCAGAAGACTGAGATGCACCGAGTTTACTATAGGACACTACAGCTTATGTTCGAACCCCTTGTCGGCAATGTTCTTCTATAATATGGCGTTAGGTGCCTGTTGTATCCAAAGGTCGAGGTTATAGTGCCCCGATTTTCGTTATGCAGGAAGGTCCATCGGGTTCGGGTTGATTGCTAACCCGCGTTCTACTCAACAAATGCTCCATTGGCTGAAGTAATCGAAAAAGTAATTCGCTCCGACAAGTAAGAGTGATGCACCCACACTGAGATGTCAGGGTGATGCGCCTGCGAAGTGATGCGCCTAGCTGTAGTTTAGGCTTTCTTTTTTCTAGTAGGATTTTCTTTGTGAAAGAGTTTTGGACATGTAATAGACTTCCATATAAAATAAAAGCCTAACTTTTATGTCTCTACTTTTTGCTATTTTTGATGGAACTGGAGATTCCCAGGACCCTTACTTCGGTGTGCATATTGATCGATAGAAAATTAAACAGATTTTATACGTGTTCTAACCCTTCGTAGGCGGAAACTAGGGTTCACAAATTATACCTGCCGTTGGAAGAAGGCAAGTAGTTCCTGGCAATCTCGAGCAGACGACCCCAAGATCTTCTACATGTATTCCTTCCTCGAGTTGGACGTCGTATGGGCGACGATCTTCCAACCTTTTCTTCTCCTTGGAAGCCCTCTCTTTCTCTCCTTACGTGAATCACAAATTTAGAGAAAGCTTCAGATTTATGATCAGTCATTTGACGGCCAGAGAATAGAGGATATATACAGGCTACGGCAGGAACCATGAGAAGAAATTAGGGTTAGGCCTCCTAACGGATATGGATATCTCGTGTTTAGCCCGAACACACAATCTAGGCCCATTAACAATAGCTCGGTCCACTAATGAGCTATTGTTGCACTACCTCCCTAATCCCAAATTATGTTTGTGGGCTCCTTTGATTATATGATCGTTTGGCTCCCCATATTAAGATATCGAATGTCTGTCGATCAAATTAAGTTACAACTATATTGAGTCGACATCTTTTATCCTTAAGTAGTACCACTCAACTTTATTTGTCATGTCGGGTATAATCCACCTGCAGGGTTTACATGACAATCCTTATGAGCTCCTTAAGGGGACATCATCAACCCGATGTATCGGGACATGGATTTTATTTATAATCAACAACCCATCATACATACAATATTATTACCCAATTCATAGAGGTTGTTGACCCATAATGAATCTCACTCTTTCATGAGTCAAAGTAATGCATGTTTGCCATTAAAATTATTTTGATTGAAATTTTAATACAAACAGAACAGTGATACAATATAGGACTTAGATGTAGTCCTAGGAGTATACTTTTGTTTAAGCTGGGTCCTTAGTGCCAATGGAGCGAGTGGTAATGCGTTGACTCCGTTGACCGGCTGACGACGGTTATCGGTTCTCTGAAGGTGTTGATTGCTCTGGGTGCTGGAGCTTGGTGAGAGGAGGAAGACGTTGAGTGTCTAGAACTGCCTCTCCGGTGATTCTCTGTTGTGGATTCTCTCTGTGTTGTGAGTCCCTTCCGTGTGAAGGAGATGATCCTTCTATTTATAGTTTTGCAGGCTGGCTGCTCATGCGTGCATGTAGGATGCACCGGTGTGGGGACGCCACGTGGAGGTTGCTGATGGAGGTGCACGGATGCTGCGCCCTGATCGAGGGGGAGAACTCTTCATACTGCTGTTGTGAGCCGGCACGTAGCAGAGAGAAGATCTTTCCGTTGCTGAAATCTTGGATGAGTTGAGTCAAAGGACACGTGTCGTCGACTCATGGTTTGAAGATCTCGGATTTGGTAGAGAGGAGTGATCTGGTGGGCTGCGCCTTGGATTGGGCGCAGGAGGAGGCTGCGACTCATAACCTTTAGGAGTTACAAACCATTTGGGGTGCATGGCTTTTGAGGCGCATACAGGCGACTTTCCTTCTGTCTTTCGGGATCAGAGAGCAGTCTGAGGCGCATGGCTTTTGAGGCGCATGCTGATTTGGACGCATGGCCGTAGAGGCGCATGCTGATGGTGGAGTGGCCACGTGGCAGTAGCCGTCGAAATAAAGTCATGATGATGCTGACGTTGTCGACGCTTCGTTTTCTGAAAAAGCTGTCGACTGTTCAGACTTTGGGAGGCGTGCTGCCAACTCGGTCAGTTCAGTATTTAATGTTGGTGACGTTCGATGGACAGCTGAGTGGGCGCGTCGGTTGGCGTTCCACTCGGTATAGAGATGTGTGGGGGCGCACCCTCTGTAATGCGCCGAGTACTGTAGGGCGCGTCTGTGTGATGCGCCTGATGCCGAAGGGCGCGTCCGTGTGATGCGCTGTCTGGCTGGCGCATCGGACATGTCTTTTAATGATGCGGCTGTCTCGCTCTTCGAGTGCTATGAATAGCCGTTTGGCTGAATTCGAGGCGTCCGGTTCATCCATTTAATGTAAATTCATTGCACGGAATTCGGAGGGCCATCCACTTGGCGCGTGGGTTTGATCTGCCCGGCCTATAAATAGTGGCATGGAGAGAAGATTTGCTTCTCATTCCCTCACGTACTTCCAAGATGAACTTGAACATACGGGTGCATTCTGTTGACGAAGTGCTCCCGAGGGTGAAGATGAGACGCTGTGTTGTCTTCGATGCACTTGAAGGTGACTGTTACATCCAAAAGACGGAGTCGAGGGCTTCCGAGGCAGGCGGAAGGTGCCTGTTGCATCCAAAGATAGGGATGCTCGGGCCTCGTCTCCGTTGTTCGGGAAGAGCCGTAGATCGGAATGGCGGTGCTAGGCTTTCTCTTCCTTCAAAGTGGGTGTCGCCCACTCTGGTTGTGTTGAGAGCTTCCTTGTGCCATGATTTCGATCACGGTCTTCCTTGGGCTTTGGAGGCTCTTTCGAAGCCTCCCCTGGCCACAGCTTTGCCGTGCTCCTCTCTTCCTTGGTTCCAGCCAGAGGGTTAAATGCTTTGTGGAAGCACTTAACCGGTGATCCTGGCTGGAAGAGCGGCGCATAACTGGGCTCTGCTCGGCCAGGTGAGCCTGGCTGGAAGAATTTGGCTGAAGGGATGCACATAGCTGGGCTGGATGCACATAACTGAGCTGCTGAAGAGATGGCGGGATACGCCTGGATGGAGGCGCATAGTATCTGCTGCGCCTTACTGGTGGCGCATGGTGATGCTGCGCCTATCTGGAGACGCATGGTGGCCGCTGCGCTTATCTGAAGGCGCATGGTAGCCGCTGGCTGTAGACTTAGGATCTTTCCTTTGTAGAAATTCTTTTTTGTACAACCTTTTCTAGACATGTAATAGACTTTTATATATAAAATGAAAAGTCCTTCTTCAAATGTCTATACTTATTGACTTTGCTGTGAAGTTCTTCGTCTGAGTTCTAGCGCATGTAGTGTCTGGCGCATGGGCTTTCTGGTTGTGAAATTCCATGCTTCTACAAGACCCCCTTCAAAGTTTTCAAAACTTTTGAATAAGTTTTGGAATACTTTGAATAAGAAGCATGGAGGTCAGGGCGCATGATTTCTGGGCGCATGCCTGTTCGGGCGCATGCTCTTCTCAGTTAATGATGATGGTACCTCGGTAACCAAAAAGATTAATGATGATCTTTTGGTTTTATTTGCTGCTATCCTTGCACAGAACCCGAGGCGACGGCTGAGATCACACGTCATCTGTTCACGCGTGCGACCAAGCCCTATAAATAGGTAAGAGTTGGAGAGAGAAAGGTTTCTTCTTCTCTGTGCCTCTGCTTCTTTAGAGTTTCTTCTTCAAAACCCTAACTTCTCCTTCCTCGAGAGAATGGCTCCCAAGACTCCTCGCGGTGCTGCCGGCAAGGGGAAGGAGAAAGCGAAGGAGTCCGCCGATGAGGATGTACCTATCACTCTTGCGACTCTTGCCGACGTTCGTCCTGAGGTGACAGGTGGGTTTCGTCTCTGCTTTGGGCCCTGTGCCCTAACTGCCGACGCGTATAGACTTCGGTCTTTGATGATACGCCGAGGTTCTATCCTGCCGACGTGCATGGGTTTATACCTTTATCATGTACCGAGGTTTTAATGGCTGACGCGTATGGGTTTTATTCCCTGAAGATGCGCCGAAGCCTTTGCTGACGCGCATGGGCTCACGCTCTGATAATGCGCCGAAGCTCCAATGCCAACGCGCATGGGCTTACGCCCTGATGATGCGCCGAGACATGCTGACGCACATGGGCCTATGCCCTGATGATGCGCCGAAGCAGATGCGCATGGGTTCATACCCTGGCAATGCGCCAGTCTGCTTGACATATTTTGTCTTTTTGCCTGACTTCCACTTTTGTTGTGCCAGTGTCGATGACGATCCCTTTGTTGAATGAGGTCCTCCTGGACGCTTCTCTTTGTCAGATGGGAGTTGATTTTGATGAGGCGGTGATCAACCCTGCAAAGGATGCTATCCTTCAGGACCAACCTCGTGAGAGGATGCTACAAATCCAGGTCCAGTTGCCGCTTTTCCTCCAGAATATGATGGAGAGCGGTAAACTGAAGTCTGCTGATTCTGAAGGTGTGACTTTCTTAAAGCCTGCCTTTCTGTTTGGCGACCGATTAGTCTTTTCCGAAGCGAAGATATTGAAGATCAGAGAAGACTGGTTCTTTGCTGCTAAGGGCATGATGTTATACATGCGGCAGGTTGACCGCCAGTTGCCACTGACAGCCTTTTATCGTCTAGCTTCGAAGAGAAGGATGGGTTGGGAACTTACTCCTTCTCAAGGAGGTGCCTTGGGGGGTTCCCTTTCGATTGACACCACCTCGAACCAGCGAGACACCTTGACCGCCTCACGAACCGGTTCTTCATTCAGTTACCGAGCTTTGCGTCCCGGGAGCATCTATAGTGAAGTCCCAAATGACACGTTTCCCTTCAGTGTCCCGACTTTTGCAAATCGGATGCTGACGTCGAAGGTCACGTATCCGACAGCTGGTTTTAGAGTCGAAGGTTGGTGTCACTACATCCCAAAGTGGGACGAGTTGACCTCCTGGGTGCTTTCCAGGTTCAAAGTTGAGCTTAAAGAGATAGGGCTGACTGCCGCCATTCGGGCCACGCAGGCAGGCGTGGACCTCAATAAGCCGATGTTCCTTGCGCTCTTGGAGCTTTTCAACGCCCAGACTGGCAGCTTCTTTACTCCAGTGGGGGAGTTGGGATTGGCCCTTCATGAGATGTACGAAGTGTCCAAGCTTCCTTGGGGCTCGGAACCGTACGAGGAATATTTTCTATCAAATGAAGAGATCCAGGTCTTGGAAGATAAGGACCCGGAGATGATGGCCGTTTTCAAGGAGGTGACGAGCCATCATTATCTGATGCACCGGAGGGACAAGGGTAAGACCCAGCCTCACGTGACTGCTTGGAGGGACTATGTCTTTAGGCAGGATTTGGCGGATCCTTCGAGGATCCGGTTTGCGACTCCGCAGGGCTTGAAACCCGCGGAAGTGAGTTCTGAAAACGTAAAGCTATTTCTGGCACTGCGCGCACCGGATGTCATCTAAGGCAGTGTTGACGGCCTACTTGATGATATGGCTCCGGGATTGCATATTTGCAGGGGGATCCGGTGCCGTTGAGAGGGTACATCGGAATCTCATTTTCCCTGCAGTGAAGTTGGCCTTTGGACGACCTTTAGCTCTCCTCCCCGTGATGGTGTGCAACCTGTTGCGCGGTTTGAGGTCTTTTGCTGATGATGTGATCCACGAGAAAGGTAATAATGACAACTTTCCCCGGGCCGAGCTTCCTTTCCATTATCTTATGGGGTGGCTGATCTTACATCATCCGAATGTGATGAGTCCTGGCCCTGAGGAGGACCATGTCGAAGGAGATGCCTTCATTCGCCGCTTCTACAAGAGGAAGTGGTCTTACACTGGCGTCCCCGTTTGTAGGAGGGTTTTGTCCTTCCTTCAGGGGTGGGAAATCGTGAAGGTTGGCCCGATCTTCAAGAATTTCGAGGCCGACCAGGATTTGGTTGATTCTGGCAAGGATGCGGTTACTTTGCCGAAATGGAGTTTTCGTTGGTTGCAGAGTATCCGACCTTCGCACCTGGTCTACCGTAATCAGAACAGATGTTATCTGGAACCGTACTTGCCAAGTCGATTCGCTCGTCAATTTGGCTACACTCAGCTAATGCTGTGGAATCCCAGTAGCAGTCTAGGCTTCATCGGGAGTTTGCTGGATGGAGCCCGGGGCTGGCAGTATTATAACGCTGGATGCACTAGCGTTAAGTTTACCACACCAGTTCGCAATCCTCGGCCACCGATCTTATATCCGGCCGCCAAGCTGTATTGTACTATGAATACTATGTCTCCTAGTTATGACAGGAAGACTAGTTTCATCATTGGAACCCAGTTGGAGGTAACAACGAATATGTTGGTGGCAGCTCGGTCATATCGTCCGCCAGAATTGGCGGGGTATCGGGTTGCTGCTGTGGCACCAGTGAGAGACCCGTCTGTCGGGAAAAGGCGGGCTGACTCAGAAGCTGGTTCTTCTGTACCGAAAAGGTCGAGAAGGACGTCGACCCCGAAGATTATGGAAGTGCCACTTGTAACGCCAACGGGGTCAGCTCCCGCTGAGGTAAGGAGTGCTTCATAATTCCAGTTTTTTTATGTCATTGTGGCGACTTATGTTCTTCTTCTTGTAGGGATTGAAGAAGAAGTCTCGTGCTTCGAAATCGGGCACCAGTAAGCCGAAGGAGGTGGCAGGCTCTTCTGAGGAGCGCATTCCACCAATGATGATGTCTCCTGTGGAGGAGGGTCCCCAAGATGTTCCCGCGAAGGTTTTAGTATCTCCTGACTTTGAAGTCGCAACAACTTCTGGGATAGTATCATCTGCCGTGGAGGCCTTGGACGCTGAGGGTCCTACAGACTCGAGGCATCCTGATGATGAAGTGGATTGGAGTTCGTCGCCTTCTGGTGACGTCCCTCCAGCGTTGCAAGGGTCCGTTGCGGGGGCAGCAGAAGCAGTGAGGATAGAGGAGAGGGTTGATTCCCCTCCTGGTCATGATGAAGGGAGGTCGGCTGAATTATTGCCAAATCCTTCCTTGGCTTCAACCATGGACATAGAGATGGCTACCGATCAGGCGGCAGTGATAGATTTTGTCCCTGTAGAGGGACTTGAGAAGAATGAGACCCTTCTGCCGGTCTTATCTCTTGGGGCTGGCCAGGAGATAAATGTTGATCTCCCCGTTTGGCCGGGGGAGGCAGCTGATGCTGATAGAACGTCGGGGGTAGAAGAGGTGGCCGTTGACGTCGGTGATTTCTCCGGGCTTGAGAAGGGTAAGGGTGTGGAACCCTCTGTTGCTCCTTCCACTTGGGGTACTATCACGACGCATGTGCCGGCTCTTTCTGTTCCTTCGGCTCCTCGGGCTAGCAGTCTGGCCCTGTTGATGAAGAGCCTATTGCTGCCGAGGTTCAAACCTCTCAGATCGAGGTTGGCGGATCTTCCTCCGGTCCGCAAACTGTAGTAGCTCCCCCAACTCCTGCTATGACGCCGCAGGTGCTGGCGGATGCCGACGAGTATGTGAAGTTCCTCGTCGAGGGAGTGTACAAAATGCTGGAGAAAGGTGTATCTGCAGTGATGGATGCCAAGGGGAGCTTTGCGACAGCAAAAGCTTTGGCAATGCCTTGTATCGAGCTGATCCGCGTTCACCAAGGCCATGACCATATGGCCGAAATTCTGGAGGTTTTGATGATTGAGCTGGACGAACGGCTCACGAAATTGCAGCACATCCAACGAAATGACCTCTCTGTCTTGATAGATGCAGAGATAGGGAAGTTGATTGCTGAAATCGAGGCTTCCCATCGAGCCGATGTGAGCAGTTGGGAGCGTGAAGTGGCTGGGACTGAGGCTGCGGCGGAGCAGTTGTCTCAATCTATGGAGAAGACGACGGAGAAGCGGGCTGCGGTGGACGCTAACATCGCAGAGGTTGATGCTCAGATGCGCCGTCTTGAAGACCAGCGGGCCCAACTTCAACTAGAAGCTGATCGTGTCCTGGCTGAACACGTGGCATTCAAGCAGGAGGAAGCGACTCTTACTCAGCGGACCCTTGCTTTGGCTCAGCAGCGACGACAGCTTGATGAGAAGTATGAGAGTAAAACTTCCGCTGAGGCTGTCGGATTAATGCGTCAAGAAGCCGAGCTCCGAGTCCAGGCGACTGTGGAAACTCGCACTGCCGACCTGAGACGTCGAGTCAGAGAACTCTCATCCCACCCTGGAGAGGATCGGGGACTGTAGTTTCTCTTCTTTTTATGTGTTTTTGCAACTCTTGCTGGGGAAATAGCGTATTTCTGTACTCCCTTTTTTGAAAAATGAAGAAATACACTATCTCTTTTTTT
The DNA here is from genome assembly GCA_029216955.1 of Iris pallida. NCBI lineage: Eukaryota > Viridiplantae > Streptophyta > Magnoliopsida > Asparagales > Iridaceae > Iris > Iris pallida. The sequence continues at coordinate 8,062,845 of JANAVB010041619.1, forward strand.
TTGTGATGTGTTCATTTTTGATCTCATGAACTTGATGATTTATGTGGACCTATTATCTTTTGCGCACCTTGGTTTTTAGGTACAGATAATAAGTTTGAAGGAACCAACATGTTTGCTCAGAGGTAATATGGACATGGCAATCATTAGGTTCAAATGATAGAATCTTCCTACTCAGAGGTATTTATGGACGTGGTAGGAATGATCCTGGGGGATACGCTGAACAACTCAGAGGTAATGTGGACGTGGAAGTTCTGCGATCAATGTACGATAACACAGGAGTTGTTTGTACGGGATGTTTACTCAGAGGTAATGTGGGCGTAGTAAACATGAAGGATAGCGTAAGCTCACGAAATGTAAGGTTCCGCTTTGTAGGATGTAGAGAGACAACTCAGAGGTAATGTGGACGTGGTTATCTTTCTACGGAAGGATGCCACGGAACAACTGGGTTCCGGAAGCGTTTGATTTTGTGAAAAGAGGTTGTTTGGGGAAATACATGTCTTGGAGGATGTCAAGAATAGTACTTCTTTAGGAACTTGCCGTTGATGGGCATCATGAACAAGTCCCCATTGGGTTTGGCGAGGCGGTAAGCACCGTTTGAGTATACCGTCTCAATAATGAAGGGTCCTTCCCATTTGGGCTCGAACTTCCCTGGTGTCTTGTGAGTTAACACCATTGGCCTTCTGACTGCTAAAACCAGGTTGCCAACTTGGAAAGTTCTTTGCTTGACCTTCTTATTGAAAGCCTGTGATATACGGGCTTGGTAAAGTTCGATGCGTTGTTGAGCTAGGAGACGCTTTTCGTCAAGTGCCTCCAGTTCCCGCAGACGACGACGTTGATTGTCTTCTTCTGTCAGTTTGTTTGTGATCGCTACTCGGAGTGAGGGGATCTGGATCTCGAGAGGCAGTACCGCTTCGCTCCCGTAGACCAGGGAGAATGATGTGTTGCCTGTTGGGGTCCGTACCATTGTGCGGTAGGCCCAAAGACATTCGCCGAGCTTTTTGTCCCAGTCGCGTTTGTTGGATGACACGGCCTTTTTGAGCTGCCTGACGATAGTTTTGTTGAACGCCTCGGCCAATCTGTTTGCTGCCGGATTGTAGGCGGTTGAGGCCACATTTTGAATGCGATTCTTGTCACAGAACCTGCTGAAAATGTGGCTGATGAACTGGGGACCATTGTCATGAATGATTCGCCTGGGTACTCCAAAACGGTAAATGACATGGTGTTTGATAAAGCTGACCACCCTGGAGCTTTTTACTTCCGCTAGTGGGACTGCTTCCGCCCATTTGGAGAAGTAATCGGTGATGGCCAGGATGAAACGATGTCCTCTTGATGAAGGAGGGGTGATTGATCCTACAATGTCCATGCCCCAGGCTTCGAATGGCCAGGAGGCGACTGTAGGATGTAGAGGTTCAGACGGTGTATGTATGAAGTCTGCATGAAGTTGGCATGCATGGCACTTCTTAGCATATTCCACTGTATCGGCGGCCATGGTTGGCCAGTAGTAGCCCATACGTCGCAGTCGATCTTGCAACTTAGGACCTGGTTGGTGAGCTCCGCAAGTTCCGCCATGAGCTTCTCGAAGAGCTTCGGCCGCTTCTTCGTTAGACTGGCATCGAAGGAGAAGCCCGTCGAAGGAGCGTCGGTACAGCGTTTTAGTGGCTGTATCGTAGTAGAATCGAAGAGAGCGTCTCCTGACTGAGACGGCTTCCTTCGGGTCTTCCGGAAGGATTCCGTAGACGGCAAAGTCGATGAACGGGAATCTCCAGTCTCGGACATTAACATCGGTGTTTGTCGGCACGGCGTGAGCCATTTGCAAACATAGGTTGTTTCTGGGACAAATCAAGTCTCGGCCAGTTACCGTGACATAGTGTTGAGTCCCAAGGGGCGCGGCCAATGAGGCTGCGAGGCCAGCCAGAGCGTCAGCCTCCAAGTTTTGTAGACGGGATACATGTTCGATGAAGAACCCAGTGAAGGTTGAAATAATGTTCAATGCAACTTCATGGTAAGGGATCAAATCTTCATGGCGAACCTCGTATTGCCCCCGAATCTGGTTTACGACGAGTTTTGAGTCACCGTAGGCTTCCAGATGATCCACCCCCAGCTGTTGTGCTAGCTGGAGTCCCATGACGAGTGCGTTGTACTCAGCAACATTGTTGGAGCACGGCTTTGAAAGAGAGTATGCACGCTGGATGACCAGCTGATCGGGGGAGACCAAGACTACCCCCACTCCTGCGATGATTTGGCCGTTGGGGCCCGTTCTTGAAGCGCCATCGAAGAACATCCGCCAAACGGGGCTTCCTTCAGTGACGTTTGATTCTTGGACTTCATCCGGGATGTCTTCATAGAGTTTTGAAGATTCTGGGATGGGGTATGCAGCTAAAAAGTCAGCCAGAGCCTGACCCTTGACCGCCTTCTGCGGGATAAACACCATGTTGTATGGCGTTAGTAGGATCGCCCATGTAGCCAGCCGGGAGTTTAATGACCCTGGCTTCGTCATGAGAACTCTGAGTGGATTGACTCGGGAGATGACGTGAATTGTCTGGCCCGAGACGTAATGACGAGTCTTCTGAATGGCAAACACCAAAGCCAAGCACTCCTTTTCAACGGGATTGTACCGGTGTTCGGCCCCGATGAGTGTTCGACTGAGGTAGTAGATTGCTTGCTCGTAGCCTGCATCGCTATTTTGAGCCAGTAAAGCGCCGAGGGAATGATCCATGGCACGGACGTAGAGGAGGAATGGTTTGCCGGCGACAGGTGCCACTAGGACTGGCGGGCTTGTCAAGTAAGCCTTGATGTCGTCGAAAGCCTTTTGGCACTCCTCTGTCCAGACGTAAGAGACTCCCTTCTTCATGAGCTGAGTAAAGGGTTGACATTTACCGGAGAGGTTTGCTATGAACCTCCGGATGTATGCCAGACGTCCCTGTAAGCCCCGAAGTTCTCGAAGGTTCTTCGGAGGGTCCATGTTGAGGATGGCTTTAGTCTTCTCGGGATCGACATGAATGCCTTTTGCCGTGATGACAAAGCCCAAGAATTTGCCGCTAGAAACCCCGAGGAAGGGTTTAGCGGGGTTCATTTTGAGTTGATGTGCCCGCATGAGATCAAAGACCGTCCTCAGGTCCTGTAGGTGATCTCTTTTGAGGCGGCTCTTGACTGCGATGTCGTCAACATAACACTCAACTGTCTTGCGAAGATGTTGACGGAAGATGGTACTCATCGCTCGTTGGTATGTTGCACCAGCATTCTTCAAGCCGAAGGGCATTACTGTGTAGCAGAAAACACCTTTCAGAGTCCTGAATGACGTGTGTTTTGCGTCATCGGGAAACATCTTGATTTGATTGTAGCCTGAATACCCGTCCATGAAGGACATGCGTTCAAAGCCACATGTGTTGTCGATCATTACATCGGTGATTGGAAGCGGGAATTCATCCTTCGGGCAAGCTGAGTTGAGATCCCTGAAGTCGATACAGACTCGTATCTTACCGTTCTTCTTGGTGACAGGGACGACGTTGGCTACCCAGTCCGGGTGTTGTTCCTCACGGATGAAGCCACTGGTCAAGAGCTTGTCCACCTCCTGATCGATGGCATTCATGATGTCCGGGCGGAAGCGTCGCTGTTGTTGTTTGATAGGTTTGGCATCTGGTAAGATATTCAACCTATGCATCGCGATCTGTGGATCGAGACCCGGCATGTCTTCGTAGCTCCAGGCGAAGACGTCAATATACTCTTTAGCCAGTTGGACTAAAGATTCTCGGTCTTCTCCTTCCAAGCTTTTGCTGATAAAGATGGGTTTAGAAGAAGACCCATCCCCGAGGTCGATCTGCTCGACTTCGTCTTCGGTAGGAGGTTCTCGTAACTTAAAACGAGACTCCCATTGTTCTCCTAGGCGTTGAGCCCAGGGTTCCTCTTCGAAGGGTTCCGGCGGTTGGTCTTCGCCTTCATCTTTCTGAGGTTGCGCCGATGTCATATTAGCTGACAGTACTTTCCTAAAGACTGATCCGATACTGGTATCGGAATCCCACGTCGATGCTTCAGACGAGTGGGAATGTTCTATGTCTTCTGCGTCTGAACTCTCTGGAGTTGATGGCGGCGTGACATAGCCTAACCCCCGTCGAGTCTGATTATAGTAATCCTGTGGCTTTCCATTGGGCATCGAAAGCCGGACAGGGAGATGCCGACCCTTGCCGTAGTTTAGGCCTTTATTGCTTTTCAGGTCGTAGCCCATCTTTTGGATGATGCGCTTTGCCGTATCCGTGTACCGATAGACTTGTACTCTGCCGGTATCAGGTTCGGGCTCGATTGACGGGAGGTCCTGATGACGCTCGACTTTGCCCTAGATGATGGTGCCTTCGTCTCGGCTTCGTGGGGGGATAATGAAGACTCCTTGAGACGGGGCCACTCGATTATGGTGGACGGTCGTTATTTGTGTTTGCAATGACCGTAGAGCGTTGTCTAATGTATACATGGCATTCCAGTGTGGAAGACAAGAATAATTGAAAGACACTCTATTATTGATAAAGTATGAGATTTTATCCCGTGGGATTACACTGTCTAAGGAGGGTGCGTCTACATTAGCAGAGATATATTCGCCAAGCTCCTCATCTGTAAGCACTGGGGCCGGATCAGGAGAGTCCTCCACCGCTCTGACTTTGGGGTCTGAGAGGGTTATGTGAGCCCTCTCCAGCATTTTGGATGACTGCGGCGGCTTGCCTTTAAGACGCACCTTGAGAGGTGCCTCGGTTGCGCCTCCGATGAGTGGCGCCTTCCCTTGTAATTTTACCACCAGGGGAGCCGCTGTTTGAGGTAGCTTTCCCTTGAGGCGTATCTTCAGGGGAGCTTCGTGAGTCGGTGCTTTCCCTGATAGCTTGATGCTCATTGGGGGCGCCTTCTGGGGAGGCTTACCCTTCAATCGGATTTTCAAGGGGGCGTCGGGAGTCATTTCGGGCTCCAAGTCCGGCTCTGTTGCCGTCTCTGCTTCATCATCGGCGTCGTTGGCTTCCTCCTCGTCAAGTGGCTTGTACAAGTCGGAATCGGTGAAGTAGGCCTCAATCCCTTTGAAGGGATCGATATCTGCAAACTCCGTCCGGATGACGCCGTTGGTGGATACATATTTCATGCATTGGTGGAGCGTGGAGGGCACCACCATGTACTCATGTAACCATGGTCGTCCGAGTAAGATGTTGTAGTTGACCTCGGCATCCACCACATAACAAGTCACCTCAGTTTTGAGGCTGCCGATGTGACACTTCAGCCGGATCTTGTCCAGTGGCTCGCTCTTGCTAGCGTTGAAGCCACTGATGGTCGTATTGGAGGGCGCCAGCCGGTACATTAGAATCCCCAGCTTTGATAGCAGCGCCTTTGAAATGATGCTTAGGGAAGACCCCGGATCGATCTGAATCCTGCTCACCATTACCGAACCGATGTACCCTGTATAATACAACGGTCGGTTATGTCGGTGATGCTTGAGCAGCATGTCTTGTTGGGTGAAAGTTATGTTTGGGATAACTTCATCCGCACACTGACAGTGTGCACAAGTAGTTGGGAGGTCTTCAGGCTGCTTGAGTTGACTGAGAAAGGATTCGGCATCCTTCAGAGCTTCGCAGAGAGCTTCTCGGGAGTCCTTGGAGAGACGCAGGAGCTCGAACAAAGACAAGCGTGCAGGAGTACTGGCCAGTTGTGCCAGAATGTCAAAATTGTGGGGCTTGGCTAGCCCCGAAGCATTTTCTTTCCGCAGAGGTCTGTCGAAACGGGCCTCCACTTGCTTTTGTTTATTGGCTGCTGAGGGCTTGGATGGACCCTCCTCAGGGATGGTGCCAGGAGGCACCACTTCGGCGGCAGCTTCACCGGGCTGGGAGTTCTGTTGTGCACGTGTCTGCACAGGAAGCGCCTCTTCCGTTGAAGAAGAGACCGTGCGGCAAGACTTGATCTTTCTGCCTTTTGCTTTGGAGGTAGGGCGTACCTCCGGTTGAGTTACCTCGGAGACGAGGTCGAGGTGAACCCAGAGGACCTCTCCTCGAGATGTGGTGAGTGGGACAAGTCCACTCATATTGTCACGGGTGGGTGGCAAGTTCACCACCTCCATTGTCGCCTTAGGGATGGGGACGACGCCATCTTGTGTGGTAGTCGGCGGCAAGGTGCCGAACTGAAGTGACACCACATTAGCTGACATCGTCTTCTCTTCGTAGTCGACGGAGATTACATCCGCATTGATCATGCGCTGGATGTAATTTTTGAGGACGTAGCAGTCCTTGGTCGGGTGTCCGACAAACCGATGGTAGTGACAGTACCTCGGGTTGTCCACTTTCCCGACTTCATCGGGCCACTTCGGGTCCGGAAGCTTGATCTTATCACCCTGCTTCAGTATCTCAAAGAGTTGCAGGGTGTCGTCATCATTGAATGAATAAACCTCCTTGGGTCTCTGTGCCAGTGGAGGCTTTTGAGTAGGCGCAGATGCGCCCTTCGAGGCATTAACAGTCAATGCTTGTTTCCCCTTTGTTTCTCGTCCGGAGTTGTTGATTGCGGACTTTTTCCCCTTATCGTCAAAGGCGGGGAAGCTAACACCCAGAAGACGTGCATTGGCCGCCTTCTTCTCTGCAGCTTCAGCTTCGATGATTAGGGAGCTCCAATCGGGAGGGGGAGTAGAGTTAAGCCAGAGCTTTACTGCAGGCAGCATGTTCATACTGCAAGCGGAGAGAAGCGCATGCTCTAGCATGCCTGGAGGTAGCCTGAAGCAGGCCTGACGGAAGCTTTCGATGAATGCCCGAACCGTTTCCTTGTCCTTCTGGCGTATCTCAATGAGAGACGCCATCGTCATGTCCTTCCCACCGTCATAGAAGCGGTCGAGGAAGAGGCGTGTCAGGTCGTCGAAGGACGATATGGAATTATCGGGGAGGCTGCAGTACCAGTCATACGCCACCCCTTTCAGGGCCCCAACAAAGATGCTGGTGAGGAGCGCGTCCTCCTTCGGAAGATGCCCTGTCTGCGACTGGAAGTACGTCAGGTACCGTCGTGGAGAGTCCTTCCCGTCATACGGCGTGAGTGTTTGTGGTTTATACTTTGGAGGATAAACCACCTTGTTCCACTCAAGGGGATAAGGCTGGGGAATGCCCATCTTCTGGCGCTCCTCCTGCCTGTTCTTGGACTCGAAGCGCTCCCGCAGATCTTTGATCATTTCGACCACGTCCTCCGTGGAGCTAGGAGTCGGGGAAGGAGGTACCACCCGGAGTGGAGCGTTTGAGGGCTCCGACGTCCGGGGTGCTTCTGTGTCTGAGGGTGTCCGTTGGAGGGGCACACTCGACTCTCCATTGGCTCCTGGGTCGGGACCATTTGAAGGTGTCCTGATCAAGGCCGACCGCATCTCAAACACTGCTTGAGTCAGTGCTTGCATTGAGGCAGAGAGGGTTTTGAGTCCTCCCTCTAGCGAGTCTATGCGCTGGACAATGTCCTGTGGCGGCGCATCAGTCTCAAGATCACCCCCGGTCATGTATACTGTCATGACACGGCCGGAAGTGGATGGATTAGTTGAGGCTTCACTCTCAGCCTCGCTCTCATGTGGAGAAGTCACTTCTCCTGGTGTTTGGCCACCCCCAGCCACATTCTGGAGTTCGTCTTCGACAGGCGCATCTGCAAGGGCCTGACTGCCCTCAGCTCTGTCTTGAAGGGCCTCTTCGTTTCCAGCACTACCCCCGGCGGTGTCCTGGAGGACATCGTTATTTTGAGGGGCTTCAGGGAGGCCATCTTCGCCTTGATAAAGATCCGCCGCAGCTGTGCTTTGGATATCTTCGTCTTCGGAAGGAGGCTCGACAAGGGTCTGGCTACCCCCAGCTTCCTCCAAGAACTTCTTCCTCGACCGAGTGCCTTCGAACACTCCAGAGGTCGAGACAGCTGCCTTGGTTTTCCTCGGCTGGCTTTTGGATGAAGACGAGGAATTGGCAGTCGTCTTCCGGACAGATGAGGAGTTGGAGATCACGTTGCATGAAGCAACCTTTAGCTCCTCTTCTGCTGACACCTTCGTCCCAAGGCGATGTCGGAGGGGTGTCGATGACTGTAGCCGTTGGAAGACCGACTGCTTTGGCGGTACTGCCGTCTTACAACAGCAGTTGATGGTGACCACTGCACAAGTGTGCCCTGTGAGAGGCGCATCGTGCTTGTTGGTCAACTCTCCTGACCGGCGCTTGTGAGTGATCACGTTACGCAGGTCGTTGGAGGAGAGTGCTACCCCCACACCCCTCTCAGGCGCATGGCAGGGCCAAGCGCCGGGGTGGTCGGGTGAGTGCTGCGCCCCCAGATCTAATACCAAGCAGGCATCACGATCAGTAGTGGGGGAACCACAGCATTTGAAGTGACTTGAACGGACCTCAAACGCACAACCAGAGGTGGCGCGGGAGTTCAAGACCACTGAGTTTGCCTCTCTCGGCTTGGTTGTGCATGCAGTTAATGCGCCCAAGCGAGATGAGGACTTTGAAGGTCGACTCGTTGTTGGTACAGAAGTACTTAAGTCAACCTTGTATAGCTTGCCATCGGCAGCGCGCGTGATTGTAAGCGCGTGCCTCTGGCCGGCTGCTGGCATAGCACGTTTGTGGCGCATGGCCCGTGCCGCCTTAGATTTCTTCGTACCAGCCCGCTGGGGTGCATAGTACTCAGCATCCAAATTCTCTTCGCCATTACAGCGAGTGAGTCTGTCAAAGACAGAGGCTCTTTGTGGCGCATCAGAAGTGATGCGCGGGGCATTGACTGTGCCCCTGCTCCGTCGACGTATCTTCCTCGCCTGAGAGAAAGATGGCTGGGGAACGTGGTCAGCCGCACGCTTCCCCGAGAGATGCGCTGCATCAGCGGGCGCACCTTGACTGCTGAGGACGTCAGCAGGAAGGGAAGGCTGGACGGGCGCATCCCCTTCAACGGTGGTGCCCGAGGCGTCGACTTTGCGAACCCAGACTGCACGGGTCTTCTTCGGCTTCGACAGCCGCTTCGAAGGACTCGCACTCCCTTCAGAAATGAACTCCTCGTACGCCTGTTGATTGAGGCGCACTACCAGCGTCTTGTGGGAGGAGCCCACCTTCACGTCGTTGGCCTGTGACACAACCTTCTCGGTAGAGGAGAAAGAAGTCCCCAGCAGAGTCGTCAGCTTGTTTGCCATTAAAATTGTTTTGATTGAAATTTTAATACAAACAGAACAGTGATACAATATAGGACTTAGATGTAGTCCTAGGAGTACACTTTTGTTTAAGCTGGGTCCTTAGTGCCAATGGAGCGAGTGGTAATGCGTTGACTCCGTTAACCGGCTGACGACGGTTATCGGTTCTCTGAAGGTGTTGATTGCTCTGGGTGCTGGAGCTTGCTGAGAGGAGGAAGACGTTGAGTGTCTAGAACTGCCTCTCCGATGATTCTCTGTTGTGGATTCTCTCTGTGTTGTGAGTCCCTTCCGTGTGAAGGAGATGATCCTTCTATTTATAGTTTTGCAGGCTGGCTGCTCATGCGCACATGTAGGATACGCCGGTGTGGGGACGCCACGTGGAGGTTGCTGATGGAGGCGCACGGATGTTGTACCCTGATCGAGGGGGAGAACTCTTCATACTGCTGTTGTGAGCTGGCACGTAGCAGAGAGAAGATCTTTCCGTTGCTGAAATCTTGGATGAGTTGAGTCAAAGGATACGTGTCATCGACTCATGGTTTGAAGATCTCGGATTTGGTGGAGAAGAGTGATCTGGTGGGCTGCGCCTTGGATTGGGCGCAGGAGGAGGCTGCGACTCATAACCTTTAGGAGTTACAAACCATTTGGGGCGCATGGCTTTTGAGGCGCATGCAGGCGACTTTCCTTCTGTCTTTCGGGATCAGAGAGCAGTCTGAGGTGCATGGCTTTTGAGGCGCATGCTGATTTGGACGCATGGCCGTAGAGGCGCATGCTGATGGTGGAGTGGCCACGTGGCAGTAGCCGTCGAAATAAAGTCATGATGATGCTGACGTTGTTGACGCTTCATTTTCTAAAAAAGCTGTCGACTGTTCAGACTTTGGGAGGCGTGCTGCCAACTCTGTCAGTTCAGCATTTAATGTTGGTGACGTTCGATGGACAGCTGAGTGGGCGCGTCGGTTGGCGTTCCACTTGGTATAGAGATGTGTGGGGGCACACCCTCTGTAATGCGCCGAGTACTGTAGGGTGCGTCTGTGTGATGCGCCTGATGCCGAAGGGCGCGTCCGTGTGATGCGCTGTCTGGCTGGCGCATCGAATATGTCTTTTAATGATGCGGCTGTCTCGCTCTTCGAGTGCTATGAATAGCCGTTTGGCTGAATTCGAGGCGTCCGGTTCATCCATTTAATGTAAATTCATTGCACGGAATTCGGAGGGCCATCCACTTGGCACGTGGGTTTGATCTGCCCGGCCTATAAATAGTGGCATGGAGAGAAGATTTGTTTCTCATTCCCTCACGTACTTCCAACATGAACTTGAACATGCGGGTGCATTCTGTTGACGAAGTGCTCCCGAGGGTGAAGATGAGACGCTGTGTTGTCTTCGATGCACTTGAAGGTGACTGTTACATCCAAAAGACGGAGTCGAGGGCTTCCGAGGCAGGCGGAAGGTGCCTGTTGCATCCAATGATAGGGATGCTCGGGCCTCGTCTTCGTTGTTCGGGAAGAGCCGTAGATCGGAATGGCGGTGCTAGGCTTTCTCTTCCTTCAAAGTGGGTGTTGCCCACTCTGGTTGTGTTGAGAGCTTCCTTGTGCCATGATTTCGATCACGGTCTTCCTTGGGCTTTGGAGGCTCTTTTGAAGCCTCCCCTGGCCACAGCTTTGTCGTGCTCCTCTCTTCCTTGGTTCCAACCAGAGGGTTAAATGCTTTGTGGAAGCACTTATCCGGTGATCCTGGCTGGAAGAGCGGCGCATAACTGGGCTCTGCTCGGCCAGGTGAGCCTGGCTGGAAGAATTTGGCTGAAGGGATGCACATAGCTGGGCTGGATGCACATAACTGAGCTGCTGAAGAGATGGCAGGATGCGTCTGGATGGAGGCGCATAGTATCTGCTACACCTTACTGGTGGCGCATGGTGATGCTGCGCCTATCTGGAGACGCATGGTGGCCGCTGCGCTTATCTGAAGGCGCATGGTGGCCGCTGGCTGTAGACTTAGGATCTTTCCTTTGTAGAAATTCTCCTTTGTACAACCTTTTCTAGACATGTAATAGACTTTTATATATAAAATAAAAAGTCCTTCTTCAAATGTCTATACTTATTGACTTTGCTGTGAAGTTCTTCGTCTGAGTTCTAGCGCATGTAGTGTCTGGCGCATGGGCTTTCTGGTTGTGAAATTCCATGCTTCTACAATGCACACTGCATATACATGTCTGTTATTATATCCGGATTAAGAGCACGAGCATCCATAATAACAGAGGTGTTTGTTCACTTATGTACTAAGTACAAAAAGCACAACCTCAAATGGTCCTGTTCAATACACACAATGTGTACTCGTATAAACATATAGTCAAGATAGACTAATACCAGATTACACTACAACCTTTCCAATATATTGTCTAAGTCAATCTAAGTTGTGAACTATTTATATACTCCATAGAAAACTGATAATAAGATCTTCTGTGTGACACCACACACCATATTATATATAATATAGAATATCAGACACTTGTATTAACACTTGCAATAAATACAATATGCAAACATTTTCCCATATGACACTACCAAATTACAGTACTTTAGCGACGGCCATTTCGCAACGGACATTTTCCGTCGCTATCACCGTCGGATCCCCGACGGATTTGTGACGGAATACCGATGGAAAGCAGTGGACAATTTTTTTTATTTTTTTATGTCCATATCCGTCGCTATGCCGTCGATAGGTAGTCGGCCATGTAGCGACGGTTTTATATTCGTCGCTAGAACGTCGGACATTTTGGCGGCAAAAGCCTAAAATATTGGCGCGAGATTTACTGACGACTTAGCGACGGAATAATCCGTCGCTACTCGCGCGAGATTTACTGACGCATTAGCGACGGAATAATCCGTCGCTACTCCGTCGCTAAATTTACGTTCCAGACTTAAGTTGAAACGACGGGGGGAACTTTTTCATTCCCCCCAAATTTCACTCTCTCTCCTCTCTCTCTCTCTCTCCCGCGGTGATCGATCGGCGACCCCCTCTCCTCTCTCTCCCGCGGCGGTGATCGGCGACCCCCTCTCCTCTCTCTCTCCCAAAGGTATTCCCCTCTCCCTCTCCCTCTCCCTCTCTCTCTCTCTCTCTCTCTCTCTCTTTCTCGCTCTCTCTCTCTCGCGCGCGCGCGCGGTGGTCGTGGGTGCAGCGGGCTGGGGGCGTCGGGGGCTGCGGGGGCGGGAAGCGTTGGAGGGATGGGGGCGCGCGGGGGCTGGCCGCGGGGTGCAGGGGGTTGCGGAGGGGGGCTGGCCGTGCGCGGGGGGCGGGGGGTGTGGAGGGGGCGGTGGGATCGAGGGGGCGGGCAGCGTTGGGGGGAGTACGATGGGGGCGGGGGCTGGCCGCGGGGTGCGGGGGGGGGTATGTGTGGAGGGGGGCTGGCCGCGGGTGGCGGAGGGTGTGGAGGGGTGGCGGTGGGAGGGGGCGGGGGGTGTGGAGGGGGCGGTGGGAGGGGGCGGGCAGCTGCCTCCTCCTCTCCCACAGACACACACTCACACGGACAAACACACACACATGGACACACACACACACGGACACACACACACACACACACACGGACACACGGACACACAGACACACACACACACGGACACACGGACACACAGACACACGGACACACAAACTGAGAATTAGTACATTGTTTGTGTTTACTGATTTAAGGATGATTAAATCATTAGGTTTAATCCTATGTCATGTCTGGGTTTAAGTTATATGTTATGATTCATGTTGGCATGGGGATTTTGGTTTTTGAATTTGAGCTGTTACATTCTTTTACATTCTGTTACATATACCTACCAGATGGCACCCATGACCCGAGGAGCAGCACGTCGTTTGAAGAAAACAGTGAATGCTGAGGTGGCTCCTCCTACAGTTGAGGAGGAAGTGGCACCGGTTGCTAGTAAGACCGGAAGTTCTAGTCATCCAGCACCGGTAGCTAGTAATGCCGAGAGTGCTTTTGATGCAGTCCTGGCAAGGGACGATGCCTCTCCTCGCACCAAAAATCTCGCTTTTCGGAGGTGGTTGCGTGAAAGTATCACTGAGCGTTTGTGTGAGCAGCGTGGCAAGCATTAGCTATTAGTACTTATTTGTATTGGACTATTTTTATTGGGTTGTTTTTGTTTTAGACTATTTGTATTGGACTACATATATGAATTAGAACTGTGTCAATCTCTGGATTATATTGGACTACGACACCGCGGTAACATAGTTCCTGCAGCCATTCGACTGGCGAGGCAGAAACTATGTATCCGTAGATAAAGTGGACTATCCTCCGACCCTCATCCCTCGGCAATGATGATACGACAACCAACCGGAGAGGATACTCCGAGAGATCCATCTGGGTAGGACGTATACTCTGAGAGATCACCCTTACAGAAATGATATCAGTAGTGGGATCGAATGTTGGAGAAGATATTATCACAGTATACGTCCTCTCCTCCACGATGGCTCTAGACCCATCTGCTCGTCCCTGCTTCCATTCTTCTTATTTGACTCTCTCAGCCACGCATTATATATTGGTTTGGTTTATGCATATTTTTTCAGCTCCATTTGTATTAGTCCCTGCAGCCATTCGACTGGCGAGGCAGAAACTATGTAGCCGTAGATAAAGTTGCCTGTCCTCCGACCCTCATCCCTCGGCAATGATGATACGACAACCTATCACTATATCTTATATAGTAGTAGATGATGTCTTAGTATTACATTAGTGAGTTCATCTTGATTCTGTTACGTCCTTCAGATACTATATACGATAAGAACATAGATGATTCACACTAATGTATGCTAGAATGAATCTTGACTTGTGTTCTGAGCCATCCGTTCTGATCAAGCATCTTCCTTCTCCTCTCCTCCACCATGGCTCTGAACCAATCTGCTCCTCCCTACTTCCCTTCTTCTTATTTGACTCTCTCAGCCACATATGACATCCAGCTCAAGTGTAGAGTCGGGGAAGAAGAAGTGGGCAGGAAGATGAGGGGGAAGCAGCACAGCCTGCAGCATGACCCGAAGGAAGTACATAGGTTTTCTTCAACAGCCGTAGGAGAAATAGTCCTCCTACGGCTGTTGAAGAAAACCTATGTACTTCCTCCGGGTCATGCCGCCGGCTGTGCTGCTTCCCCCTCATCTTCCTGCCCACTTCTTCTCCCCCGACTCTACACTTGAGCTGGATGTCATATGTGGCTGAGAGAGTTAAATAAGAAGAAGGGAAGTAGGGAGGAGCAGATTGGTTCAGAGCCATGGTGGAGGAGAGGAGAAGGAAGATGCTTGATCAGAACGGATGGCTCAGAACACAAGCCATGATTTATTCTAGCATACATTAGTGTGAATCATCTATGTACTTATCGTATATAGTATCTGAAGGACGTAACAGAATCAAGATGAACTCACTAATGTATGCTAGAATGAATCTTTGGTTGTGTTCTGAGCCATTCGTTCCGATACTTGGCAATTAAGTCATTCGACTGGGGAGGCAGCAACTATATATAAGGCTACTTGCATGTTCTTCCAACTTTAAATTACAAGATTACTACATTTGGTTACATAAATCACTAACCTCATCGCGGCCAATGTTTACAGTCTTGGTCTCAACTGTCTTCGATTCTATGATCCCATGCTTTCGAAAAATAGACAACGCAGACTCCATGGAATAGAATGGCCTTACATGCAAATCGTCTGTGATTATGTATCCTTTCCCTCCTTTCACAAACACGCCATCCTTGTTGCCTCCATCTGCAACCCCCTCCCACGCAATATCCTCATCCATTGCCTTACCACAGGGACATCGAGCGCCAATACTAAATTGAACTGATTATGTTTAGTTTGGCTTACGATACAGATTTTCACATCCAAATTGAAATTCAAGTACAATAGTTACTAAATCTTCCACGATACTAATTCGAAATAGTCTATACTAATCCAGCACGTCCTTATAGTTCTCCTACGTATGTTGAAGAAAACCTCTGTACTTTCTCCGGTTGGGTTGTCTTCTGAGCCATCCGTTCTCACACTTAAAATACAGGGATTGGATTCTGTGTTTCGTATTTTCGGCGAACCCAGGGATTGGATTCTGTATTTTGTTTTTTGGTTTCTGTATTTTGTTTCCAGCTCCATTTGCATTAATCTACGGTACGACATGGTGATCAGGACATATATAGTCCCTGCAGCCATTCGACTGGCGAGGCAGAAACTATGTAGCCGTAGATAAGTTGACTGTCCTCCGACCCTCATCCTTCGGCAATGATGATACGACAACCAACCGGAGAGGATACTCCGAGAGATCCATCTGGGTAGGACGTATACTCTGAGAGATCATCCTTACAAAAATGATATCAGTAGTGGTATCGAATGTTGGAGAAGATATTATCACAGTATACGTCCTCTCCTCCACGATGGCTCTAGACCCATCTGCTCGTCCCTGCTTCCATTCTTCTTATTTGACTCTCTCAGCCACACATGATATCCAGCTCAAGTGTAGAGTAGGCGGAAAAGAAGGGGACAGGAATAGGAGGGGGAAGCAGCACACCGGCGGCATGACTCGGAGGAAGTACAGAGGTTTTCTTCAACATACGTAGGAGAACTATAAGGATATATCTTTTCACAATATGTCATCTTGTCAAAGACCCTTAATGTGACAACCATGTTACCGCGGTGTCGAAAGACTAACATGTCATAATTTTCTAAGCCGTGTGTTTTGACATAATCATCCCAACTCTTTCCTCCTGTGTCGTAATCTTGCATTATTATATAGAACTGAAATTCGGTTGGGAGGATTATGTCAAAACACACGGCTTATAAAATTATGACATGTTAGTCTTCCGACACCGCGGTAACATGGTTGTCACATTTAGGGTCTTTGACAAGGTGATATGTTGTGTTTACATATATCCTTATAGTTCTCCTACGTATGTTGAAGAAAACCTCTGTACTTCCTCCGGGTCATGCCGCCGGTGTGCTGCTTCCCCCTCCTATTCCTGTCCCCTTCTTTTCCGCCTACTCTACACTTGAGCTGGATATCATGTGTGGCTGAGAGAGTCAAACAAGAAGAATGGAAGCAGGGACGAGTAGATGGGTCTAGAGCCATCATGGAGGAGAGAACGTATACTGTGATAATATCTTCTCCAACATTCGATACCACTACTGATATCATTTCTGTAAGGGTGATCTCTCAGAGTATACGTCCTACTCAGATGTATCTCTTGGAGTATCCTCTTCGGTTTGGTTGTCTTCTGAGCCATCCGTTCTCACACTTAAAATACAGGGATTGGATTCTGTGTTTTGTATTTTCGGCGAACCCAGGGATTGGATTCTGTATTTTGTTTTTTGGTTTCTGTATTTTGTTTCCAGCTCCATTTGCATTAATCTACGGTATGACATGATGATCAGGACATATATAGTCCCTGCAGCCATTCGACTGGCGAGGCAGAAACTATGTAGCCGTAGATAAGTTGACTGTCCTCCGACCCTCATCCCTCGGCAATGATGATACGACAACCTATCACTATATCTTATATAGTAGTAGATGATGTCTTAGTATTACATTATGTGAGTTCATCTTGATTCTGTTACGTTCTTCAAATACTATATACGATAAGATCATATACTACACCATATGTACAGAACATAGATGATTCACACTAATGTATGCTAGAATGAATTTTGGGTTGTGTATTCTGAGCCATCCGTTCTCACACTTGAAGATAAATTTTCAGTATAACGACGGATATTAGGTTACTCTTCAGTATAATTGATGTCTTTTCTTGGATAATTGGTGTGCATTAAATTCGTATGTGTATATTTCGTCTATGTGATTTTTGGATATATACCTACGCTGGGTTATAAGCGATGATCTGATATACAAAGGAGGTGCTGCCGAAATTTTTGTAGACATTTGGATACATTATATGTTCGGATAATTTTTTTATGTTTGGATAATTTAATGTTGGATATTGGATATATTGTGTTGGTAATATTTTGTTGGATATTGGATACGTTGGATATTGGTGTCGGATATGGATATTTTGCATATAGATATATGGTGTTGGATATTGGATACGTTGGATATTCGTGTTGGATATGGATATATGGTGTTGTATATGGATATTTTGCATGTTTGATATTGTGTTGGATGTGTTGTACAAACAGGAAAGAGTCTGTTTGCAGTATTTTTTTTTCAAAAATTAGAAGTTAGCGACGGACTGGCGACTACTGAGCGACGGATAGTCCGTCGCTATCTGGAAAAACTGAGTTTAGCGACGAAGTGGCGACGGAAAAAACCGTCGCTACCTGGAGCATTTCAATAAAGCGACGGATTGGCGACGTAATATCCGTCGCTATCTGTAGGATTTTACATTGAGCGACAGTTTAGCGACGGAATGTCCGTCGACCTAGTTCTGTTTGATGTCCATAAATTTTGTTGTTAGCGACGGATGTTTTGTCGCTAATACGCTTTTACCGACAAATCTACGACGGATTAGCGACGGATATTGCGTATCAGAAAATCACTGATACGGTTTTGCCAACTCTTTAGCGACGGAGTATTCCGTCGCTAAACCTATATCCTGATACATGTTTTGACGAAAGCTAGTCGGTAATCCGCCGCTATATATATTTAAATGAGCCGGCGGTATTCCGTCGCTAAGTCGTCGCTGAGCGACGGAGT
This sequence comes from Iris pallida, assembly GCA_029216955.1. NCBI lineage: Eukaryota > Viridiplantae > Streptophyta > Magnoliopsida > Asparagales > Iridaceae > Iris > Iris pallida. The sequence goes on from JANAVB010041619.1 coordinate 8,080,646, forward strand.
AGCGACGGATATGTTTTAGCGACGAGGTTATTCCCGACGGCTGTTTTACCAAAATATCCGTCGGTAATCCGTCGGTATTTAATTTTGGCGATGGAATACCGACGGATAAGGCCGTCGGTAAATCCATGTATTTTGGTAGTGTGATTCCCATTCAAAATTTAAGGAAATAAGGTTACTACAAAAGTGATGCTTTCAGTATATAACCTTAACAATCTCCCACTTATACACAAAGCATTGCTTTTCAGTATACTGTTACAAATCTTCCACTTATACTTAAATCCATGCTGCTACACATCTGACTCTCATTCCCTCAATATGACTATCAAAAGCCTTAGATGGTAAGCTCTTTGTAAAGGGATCGGCTAGGTTGTTAGCTGATGCTATTTTGATGATAGCCACTTTTCCTTTTTTATGAAATCTCGTATCAGGTGGTACTTGCGCTCAATGTGTTTACCTGTCTTATGGGCTCGTGGTTCCTTCGAGTTTGCAACTGCACCACTATTATCATGATAAAGTGTAATAGGCTTAGGCAAACTAGGTACCACATATAAGTCCAATAGAAAGTTTCTGAGCCAAATCGCTTCTTTGGCTGCCATGTACTCGGCTTTCATGGTGGAATCAACAATACATTTTTTCTTGATACTCCTCCACACAATGGCTCCACCTCCCAAAGTAAATACATAACCTAAGGTAGATTTCCTGGAATCCCTATCTGACTGAAAATTTGAGTCTGTATACCCCAAGGGAACTAAACTATTTGCCTGGTAAACTAGCATATACTCTTTAGTCCTTTTCAGGTACTTCAAAATATGCTTTACGGCAGTCCAGTGCTCTTGTCCTGGATTAGACTAATATCTGCTGACCATGCCTACGGCAAAGCAGATGCCTGGTCTCTTACATAGCATTGCATCCATTAAGCTTCCTACTGTTGAAGCATAAGGAACTGCTTTCATGTTCTCTATCTCTTTAGGTGTCCTTGGACACTGCTCCTTTGATAGAGCAATTCCATGTCTAAAAGGTAAGAAATCTTTGTTAGAATTTTGCATACTAAAACGAGTTAGTACAATATCGATATAGGAAGTTTGGGATAAGCCCAACATCCTTTTCTTGCAATGTCATAGAACTTTGATCCCAAGGATGTGACCTACTTCTCCCAAGTCCTTCATATCAAACTGTTTGGATAACCATACCCTTACATCAGATAACACCTTCATATTGTTTCCAATGAGCAATATGTCATCCACATAAAGTATTAGGAACACCACCACATTTTCATCACACTTTTTGTATACACATGATTCATCCTGACATTGATCAAATCCATAGGATTTTATCACCTGATCAAAACATATATTCCAAGGTCTGGAAGCTTGCTTAAGTCCGTAAATGGACTTCTTAAGCTTACAAACAAGATGCACTTGGCCCTTTTCAATGAACCCGTCTGATTGCTTCATATAGATGTCTTCCTGAAGACTTCTATTAAGGAAAGCTGTCTTGACATCCATTTGCCAAATCTCATAATCGAGATGAGCTACAATAGATAAAAGAATTCGGATAGACTTAAGCATGGCTACTGGAGAAAAGGTTTACTCATAATCGATACCCTCTCTTTGAGTAAAACCTCTTGCTACAAGCCGAGCTTTAAAGGTTTCAACCTTACCGTCTAATCCTCTTTTTCTTTTATAGACAATGGGTGGTTCTACAAGCTCCCAGACCTGATTAGAATCCATAGATTCAATTTCAGATATCATTATTTTTTGCCAAGACTCTGCATCTTTATCTTAGAGTTATTTATTGTAGGTACAGGGATCATAATCTTGTTTCTCAGGGACGAAGTCCGACGACTCTCCCAAGAACATATATCTATCAGGTTGTATCACAACCCTTCCACTACGACGAGGCACTATCGGTTGTGGTGTAATATTTGTGACATATTGTGCAGTTATTTATGGTTCATCCTCTTGTACTGTTGGTACTGAAGTGCTTGGTGTCTCACCTCTCAGTTCTTCTAGAACAACTCTACTTGTGGGTTTATGGTTCATCACATAGTCTTCCTCTAAGAATCGGGCATTGGTGCTAACAATGACCTTCTGATCCTTAAGACTATAAAATAAACCTCATTTCAGTCCTCTTGGATAGCCTACAAACAAGTGTACTTCTGTACGAGATTCTAACTTATCTGCTTTTCCATTCAGCACATGTGCTAGACTATCCCAAATGTGATCATGTTTCAGACTAGGCTTACGCCCAATCCACAACTCTGTGGGAGTAAGAGGTACTGACTTAGAAGGAACCAAGTTCAAAATATAAGCTGCAGTCTCTAAGGCATATCTCCAAAAGGAATTTGGTAAATCCGAATAATTTATCATTGATCTAACCATCTCCATAAGAATTCTATTCCTTCTTTCGGCCACACCATTCTGCTGGGGCGTTCCAGGTGCTGTCAATTGGGATGTAATCCCAGCCTCTGATAAATAATACCTAAACTCTCCAAAGGGGTACTCGCCACCACGATCTGATCATAATGACTTGATATATTTTCCATGATGTTTCTTCGTTTCAGCCTTGTACTCTTTGAATTTCTCAAAGTACTCAGACTTATAGCGCATCAAATAAATATATCCATACCTTGAATAATCGTCAATAAATGTGACAAAATATTCAAAGCCACCACTATCTTGGATAGTCATGGGTCCACACAAATCAGAATGAACCAATTCCAACACATCTTTGGCCCTATACCTCTTTGTCGTAAAAGGTCTTTTGGTCATTTTACCTTCCAAGCAGGATTCATAGACTGGTAGTGCCTCCATTTCCAATGAACTCAAAGGTCCATCTTCAACCAGTCTTTGAATCTTTCTTAGGTTAATATGCCCCAATCGCAAGTGTCAAAGATATGTTTGGTTCATACAAGAAGGTTCTTTTATCTTATTTAAGTTAGATGACATATTATTCATTTCCATAAGTTGCATTGTGGGCGAAATAGGATTAATGACATATAGATTATCAATCAATGTACCAGAACAAATAAAATGTTTATTCTTTCTAATAATAATATTGTCATTGAAATAAACTGAATATCCATCCTTAACTAACATAGAAACAGAAAATAAATTCTTTCTAAGTGAAGGTGCATAAATACAATCTCTCAATGTCAAAGACTTATTTCAACCAAAAGATAAAGTAACATCTCCTAATGCAATGATCGCTACTTTTGTAGCATCATCCATGAACAAGCATATCTTTCCATCACTGAGCCGTCTGGTTTCCTGGAACCTCTGTAATGTATTGCAGACATGATTAGTAGCTCTTGTATCTACACACTAGGTGCCGGAAGATAACTTCGTTAAACATGTTTCAACTACTAGTAAATGAGATATACCTTTTTTGTTCCCTTGTTTGAGAAGTGGACAATCAGTCTTCCAATGTCCTGACCCTTTGCACTTGAAACATTTGTCTTTCGACTTTTTTATCGCGCCTTGAGGTCCCATGCCTTTCTTTGCTGATTTTGCCTGTTTCTGAATGTTATTCTTCTTCTTACCGTCTTTTGGCTTATAAGTAGAAGCCTTTTCAGAAAGAAAAATATAACCACTCTGCCTAAAGGGAGATTCTGCATCCTGCAGCTCTTTTGCAAGTTTTGCCAAACTATACAACCTTTTGTTCATGTTGTAATTATGGCAAAAATTGTCAAAACTTTTAGGCAGAGTCCCGAGAATGATATCGACCTGGGATTCCCCATCGATTTTAGCTCCAAGGATCTTATTCTCATTCTGATGACCCATCGTCTTGAGAACAAGATCCCTTACTGGTATACCCTCAGCCATTTTTGTATTCATCAAACACTTCTTAGCAAATTGCCTAGCTGCTCTACTCTGTTGTCCGATGAGTTCCTTGAGGTTATACATTAGGTCATAAGCTGTGGCCATGGCCTGATGCTGATGTTCAGTACATTTGACATAGATGCCAGAATTTAACATCGTGCCATCTCATCTGCCTTTTTCCACTTCTTATAAGCCTCTTTGACCTCTTTATCAGAGTTAGCATCAGGCTTAGGTCGGCATTCCTCAACAAGTACATATTTGTACTCCTCAACAGTCAAGACAATGTCCAGATTACGTTTTTAGTCAATATAATTAGGTCCAGTAAGTTTGTTTTCTTTGAGAATCATCATAAGTGGACTGAAAGAACCCATTTTTGAAATCCTGAGAATCACATAAATAAAAATTATGTAGGACAAAAACTTTTTGAATTAATTAAATAAAAATTTACCAACACCTTGAACATCATGAATTTAGCATGCCACGATAGGGTAGATGTATACAAATTCAACTTTGTTCAAGTAGGTACTACCTATTAATTTTACTATCATGTCAATATAACTTTATGACAAATACAATTAATATGTTGGTCTTGCTCTGGTCATAAAAATATTAGCAGTGACTCTGATGGGAAGGATACCATTATTTGTATCTAAGTGTATAACATTACTTAATACTAAGTCCATTACCTTGTATTGAGTTCCTTCAGATGGAGAAGTGAAAATATACTAGGTAACTTTCTATAATTATCCCTAAAAAAGTTTGTACTGGTGATCCATAATTATACTCATCCGATATGGATGAGGGCACTAAAGCCAACGTGCAAGTATAATTACATCACCTACAAACCTGTAATGGAGACCATAGGATTTATACGAAACAAATATCCTCATCCACTTAGTTATTTAACAATGAGGGTTTTGTCATACCCCGATTCCATATAATCGATAGTTGTCCCCCGGACATGATGTCGTGCGAACCTAAGTTACGATCACACAAGGCAGATTCATAAGGTCATCCGAAACACAACATCAAGTTAGAGTATGTAGAGAAAATTAATTGATACATTTGAGATATAACTTTTTATTGATAATAAAACTTTATTTACGTTGACTCCATTACAATCATTGCCGTGCGGGCTACAACATGACTCGATTACAAAACGAACGCTGATGAGATAGTCGTTCCATATATTACATCCCTTTTTACAAGCAAAATATAACACTTTCCATCTGCTATTGAGGGAAGCTGAGTCATCATTTCTTTCTTTTGTACTGAGTGCAGAGTCTTCAAAAGGATTCAGAAACATGCCTTCAACACACGGATCAGGCTTCAAAAGTGTTCACGCCGCCTTGAGCTTTAAGTGGTACGCCCTTCGTGGTTCGGGGTACCTGCGTGGAGAGCGAGGATCAGTATATTACACTTTGTACTTGTGCGTGGCTATTTAAGTTCCAAGCTCTCATTTGGTTGAAGAGTTTATATGACTTAGTTTATGAATATTTCTAACCATCCTAATGAATTTCAAACAAGCATATGACAAGCATAATGTGAAATACGTTGGAACTTACCCATGGTGGACCGCGTCGCACCTTATGAGACTTACCTTGTTCTTTCCTGTCAATTGTTATCATTTACATACCAAATACAATATTACGTGTGATTGGTCACTGGCTCCCAGAGCCATCGTGGACTCCCTTTTAGCTTTTGTTAGACGGAGCCCTTTCATCGCGAGTAGCGAGCCCCGCTGCAAGTCTCCGCCTAATCCGTGCCCAACACAGCTATATAATTGTTTCCTTTCTTAGCCGCAACGGTCCCGTGGCCCCGGGTTGCCATGCAGAAAAAATTCTACCTTGTCGATAAGTTGTCCATGACCATGCAAAGACCAATTTTAGTTATTAAGGTACAGCCTACATTCTCTTTGAAAACTTGATCATTTTATCATGCCCGTCCCCTTACATTTATTCTTTCATTCGCAACAACATTCTCTTTGAAGGGTCAGTCACTCACCTTGAGTTTACTTCAGGTGAAAGAACTTGTTGGTCGTGCTAGACGTCGCCTATACGATTACCTGAAATCGTACAAGCAACCGACTAGAACACTGTATTATTCAAGAAGTTTGATAGGAAATGCGAGTTCGAAATGCAAGCCATAAAAACCATCGAAATATTTACGAAAATACATTCAGAAAACCAAAGCCAAAACCAATACAAGCGGCATGAAAAACAGAGCAACGGGAGGTCTCTTCCGACTCAGCTACAGAGTCAATCCTTGAGGCGCAACCCGCTGAATATGGGACTTGGTTCCGAAGAAGCCATTCCATAATAGGGAATGGATCTTAATTCAACCGTTCTCGTTCGATCGATTCAATCTATCCCGACCTATCGGTCCTGACCGAATCGATAGCGACAGTGTTCCTTTCTCTCATACCCCGTGGACGGAGAACGGGGTACGATGTAGGGATGGGGCACTATAGGTTTTTTACTAGTTGATATTATGTCCATGATGTCCATTATTAATGTAGGCTTAGTTTTTCAAAAAAACATCTATACAATAATAAACATGCATAATCAAAAAAAGAAGAATGATAATAAATAAGAGAAAAATATCCAACTATTATGGTCATCTTTTCTGCTTCGTCCTCAACTATCCGAATCCAAAATCTGGCGCTGTACAGATCTATTCGGGGCGTCAGAAACAGCCACTACCGCCATCGAAAATTATTGAAAATTATTTGTCTGTCTCTGGACTGCTTAAAACCAGCATCTCGTCCGGCGTCAGAAACAGCCACCACCGCCACCACGATTGGTCAAAAATAATTAAAATTACATCAATCCTATGCCTTCCGAAGGACTTCACACATAATCTAGATTGAAAAATTAAAATAATAAGCATAATCAACCCTCGCAATTTTAATTACATCCACAGCAAAAACAACATCCACGACATGTCCGTGGTTTAAACAACACAATAAAAAACATGTATTGGACCATAATAGTTGGATCTAAGATATTTGTAAAACCGAGTTAGAATAGATCTACATCTACCGACTATTACACAGTGCAGGTTTTATTGGGCAACATGGACGTGTCAATCAATACGTGGATCCAAAGTGGCTCTGATACCAATTGATGGAACTGGGGATTCCCAGGACCCTTACTTCGGTGTGCATATTGATCGATAGAAAGTTAAACAGATTTGATACGTGTTCTAACCCTTCATAGGCGAAAACTAGGGTTCACGAATTTTACCTGCGGTGGGAAGAAGACAAGTAGTTTCTGGCAATCTCGAGCGGACGACCCCAAGATCTTCTGCATCTATTGCTTCCACGAGTTGGACGTCGTGTGGTCGATGATCTCCCAACCTTTTCTTCTCCTTGGCAACCCTCTCTTTCTCTCCTTATGTGAATTACGAATTTAGAGAAAGCTTCAGATTTCTGATCAGTCATTTGGCAGCCAGAGAATAGAGGATATATATAGGCTACGGCAGGGACCATGAGGAGAAATTGGGGTTAGGCCTCCTAATGGATCTGGATATCCCGTGTTTAGCCCGAACACATAATCCATGCCATTAACAATAGCTCGGTCCATTAATGAGCTATTGTTGCACTACCTACCTAATGCCAAATTATGTTTTTGGGCTGCTTTTATTATATGCTCGTTTGGCTTTCCATGTTAAGATATCGAATGTCCGTCGATGAAATTAAGTTACTGACAACTATATTGATTCAACATCTTTTATCCTTAAGTAGTACTGTTCAACTTTATTTGTCATGTCGGATATAATCCACCTATAGGGTTTACATGACAATCCTTATGAGCTCCTTAAGGGGGCATCATCAACCCGATATATCGGGACATGGATTCCATTTATAACCAATAATCTATCATACATTCAATGTTATTACCCAATTCATAGAGGTTGTTGACCCATAATGAATCTCACTCTTTCATGAGTCAAAGTAATGCACACTGCATATACATGTCTATTATTATATCCGAATTAATAGCACAAGCATCCATAATAACTGAGGTGTTTATTCACATATGTAGTCAGTACAAAGAGAACAACCTCAAGTGGTCCTGTTCAATACACACAAAGTGTACTAGTGTAAACCTATAGTCAAGATAGACTAATACCAGATTACACTACAACCTTTCCAATAGATTGTCCAAGTCCATCTAGGTTGTGAACTATTTATATACTCCATAGAAAACTGATAATAAGATCTTCTGTGTGACACCACACACCATATTATCTACAATATAGAATATCAGACATTTGCATTAACACTTGTAACAAATACAATATGCAAACATTTGCCCATATGATTTTCATTCAAAATTTAAGGAAATAAGGTTGCGACAAAAGTGATGCTTTTAGTATTTAACCCTAACAATTTTTGCTATGCCAAGTGTTCTGTTTGAGTTCCTCAGCGCATGTCAATTTAGGGCATATGATATTTCAGGGCGCATAGGAGTTCCGGCCTTAGATGCGCCCAAAAATTTCATACTTCTACAAATACAATATTATGCTACATTTAGGAATTTGTCCTAAATAATAATAACTTTTATTATGAAATAAATAATTATCCCAAATATTATTTTTTAGGACTTTTAAACTAGCGTATCTAAAGCGTCGTCCCAAAAGCCTACTTTATGTAGTGAATGAAGTTCGATGATATGAAACTATGTGAAGCCCCAGAATCAAATGAACCTAATGTCATGAGAGAATGTAAAAGAATATCACCTGCTATGACATCTCCTTCAGTCTCTGGCTCCTCAATGCCTAAGGCAAAAGCTTGTCCTGCTCTGTGCTGGTTGTAGTGCTGCTGCTGGGTACGTAGTGGACCTCTTTGCTGTCCAGCTCCAGTCTTATTGAATGTTGTATGACAATCCTTTACCTGATGGATGGCAGACCCACAAGCTAGGCAATATTACAACTTCTTCCTGTAGATCTCTGCAGTGTGACCGGGCCTCTTGCAATAGGTGTAGTTGGGCGCCCTCGGTCGATTGTGCTGGGTGCTCTGTTGGGGGCAGCTATCTGCTGAGATCGCTGGAGATAAGATGGCTTCTTGTTGTTGTTGTTAGGACTCTTGGAGTTGCCCTGATAGTTGTTTCTAGATCCTGGATGCTTCCATTTGGGTCGGGCAGGCAAACTGGCCTCAACATCTTGAGCCACCATCAGCATATTGTCATAAGTTTTTGCACCATTTGTCGCTACCAAGGTGCGAATCTCCTCTCACAATCTGTGGTAGAATTTCTTGGCATACTCCACTGGGTCTTCTACCAGGTATGATGCAAATCTGTCGAGTCGGTTGAACTCAGCTGCATACTCCTCGATAGTGCTATCTTGCTGCTTCAGATCATGGAATTGCCCCCCCTCCATGGCTTCTAGGGCGACTTTCGAAAAGAACTTTTGCTTGAACTGCTTCTTGATGGAATGCTAGGAGGTTCCTCCAGTCTGGAATCTTAGCTCATTTCTGTACCAAATACTGGCCAGATCCCTGAGCTATAGAGCGACATCCTCTACCATAAGGTTGGCAAGGACTTCAACGACGCTGACGAGTCACTCCATATCATCCAGCCACTCATCTGCGTAGATGAGGCCCTCTATTATTTTAAAGGGCGCAGGTCCAACTTCTTGAAGTTTTGATATTTTTGACCTTTTTCTAGACAATAGGCTACTTATTAGACTTGATTTTCTCCAATAAAACATAAAACTTAACAAATCATTCTTGTTTTACCTTAGTAGGCTTTTGATCGGATTGAGATAAATCTAGTGCTACCATAGCTAGATTATGGGCATTCTCTATGCCCTCTCTCATAATCGTAGTATGCTAGCGATTGGCTTCAGCTTGGGCCCTCTGGGCCTCAAGGACTCCTCGTAGCAGGCCTACGAGCTTGGTGGGGTCCATGGGGACCGGTAGAGCAGTGGAAGGATTCACATCAGCAGGTGCTGGTATGGTCCTCGGAGGAATCAGGTATGCTGCATGAACTATGGAAGTATAACGGAGAGCCCGTGCAACATGAGGATGATTAGTGAGCAGCAACGGAGAAGGGTCGGATTGGGCCTGAGTATGGTGTGCTCAGAGGATGAAATCTCTTCGAAGCAGGCCCAGAGCGGGTTGTCTTTCCTTTCACCATCCTATGAAAGGTTTAGGTACAAACATAATTAAGGTAACGTACGAAACTATAGGCAAGCAAAAATAGATAAATTCGGTCTTATGTTGTGACGGGTTAGAAATAGTCTAAGTGTTCTAATTGTTTCTAGAGTCTGTTTTTCGAAAATCATTCTTAACCTAAAGTCAGATTGTAGTACTGTATGTTTGTCTTGACTAAGTTGACTAGACCAACTTCACACAGTGGACCTGCATGGACTACTACTGAAAATATATCACGACCCGATCCTAATATATTGGGTCTAGTCGGATAATGTCCAGCCTGCATCGTTGTACGACAATGGCAGTAAGCTGTGTCAATCATTAATAACACTGCACATAACATTCTAAACTGCAAAAATGGAAAACTTTTATTTAAAACATTTGTAATAAAACTAGATGTCTATCAGGAACAACACACAAGCAGAAAGCATTCAGTTATGTTTTCCATCAAAAATAAGTTATTTTGAATAAACTGTATATTTCAATTACAAACAGAACAGAGTACAATGTAGGACTTAGATGTAGTCCTAGGAGTACACTTTTATTTTATCTAGGAACTGCTGCAATGGAGTGAGTGGTAATACGTTGGCTCCATTGATGAACTAACAACTATCTCGAACTCTCTGAAAGCCTAGATTACTCTGGAATGGGCAGTGACTTGAAGAGGATTCTGACTCTTACAAGTGCTCTAGATATTGATCAACTTTTGAAATGCTTAAGAAGTAGGCTTGAGCCTGGAGTGTGTGTGTCTCTGCAAATGAAGGAATGATCCTTCTATTTATAGGCAACAGAATGATATAATTATGTGCGCATGTATGCTGTGCGCCTGAAGATTGCACATAGGGATGCCACGTGTCTGATGTTGATGGGCGCATGGATGATGCACCGTGAAGTTCGAGTTGAATCGATTTGAACTGTACTATTAGGCCGTAGGGGAGCTGACACATGGTAGTTGTTGAGATTCAATTGTTGCTGAGATCTTGAGTTGTTAGCATTCATCCTTGAGCAGAACTGAGTCAATAACACGTGGTGTATGTCCATAGCTCAAAGATCTCAAATTTGGGGAAGAGTGATCTGTCAGGATGCGCCTGGGATTGGACGCATGAGAAGCCTGGGCTCATTACTTTTAGGAGTCACAAACAAGTTTGGGCGCATGGCTTTTGAGGCGCATAACAAGCTTTCGGGTGCATAGCTGTAGGGGCAGATGCAAATTTTGAGCATATGACCTTGGATGCGCATGCGAGCGGTCAGTCGGCCACGTGGTAGGATATAGTTGTAACCGACAAAATGAGAAATAATGAGGCTGACGTTGGCAGCTCTTCGTTCTCTACAAAAGTTGTCAACTGCTCAGTCTCGAGATATGTGTTGCCAATTCTGTCATATAGTATTAAATGCTTGATGGGTGACGAGCTTAGGTGGGAACATCTGTCTATGTTTTACTGTACGCATCGGCATGGGGCACATGATGCTGAGGAGCACATCCGCTACGTAGCGTATCTTCTCTGATCAGCTTTGTCGAGTCTTTCGAGATTCAAAGTGATGATTATTTGACTTAGCTGAATTTGAGGTAGTAGATTCATCATCATTAATGCAGGTTCATTATACTGACTTGGGAGAAGTTGTCACTTGGCGCATGGGTTTGATTTGCCCTGGCCTATAAATAGCAGCGGTAAAAGAGAGTTTGTTCGTATTTTATACGAATTCTTAACGAAGATGAACCCGACTGATCCTCCTTCTTGGCAAGACATTGTACTTTGGGTTAGGGATCTCCTTGTTCGAAGAAGCTTTGAAGATGAACTCCTTCAGAAGACTGAGTTGTGTCGAAAGAGCTTTAGACATAACTACTTATGTTCGAACCCCTTGTCAGCAGTGTTCTTCTACAATATGGCATTGAGTTCCTATTGCATCCAAAAATTGGGGTAATCGTGCCCCGACTTCCGTTATGCTGGAAGAGCCACCGGGTTCGGTTTGATTGCCAACCCACGTTCTTCTCAATAAGTGCTTCATTTGCCGAAGCACTCATGCGTTGATGAGTGTTTCGCTCTAATAGGACAGGGAGATGCGCCTAGTTGAGCTGTCAGAATGATGCATATGGCCGAGTCATCAAAGTGATGCGCCTAGCTGTAGTTTTTAGGCTTCTCCTTTGTAGTAGGCTTTCTTTGTAGCAAGTGTTTAGGACGTAATAGATTTTTATTTGAAAAAAAGAATCAATCCTTATGTGGCTCTTCTACTTGCTGTTTTTTGAATGCTGATACTTTGGGGACGCATAGTACTTTGGGCGCATAACCTCGGAGGTGCATGAGATAAATGTGCCTGCAATTCCGTGCTTCTAATAGTCCTCCTTCAAAGTTTTTAAAACTTTTTGTCAAGTTTTGGAATACTTTAAACTGAGAAGCATGCCCTGTATCGGCACATGGCCTATCCGCGCATGGGAGTGCCAGCGCATATCCTCCTCGATTAGATAAAAATGGCAACGCTTCATTCTTCGAGAATTTAATGATGATACTTCTTTGGAAGCTACGTAGCCATCAATTTTACGAGATCCGAGGAGACGCTAACGTCATACGTTTATCGGTTCACGCGCGTGGCCATCCTATAAATAGGCAACTTGATGAAAGAGAGAGTCTTCTGTTTTCCATCTTCTTCTTCCCTAGAGCTTTATTTTTTCATTTTCAAAAAAACCCTAGTTTTTCGAGAGATGGCCCCCAAGACTCCGCATGGCGGTACTGGCCGAGGTAGAGGCAAGGGCAAGAAGCCCGTCGAAGCCGATGTCGAGGAGTCTCCCTTTGTTGAGACGACGCAAGCCGACGTACGGCCGAAAGTGATTGGTGGATGTTCTGCTGCTTTGGGGGTTTGCACAGACACTTCTTTGCACGTTTCAAATAACACCGCTGAAGCGCATGGGTGCGATTGTATGAGCCCCACCCTGAGGATGCACCTAGGCTTCTCTGTGCTGACGCGCATGGACTTTGTCCTAATAATGCGCTGAAGCTGCCTTTGCTAACGCGCATGGGCTTTGGTCCTGATGATGTGTAAAAGTTTTTCTCTATCGTTCATGGACTTTGGTCCTGTATATGCGCCATGGTGGGATTTAGGCAGTGCACATGATGCTCCAAGATATTTGATGCACCATTGTTTTACATGTGCTGATGATGAACTGTGTATGAGTTCTTTTTAACCCGAGGGACTGAGCTCTTTTGCTGATACTTTGTCTTGTTTCATCACAGTGTCTAGGCCAAAAGTGGAGGTGGTCGTGAAGGAGGAGGTATCGTCCCCTTTTATCAAAGGAGAACCAGTGGCCATTAAGGAGGAGATAACTCCGAAAGTTTAACTTATCATTAAGGAGGTGCCCATGCCGAAAGGTAGCAATACCAGATGTTTTGATCCTCTTGCTCCTGCCGAGGACCTTAATCAGATAAAACCTTCATATGTAAAATGGCTGAGGGAGTGGTATATGCCTCAACGTAACTATCATCCCTGGCTGTAGGATTTCGTCATCCATTCTGCAGCTGCCATTCTCGAAGAATAAAGCTAAAGCCGACTTCCTTTTCTTCTCTTTAGTATTTCCTATATTTGTTCTTTGATGTCTTGAGATGTAGTTTGTTTTTGTTTCTTTTCAACGCTGATGTAATCATTTACTCTTATTGGATGAAGAAATAAAGAATCTTTTGTTTGTTCAACTTTTATGATGGACTTGTGATTTTTGGTGGATCTATTATCTTTTGCGCACCTTGGTTTCTATCTATTGATAATAAGTTGAGAGAAGGAACCAGTATATTTACTCAGAGGTGATATGGATGTGGTAAATATGGGGTTCGTGGTAGAGTTTTTCTACTCAGAGATAATGTGACGTAGTAGAAATGAACTTGGTAGTAATACAAAGAACAACTCAGAGGTGATATGGACGTAGATGTTCTACGATCGCAGTGTAAAAATGCAGGAGTTGTTAGATGAAAATATTTAGTCAGAGGCAATATAGACGTGGTAAACATAGCATTTAGTGTGATTTATGAAATATAAGATTTAGCTTTGTAGGGGTGTAGAAAAATAACTCTGAGGTGATATAGACATGAATATTTTCTACTTGGGAGAGAATGCAGTAGAACAACTGGGTTCCAGAAGCATATAATCATGAGAGAAGGGGAGTGAACCCAATGGTTGAGTTTATGAGTTCTCTGACTAGGGAGATGGAAGTACATGATGAGGAATCTCAGGCATAATACTTCTTTAGGAACTTGTCGTTGATTGGCATCATAAACAAGTCTCCATTTGGTTTTGCCAGTCGATAGGCATCGTTAGAGTACACCGTCTCTATGACGAAGGGGCCTTTCCATTTGGGTTCGAACATTTTTGGTATTTTGTGAGTCATCATCATCGATCTTCTGACTGAAAAGACAAGATCACCCACTTGGAAAGTCCTTCGTTTGACTTTCTTGTTGAAAGCTTGTGAAATATGAACTTGGTAGAACTTGATGCGTTGTTGAGCCAAAAGGTATTTTTCATCCAGCGCCTTCAACTCTTGCAGACGACGATGTTGATTACCTTCCTCTATCAGCTGGTTCGTGATACCACCCGAAGTAAGGGGATCTGGATTTCCAGAGGTAGCACTGCTTCGCTCCCGTAAACCAGAAAGAATGTTGTGTTGCCTGATGGTGTCAGTACAGTAGTGCAGTAAGCCTAAAGTCATTTGCCTAGTTTTTTCATCCTAATTGTGTTTGTTAGATGACACGACCCTTTTGAGTAGTTTAACGATAGTTTTATTGAAAGCCTCGGCCAACCCGTTTGCTGTCGGATTGTAGGCAGTTGATGCCACGTTCTAAATATGATTTCTGTCACAGAACCTACTGAACACATAGCTGATGAATTGTGGGCCGTTGTCATGGATGATCCTTCGGGGTACTCCGAAACGGTAGATGACATGATATTTGATGAAGTTCATCTCCTTAGAGCTTTTTACCTCTATCAGCGGTACTGCTTCTGCCTACTTAGAGAAGTAGTCGGTCATTGTCAGGATGAAGCGATGTCCCCTGGATGAGGAAGGGGTGATTGGTCCTACTATGTCCATACCTCAGGATTTGAATGGCCAGGAAGTGACTGTAGGCTGTAGGCGTTTCGAAGGTCGACGGATGAAATTAGCATGGAGCTGACAGACACGACACTTTTTTGTATATTTTGTAGCGTCAGCCATCATAGTGGGCCAGTAATAGCCCATTCGTCGGAGTCGGTCCTGTAGCTTAGGACCGGGTTTGATGAGCTCCATAGGTCCCATCATGAGCCTCTCAGAGGGTTTTGGCTGATTCCTTATTTGATAGACATCGGAGGAGGAGCCTGTCATAGGAGCATCGATACAGTATTTTTGTGATTGTATTATAGTAGAATCAGAGGGAGCGCCTTTTAATTGAGACTGCTTCCTTCAGGTCATCCAGGAGGATTTTGTAGACTACAAAGTCGATGAACGACAACCTCCAATCTCTGACGTTGACACATGCGTTGGCAAGCATGGCATGGTTCAAATAAATGCAAAGGTTATTTCTAGAGCACGACAAATCCCTACCAGCTACTGTAACAAAGTGTTGAGTGCCGATAGGTGCCGTAAATGTGGCTATGAGGCCAGCCAGAGCATCAGCTTCCAGGTTTTATAACCGGGGTATGTGTTCTATGAATAACTCTGTGAAGGTTGAGATGATATCCAAGGCTGCTTTATGATAGAGGACCAGACCTTCGTAGCGGACTTCATGTTATCCTTGGACCTGGTTAACAATGAGTTTTGAATCACCGTAAGACTTAAGGTATTCTACCCCCAGCTGTTCTGCTAACTGGAGGCCCATGATGAGGGCGTTGATCTCTGCCACATTATTAGAGCATGGCTCTAATAAGAAATAGGCACGCTGGATGAACAGCACGTCGGGAGAGACCAAGACTACCCCCACCCTTGCGATGATCTGTCCCTTAGGGCCTATTCTTAAAGCACCATTGAAGAACATCCGCTAGACGAAATTTTTTTCGGCAGTGTTGGACTCCAGTACTTTATCTGGAATATCTTCATAGAGTTTAGATGACTCCGAAATAGGAAGTGCATCTAAGAAGTCGGCCAGTACCCGACCTTTAACAGATTTTATGGAACAAATACCATATCATATGGTGTCAATAGCATTGTCCAGGTAGCTAATCAAGAGTTTAGAGCTCACGGCTTTGTCATGAGGACTCTGAGTGGATTGACTCGTGAGATGACATGGATCGTCTGCCCTGAGACATAATGATGAGTCTTCTGGATGGCAAATACCAGAGCTAAAATTTTTTTTTCTACGGGGTTGTAACAGTGTTCGGCCTCGATCATTGTCCTGCTCAGGTAGTAAATAGATTGTTCGTAGCCTGCATCATTATTCTGGGCCAATAGAGTGCCGAGAGAGTGATCCATCACGCAGATATGGAGCAAAAAGGGTTTGCCTGCGATGCGTGCCACAAGGACTAGAGGACTTGTAAGATATTTTTTGATGTCGTCAAATGCCTTCTGAAATTACTCCATCTAGACGTAGGACTGTAGTGCCCCGTCCCGCGAAGTCAATCAGAGGAATCGAAACGCCGACGGCGTTCGGACTTGGCTTTACAGCGGCGACTCGAAGACATCGCTTAGGTGGGGTAGTTCCGGTGAACTTGCCTCATCTTTGCTTTCACATAATAAATCGTGTGTTTTCAACTTGCACAAGTAGGCTTAATAATAAAAGAGACGAATCCATATAGCTAAAGGGAATTATCCCGACGGATCGAATCGAGTTTAGAATATGGAAAACGTTCTACGGTCTGATTAGAGTTAATGCTCAGTGTGCTTTGAAAATGACACTCGTTCCTTCGTTCCGTGGCTTGGGAGAACGAAAAGTTGGTATTCGACACAAACGAGGAGTTAGCCTAAGTCATAGGCATCGCCCGCGTAAATGCTTGACAAAGCATGCACGTTTCCACTGCGCAAGGCTTGGCATAGCCTTGGCTCGTCCCTCGGGTTAAGTTGTAGGCTTGAATAAGTTAGGCAAAGTTATGCCGATCGACCTAAGTCATAAAAGTGTCGTCCCGTTCTTTCTGCGGTTGTCAAGTCAAATAGTCCCACGATCTCAAGGGCCGTCATGTAACATATGACTTGGGTGATAGCGTCGCGTAGGACGTAAGTCAGTTAAAGGCACGAGCCACGATTGGCACGATGTAAAGTTAGCCACGGTCTATGGCACTTAAGGAACACGTTTTGTTCAAGTTAAGTTGGAAGGCTATGTAGTAGTCATTCCCTCGAGTTCAAAGAAGTTCGAGGCGGTCCCTCGGTTGGGAGTCTCGCGTTCCTATCTGCGTTAAGATGTTCGAGGCGGTCCCTCGGTTGGGAGTCTCTCGTTCCTATCCACGTTAAGGAGTATGAGGCGGTCCCTCGGTTGGGAGTCTCTCGGTCCTAATACACGTTATGCAAAGTGTGGTTCAGAGCACGAATTGCTAAGTATAGTTCCAGTCTTAGCAACAAGTAGGCCATGCATTTACGTGAGTCTAGATGTCTCGTAGGTGCGTGGTCATTGGACACCTTGTCGACAAGGATTTCTACCTAGACTGGTTATACGTCGGGGCACTGGGCCCAGTCATCCTGGGGGGTAGACGTTATAGCAGCGCATGCTTTTATTGCGTGGGTAGTCGGGGGCTTTCAATGGGGCTCGCTACCTGCGCTGAAGGACCCGCCGCCTACCCGAGCTATGTCCGCGATTGCTTGTTATGCCAGTGGCCTTTCATATAGATAATTGGTGCACTACGCGGCAAATCCGCATGCACGGTGTCGATCGTAACAAACGAAGCATAAGCACGGTATGCGATGTGTTGTGAAATTTGTACTCGGTTGCACCCAAAGTGTTATAAGGCCTACGATTCGGCTATACGTAAAGACACGTGCTTCGGCACGAGATACGACATCGTGATTGAGTTCTCAATATCGTTTCCACAAGTTGGGTTATACGTTACGAGTTAAGTCGAGAAGGGCCGTAGGGCAAGTTTGGTTAAGTCATTTTAAGTTTCTAGGCACGACCTCGAGATGTGAGGCATGTCGCGTCGTCACAACACGAGTATAGGCAAGACTAAGAGAGGAGGTACTACCGCGGTGATACTAAGCTCAAATCGAGTTCACCGCACGATCGAGTCGTTACGTCCCAGAGTATGGCACGAAAGGCAAGCACGAGGCGATTAGTTGACGTTATTGACACGGGAAGGTCTAGCGATAAAGTATGAGTACGTTATTAGTACAAAGGCACGGTGGCGGTCTAGAGACATAAAATAGACCAAGGCGTCGGTCCTAAAAATCGATCCTAAGGAAAGATTAGAAATACAATCGTAAAAAGGGGCTTGTATTGCACAAAGTAAAATAAACGTGTCGGTTTTGTATGGATGGGCAAGGAGCTCACTCCACCAGTACAGTTGAGTACTGACACCCACATAGTTTCTATGTGCAGGTACAGGTAGAAGCTCGTGGCGTAGAGCTCGTTTGGATGCGTCGAGGCACGGAGTTCCTTGGCGATTCGAAGCGTACGGTCGCATGGAGTAAAGACTTATACGGGACATAATGTATGGACATCGCCTTCCGAAGCTTCCGCTGGCTCAAGCATTGTAATCGAGAGATGAGAGATAGCAGAGTGATTTGTAATGTGAGATGAGTGAATTTGAGTGATTGTAATCTCGGCCATGTGCCCCCAATGTAACCGTTGTTTCGCTATCAATAAAGAGCTTCTTTTGAATAACTTGTGTTTTGTTCTAAATTTTGCTGCGTGTTCAATATCTCTGCTCGGGACTTCTGGGTGACGACCCCGTTGCCGCCGCTGTAGTCGACCGTTATGGAACCTGCCTTGCACGAGCGCAATTTAGGCTCGTGCGGCATCACGCCTTAGTGAGGACAAATGCTCCTACGGGAGCGGGGTGTGACAAGGAGACTCCCTTTTTTATGAGTTTAGTGAAGGGCTGGCATTTTTCAGAAAGGTTTACGATAAATCTTCGAATTTATGTGAGACATCCTTGTAGGCCTCAAAGTTCTCTAAGGTTCTTAGGAGGGTCCATGTCAAGGATGGCTTTGGTCTTTTCGGGATCAACATGGATGCCTTTTGCAGTAATGATAAAGCCCAGGAATTTGCTACTGGAAACCCCGATAAAGGATTTGGCAGGGTTCATCTTGAGCTGGTAGGCCCGTATAAGACTGAAGACTATCTCAGATCTTGTAAGTGATCACTTCGTGGCTGGCTCTTGAATGCGATGTCGTCAACGTAGCATTCGACTGTCTTACAGAGGTGTTGGCGGAAGATGGTGCTCATAGCTCTTTAATATGTAGCACCTACATTCTTCAAGCCAGAGGGCATCACCGTCTAGCAGTAAACCCCCTTTGGAGTCCTGAACGATGTGTGCTTCTCATCCAGGAACATCTTGATCTGGTTATAGCCTGAATATCCATTCATGAAGGACATGCGTTCAAAGCCACATGTATTGTCGATCATTACATCAGTGATCGGGAGTGGGAACTCATCTTTCGGTCAAGCAGAGTTGAGGTCCCAGAAGTCGATACAGACTCGGATCTTTCCATTCCTTTTAGTGATAGGAACGACGTTAGCCACCCATTTTAGATGTTGTTCCTCGTGAATAAACCCACTGTCTAAGTGTTTATCGATTTCTTTGTCAATGGCGTCCATAATGTTAGGACGAAAGCAACGCTATTGCTGCTTAACAGGCTTGGCATTATATAAGATGTTAAGCTTGTGCATTGCGACCTGCGGTTCTAGGCCTGGCATGTCTTCATATCTCCAAGCGAAGACGTTGATGTATTCTTTGTCCAGTTGAATCAGGGATTACTGATCCAACCCTGCCAGGCTTTTGCTGATGAAGATGGGTTTAGACGAGGATTCACCCCCTAAGTCGATTTGTTCGACATTATCTTCGGTGGGGGGTTCTCGTAGCTCGAAACGAGATTTCTATTATGCCCCTAGGCGTTAAGTCCAGGGTACTTCTTCGAAGAACTCTACTCTTTAATCGTTGTCTTCTTCTTCTGAAGGATGTGTGGATGTCATGTTGACTAATAACACTTTTTTGAAGATTGGACCGACGCTGGTGTCGGAGTCCCAAGTTGAAGATTTAGATGAATGAGAGTGTATAGCCTCCTCTGCTTCTGAACTCTCGAGGGTTATGGGAGGTATGATATAGCCTACCCTCCGTCGAGTGTAGTGGTAATAATCTTACGACTTTCCTTTTGAAACAGGGAGTCGCAAAGGAAGACTCCGACCTTTGCCATAGTTCAGACCTTGGCCGCTCTTTAAGTCGTAACCCATCTTTTGGATGAGGAACTTTGCTTGATCGGTGTACCGATATACTTGCATTCTGTCGGTATCAGATTCTGGTTCGACAGGCAGAAGTTCTTGATGGCGCTCGACCTTGCCGAAGATAATAGGTTTCTCGTCCTAGTTCTGGGACGGGATTATATAACAGACTCCTTGGTACAAGATGACTCAATTTACATGATTAACAGTCATTATTTGTTTGCTACGACTGTAAGGCATTATCTAGGGTACATATGGCATTCCAATGTGGAGACTAGAATAATTCAAAGACAGCCTTTTATTGATAAAGTACGGGATCTTGTCCCAGGAAATTACATCATCGAGAGATGGGGCATCGACATTGGCTGATATGTACTCTCCCAATTCTTCTTCAGTGAGGACCAGAGTAGCCTTGGGCGACTAGGAAGAGTTCATCGGGAGTTTGGCTTGTACCTACTCATGAGCCTGTGTTGATAGAGACACTGGGCCTTCCCTTGTAGCTTGATGGCGAGAGGGGCCAACGATTGGGGAGGTCTTCCTTTGAGCTGTATTTTGAGAGGTGCCTCAGCTGGTGCTTCGGGGACTGGTGCTTTTCTGTGCAATATTGCCACGAGAGGTGCCGACACTTAGAAAGGTTTCCCCTTGAGTCGAATCTTCGAAGGGGCTTCAGTGGTTGTTCCAACCAGACAGGCTTGTGCCTTCCCGCGTAGCTTGACTACGATAGGGGCCAATGCCTAAGGAGGTTTGCCCTTGAGTTGTACCCTCAGAAGGGTACTGGTTATTATTTCCGCTTCAGGGTCATCCTCTACTTCAGCTTCTGCTTCACCATCGGCATCATTGGTTTTATCATCCAGATGAATGGATTTGTATAGATCAGAGTCGTTTAAAAAGGCCTCAATCCTTTTGAAGGGATCGACATCAGCAAACTTCGTCCTGACTCTGCCGTTGGTGGATACGTATTTTATACATTAGTGGAGAGTAGACGGCACCACCATGTCATGTATCCAAGTGCTCCCCAATAGGATGTTATAATTTACGTTTGCATCTATGACATAGCAAGTCACCTTGGTCTGGAGATCACCGAAATGACATTTCAGCCGAATCTTGTCCAATATTTCACTCTTGCTAGCGTTGAAGCCACTGATCGTAGTGTGGGATTCCGTTAGACGAAGCATCGAATCCTCAATTTCTGGAGCAGAGTCCGAAAGATAATGTTAAAAGACGATCCAGGGTTGATCTGAATTCGATCCACATTGATGGCACCGACGTACCCTATATAGTGCAGGGGTTTATTGTGTCGGTTGTTCTTGAGTAGCATATTTTGTTTAGTAAAAGTAATGTTGGGGATGATCTCCCCTACACTATGGCAGTACAGACATGCTGTTGGATCGTCTTTAGGCTGCTTGACCAGGCTGATAAAAGACTGAGCGTCCTTCAAGGCTTCACATAGAGCCTCCGGAGTATCTTTGGATAGATGGATAAGCTCCAACAGGTACAGCCGAGCTGGGGTACTGGCGAGTTGTGCCAGTATGTCTAAGTTATGGAGTTTGGTCAACCCCGGAGCATTGTCTTTTCGTAGAGGCCTATCTAAATGGGCTTCCTTCTACTTTTGTTTATCGATCGCTGGAGGTTGGGATGATCCTTCCCCTTGTACCGCCGAAGTGGTGACGGGAGGCATTACTTCGACCGGAGCCTCCTCTTGCTGAGCGTTCTACTGGAAAGGCGTCTGAACAGGAAGTGCTTCCTAAGGTGGAGAAGTCACCATTTGGCAAGACTTGGTCTTCTTGCCTTTGCTTTTGGAGATAGGATGTACCCCCGGTTGGGTCTGTTCCGAAGCGAGATCCGGATGAACCCACATGATCTCTCCCCGAGATGTGGTGTGCAGTATTAATCTACTTACGTTGTCGCGAGTCGGTTGAAGGTTGATTACTTCCATTGTCACCTTCGAGATAGGGATGACGCCATCTTGAGCTTTAGTAGGTGGCAAGGTGCCAAACTGGAGTGACACCATGCTGGCCGAGACTGCCTTCTCCTTATAATCAAGCGAGATGATTTTTGCATTAATCATGCGTTGTATGTAATTTTTTAAGATGTAACAATCTCGGGTTAGATGCCCGACGAGCCAACGGTAGTGACAATACCTCGGGTAGCCTACCCTGTCCACCTCATCAGGACGCTTTGGCTCAGGATACATGATTTTATCGCTCTGTTTCAGCATCTCGACCAGTTTCAAGGTGTCTTCTCCATTGAAGTAATAGACCTCCTTCAGTCTTTGTGTGGGCAATAGCTTCTGAACAGGACTTTGTATGCTTTTTGAGGCGTTCACCGCCAATGTCTGCTTTTCTTTTGCCTCGCGCTCGTTGTTGTTGTTGGCGGCACGTTTTCCCTTGTCATCGAACGCAAGAAAGCTAACCTCCATAAGCCGAGTGTAACGCCCCAGTCCCAAAATACGTAGGACCAAGTACGTAGTTATGCCAGCTGTATACATACGAAATACATGGACCTCGTATGTATACATAAGCTGTAAATGTAGTAATCCAAGACAACTAAATCTCATCCACAATGAAAGGAATAATAATATAGAAATCAACTTGAATATTTATGATACAATCGTTTGGCGGAGACGAAGTCCACTACCAACTAATTTAAATAGAGAAGAAATATACAACAAAAGTGATTGGTCGAGCGAAGCAATCACAAGTCCAAAAGCAGTCATCACGAAGGAAAGAATGGCCTTAGCTAGAGCACCTGCAAGAAATCACGAAAACACACACCTGGAGAGATCACCAGGTCCTCAGAGGGACGTAACAAGACACATAATATTATACCAATAAGCTGAATAAATAAAGCTCAATAGAAAAGTATGCATGGGTAAAGGTTCCTAACCATTCTATGTGGATTTTAATTTAGAGGACAACGTTCTACGCAGGGGCTGTCTCAAGCATGTAATAAAGAGTGGCCAACAAGTAGCGCTCATCCGAGACACTATCGGCCGGGTAACACGTAGCGCTTATCCAAGACACTATCTCCCAAATGTGTAAAATAAAAGTAGCACCTACACTAGTAGCTGTCCCCTCCCCCTAATGATACTATACGTGTGTCGTAACCATGACACACAAACACGTGTCGTTTCCACCACACTGTTTTAATATAGATAACTGTCAAGTCTTCTAATCATGCATCTATTGATAGTTATTCCTACGCATGCGCACGGGAGATCATCCCACACGCAAGTGACCTCTATATGATACTCACAACTCTCACACACAACTCATGTACAATCGTGGCAAGTCAATGAGACACACTAAATTTGATGGTAGTCGCTTAACTCTATGCCAATTTTATAAAATATAGTAATTTGTATCTACATATAATTTAGAAAAAAACAATCTTGAAATTAAACACAACATGCATGATATGAGCAGGAAATTTAAACAGTAAAGGCAAGGTGTCTTGCCTGAGGTTATGTGGCTCGAACCGGCAAAATAAACAAAGCAAGAAAAGCCAAATCTCGCAGATGACTCCGGATGTTGCAACAAACATCACGAACGAGTTTGGAATAAAAGATATGCCTAGGAAACGCCTGTCCAAAAGTTAAATTCTGGAATAGGGGCAAAATCGTAATTTTGGATCAAAACGATGTCCGCCGTTGGACCCGCTTTACACCGAAATGCGTGCCATAACCTACGGTTTCTAAAGTCATCAAACTATATGTCTACGAATTTGTTTTGATGAGACGAACCCAACGGTATGTCCAATTTTGGATTCCGGTAGGCCGTGCACAAAATCGCCCATTGAGTGGGATTGTGGGCCCGCCAAAATAGTGTCCCGATCAACGGTCTCAGAATCTGACCAAACTTGGCTCACATGACCAGAAAATTATTTCGAGTCCAATGACGCAAGTTCCATCGCGATATGATGAGTGTGCACAAAGTTGTGACTTAATTTGCAAAGGTCGATGCGGGAGTATCTCGACGGATACGCACTGATTTTGTCGCGCACATGCAACGAAATCGGGTTCCGTCAGTTCCCACACGTCGACAACATCCATACGCGCCTTTCGATGCACATAGTGCACGACCACGTTGCCCGGTTTGTCAGGGCGCACGTCGTATCGGGTGTTTTTTCACTTTTTGAAAACAGAATTTACAATTTTTCGGAAAACTTTAACAACGTGTAACTTTCTACATACTAGATAAAAAGTGATTCCAGAAGGTGCGTTGCAATCTCGGTTATGTTGTCTTTGACTGACTTTAATTAGTTTTTATGAAAGTTTAATGGACAGCGAGAAAAGTGGCCGACAAGTTGGTGTTTTGAAACAGTTTTTAATATTCAAAAAAGTAGGTTTTTCTCCAACTTCGTCCCGATTTTTCGAGCAAGTTGGATGGCCATGTCAAAATCCACCTGGGGGATCTCGAAGAGGGTCATGTGGGCTTTCTACACGAATTTACGGATCGAAAATAGGAGTAAAATTGACAGAGAAATCAAACGGAAAAGTTGGGTACCTTAAAGTGGGAATCTGTTGTTGTTCTTGTTGTCGTGACGACCGGGAGAAGGGGATTCTGTCGCTCCGGCGAGGCTGTCACGCACGCCGAGGAGAGGGAGGAGGATGGAGGAGAGAGAGAAGGAAGAAGATGGAGAAGAAACTAGGGTTTTTGTTTTTTTTGGTTGTGAAAACAAAAGCTCTTATATATATATATATATATATATATATATATATATATATATATATATATATATATATATATATGTATGTGGGGGTTCGACATAAGGGGGGGGGGTCGGCCCTTCCTTGCAACAGCTGCTACTGTTTCTTTTAAAAGGTTGGGAGCATATGGTCGGCGCCCACATGGTGGGGCCGACCATATGGTTGCTTGCTTTTGCCTTTTTTTTTTCTCTTATTATATATATATATATATATATATATATATATATATATATACATATATATATATATATATATATATATATATATATATATATATATAAACCATATAAAATTTCCATAAAATCCAAATAAAAATTTTATATTAACTAGAATCTATTTTTAACATATTTATATATATGCAAATTTAGTTTGATAAATAAAAATCAAAATCAATAATAGTAACTTAACAATAATAAATATATTTATTTAATCATAACTGAAATAATATTGACAATAAATAAATATTAAAAATAATTCAAACGGTGGCCTTGGTGGACTTATACTACACCCCTTATCCGGGTCCAAATTTTTTTTATACCAAGTGTTGCACCATATTATTTAATAATAGAATACCAATAATTGTACAAATATTTAAATAATTAAAAGTTGTTCGTAAAATCATGAAATAATTTAAGAAACATTTGTACATACATAAAATATGCCTACATGGCCACATTTGGTCACACTACATGCTTACATGGGCTTGGGTTCGGTCCGGGCCCAGTTCGGGTTGGTGGTGGGCCAACCGTGTCATCTAAAAATCAATATAAAAAAATAATATTTAATTAAAATACTTTAAATAAGTCAATTCACAATTGGTTTGGTTTTCCTAGTTTTGACATTACCATGGCTAGGCTTTTTCCTACATGGCTAGTACACCAGTCATGGCACACTGCTACATCCTCCGTGCCAAAATTCATGGTCGCCTTGTGCTCGAAACACAACAATGGCTAAGGTCAATTTTAATAATTAATAAAAATCATAAATTGTATAAATTAAATTTGAAGTCTAATAAAAAATAATTTAAAAAAATAGGGGTTTTACGTCCTACCCAACTTACAAGAATTTCGTCCTCGAATTTTAGGATTAGTAGGGTAGATAGGGTTGCGGGATAGGAAGGGTTAGTCAATACCAAAATACAATTAAATTTTGGAGGAGGCGATAAACGGCGTTCAACACCACCATTCAATAGAAAATTATGGAGTCGATATATACAAATATATCATGGTTATTAATTGAATAAGGACTGCTAGTGAAGGTAACAAAATTTTGAATATCCAATATAGAAGAACAGTAAGGAAGTGAGTAGACCACAGAAAATAAATTAGACATTTAGGAGATGTGATTCCTTAAAGGAGAACTGGGTACTAGTCGTCTTGGTCGAGGGTTTGATTAAGTGATGATTAGAATCACTCTCGTGCGTTCAAATGGGATTAGAAGGGCACAATAAAAATTTCTATGATTGGGGAGAAGTGGAGTTTAAGGTGAGGATATAGCCACATAAGTTGGTCGGTGGCTATCTAAATTCGTGTTGAAATAACTGATAGAAAAACTAAAGGTGATATCTTACATCTATCTATCATGTACAATGTCTGTCTTTCTAATATAAGTAAAGTAAAAACAATAAAGAGTTCAAGGACGAGGCTATCGAGTACGAATACGGGGTTCATAGGCGACGAAAATAATTCAAATAAGAGTTTTCAATGCTGTCGCGGATGAGACTCTAAGGCAAGTTTAACTATGTCTCCATCTACGTAGAATAATTCATGAAAAGCGAACCAAAGTGCAATAGGTTGATCAGACCATCATGCACCGGTTCTGATTGGACAATATGTTAGTGGGTGCACCCAATAAAATATGTCATGATCAAGCTTGATAACAAAATAAGCTTGCAAAACTGAAGCTATATTTGCAGCATGAGATAGTCAAAATATGAGCAAGGGAGGTACTGATGAAGGAAATTTTTAAATAGTCCAAGATCCTTTTTTTTTAAATCAAGGCTCACCCTAAGTTTGGGCCTATACAGTTGTCCTAGTGTTTCTTCATTTATGGCTTGGTAGACTAGATAAGGTAAGGTACTTTGAATTTATAGTCTGAGTAAACTTATCAACATGGGTCACAAGAACAAAGGCTTTGTTGGGCCATGAGGTATTCTATCCAACTTAAAAGAGTTCAACTAATAGTGTGATGGGACAATGGGTCACACAATTAAGGTAAGCACAAAGTTAGGCATTTAATGAATGAAGTATAACACAATCACCTATCAGGTTGAAAGAATGAGTCAATGTTGGACCTCTAATTCAAGTCCGAAAGTAACTGGTGTCATGGTAGAGGTTATAGCTTAGCCATTTGAATGAAAAGTCATATTAAGAAAATAGTGTACAAGAAGACGTGTTTTAGTGGGACATGATACATCTACATGAAGGTGGACTTGTCTAGGTCTTACATATGAAAGTTTGTTGGAAGAAAAAGTCTAGTGTTGTGCTCCAACCTTCCAAGTCACGGTAAGGGACGCCAAAAGATCAAAAATAGAAAGTGGGAGTTCGCGAGGTGATAATTAATGCACAAAATTAAAGAAGATCAAGTTAAAGCATGAAATAAAATTAATTAAAGAATCCAGTAAAAATAATTTAGGAACACAATTCCGGAGAGAAGATAGTCTCCTTGATGGATACAGTTAAGGAACCGTTAACTCATTATTCAAATTGCAAATGGGTTAGAAGGTCGCAATTAAAAGATCCAGAATTGAAAGAAGGTCGAGTAAGTCAAGGTGGAAATACAGTCACATAGCTTGGTAGATGACTAACAACACTTGTGTAAATACTACTATCATGGTCATGGGTGATATGGCAATTAGTGTGGAATACTCAGTAGGGTTATCTTGGGGCCTACCATTAAAATTTAACTCAAGTTTCTTCCAAAAGTTTCAAAATTAAACTTTCAAAAATAAACCACTAAAATTTATATTCACTCCAAGCCGTTCAAATTCATCATAGAAAAATTTAAATCACTCTCATAAATCTCAAAGCAAAATTTTATCACGTTACTACTAATATTATCCAAAATTAACGTTTAAGTTCAACTATTTAACTCAAGAGTTCATAATTTAAGAATCCATAAAAATTTCACAATCAATCAAAAATTTAACACTCTAAAATTTTCAAATAACTCATAATAAAACTCTTAGCATATTAAAAGCAATCTCAAAATTTAAGCTCAATGCTCTCATCAATTTAACTTCTATTCATGGTAAGTTTTTTTTTCCAACAAAATCATAACTTTTAAATGGTAACTTCCTTTAATCAATCAAAATAACTTTCCATCACATCATTCGAAATTCTTCCAAAAAATTTAATATTAGCAATCCCTCATTAAACTAAATTTTCAAATAATCTAATCAGTCAAAATCTTTTTTTTTACCAAAAATCTAAATATATTTGTAAATCCTCAATCATATGACACCATTTAAAATAAAAAATTTCTCAAAAATCGTTTTCATAACTTTCAAATATTTTAAACCAAAATTTACCGTCATTACTTCCACTTAAAATTCAAAATTTAATAAACACGAAAATCGCAAGTTATACAACTCAAATTTAAATAATTTCTATGGCCATTTTTAAAAGCTAAGATCATTTTCAAACAAAATTTATAACTGTTCAAAGGTGTATAACTATAATACAATAAATTATAAACATCAAACTCAAAAATCAAATAAATTTTATATTTGTTCAAAGATGTATATCTATCATCCAAACTCATAAATATCACAACTCGAAAAGCAAATCAATTTTATACTTGTGCAAGGATGTATAACTATAATCCAATAAATCATAAATATCAAATCTTTGAAAATTAATTAATTTCTTAAACCAAGTATAAAATCCTATAAATCCTCTGGTGTTTACTATTTAGAAATCTCAAGGTTAAAACTTTCCGTGGTAATATCCTACTTTACAAATGACTAATCATTAAATCACACAAAAAAAAACCTTTTTAACTAAATTAGAGTCTTGAATGTATTCCAATTGCCAATATAACCATTCTAGCCATGTGTTTGACCTATGAGCATATACTAGTGTAGTCATCTTCCTAGTTGACACTAAGCATGAAAATAAGAATCGACGGTAGAAAGGAATCAAGCAAGATGCAGTTCAAGGAGGTCGAACAAAAGTTCGAAATTGGAAGCCAAGGGAAGAGGTTAAGCTGTATGGATGAGATTCCTAGATTCTAATCCTATGTTGCAGGCTCACACCGGTACAATTATGTAACCGAAGTGACAAACATGACCTGCATGGGCTACCACAAAAAACATATAACGCCCCAGTCCCAAAATACGTAGGACCAAGTACGTAGTCATCCCAGCTGTATACATACGAAATACATGGACCTCGTATGTATATATAAGCTGTAAATGTAGTAATCCAAGACAACTAAATCTCATCCACAAAGAAAGGAATAATAATATAGAAATCAACTTGAATATTTATGATACAATCGTTTGGCGGAGACAAAGTCCACTACCAACTAATTTAAATAGAGAATAAATATACAACGAAAGTGATTGGTCGAGCGAAGCAGTGACAAGTCCAAAAGCAGTCATCACGAAGGAAGGAATGACCTTAGCTAGAGCACCTGCAAGAAATCACGAAAACACACACCTGGAGAGATCACCAGGTCCTCAGAGGGACGTAACAAGACACATAATATCATGCCGATAAGCTGAATAAATAAAGCTCAATAGAAAAGTATGCATGGGTAAAGGTTCCTAACCATTCTATGTGGATTTCAATTTAGAGGACAACGTTCTACGCAGGGGCTGTCTCAAGCATGTAATAAAAAGTGGCCAACAAGTAGCGCTCATCCGAGACACTATCGGCCAGGTAACACGTAGCGCTTATCCGAGACACTATCTCCCAAATGTGTAAAATAAAAGTAGCCCCTACGCTAGTAGCTGTACCCTCCCCCCAATGATACTATACGTGTGTCGTAACCATGACACACAAACACGTGTCGTTTCCACCACACTGTTTTAATATAGATAACTGTCAAGTCTTCTAATCATGCATCTATTGACAGTTATTCCTATACATGCGCACGGGGGATCAGCCCACACGCAAGTGACCTCTATATGATACTCACAACTCTCACACACAACTCGTGTACAATCGTGGCAAGTCAATGAAACACACTAAATTTGATGGTAGTCGCTTAACTCTAAGCCAATTTTATAAAATATAGTAATTTGTATCTACATATAATTTAGAAAGAAATAATCTTAAAATTAAACACAACATGCATAATATGAGCAGGAAATTTAAACAGTAAAGACAAGGTGTCTTGCCTGAGGTTATGTGCAAAAGGGAATAATCCAGTAGCTCGAACCGGCAAAATAAACAAAGCAAGAAAAGCCAAATCCTGCAGATGACTCCGGATGTTGCAACAAACATCACGAACGAGTTTGGAATAAAAGATATACCTAGGAAATGCTTGTCCAAAAGTTAAATTCTGGAATAGGGGCAAAATCATAATTTTGGATCAAAATGATGTCCGCCGTTGGACCCGCTTTGCACTGAAATGCGCGCCAGAACCTACGGTCGCTAAAGTCATCAAACTATATGTCTACGAATTTGTTTTGATGAGATGAACCCAACAGTAAGTCCAATTTTGGATTCCGGTAGGCCGTGCACAAAATCGCCCGTTTAGTGGGATTGTGGGCCCGACAAAATAGTATCCCGATCAACGGTCTCAGAATCGGACCAAACTTGGCTCACAGGACTAGAAAAATATTTCAAGTCCAATTACGCAAGTTCCATCATGATATGATGAGTGTGCACAAAGTTGTGACTTAATTTGCAAAGGTCGATACGGGGGTATCTCAACGGATACGCACTGATTTCGTCGCCCACATGCAACGAAATCGGGTTCCGTCAGTTCCCACACATCGACAACATCCATACGT
The DNA here is from genome assembly GCA_029216955.1 of Iris pallida. Lineage (NCBI taxonomy): Eukaryota > Viridiplantae > Streptophyta > Magnoliopsida > Asparagales > Iridaceae > Iris > Iris pallida. Next base: position 8,111,604 of record JANAVB010041619.1, read on the forward strand.
GCCTTTCGATGCGTATAGTGTACGACCACATTGCCCGGTTTGTCGGGGCGCACGCCGTATCTGGTGCTTTTCCACTTTTTGAAAACAGAATTTACAACTTTTCAGAAAATTTTAACAACGTGTAACTTTATACATACTAGATAAAAAGTGATTCGAGAAGGTGCGTTGCAATCTCGGTTATGTTGTCTTTGACTGACTTTAATTAGTTTTATGAAAGTTTAATGGATAGCGAGAAAAGTGGCCGACAAGTTGGTATTTTGAAACAGTTTTTAATCAGAAAAGTAGGTTTTTCTCCAACTTCGTCCCGATTTTTTGAGCAAGTTGGATGGCCATGTCAAAATCCACCTGGAGGATCTCGAAAAGGGTCATGTGGGCTTTCTACACGAATTTACGAATCAAAAATCGGAGTAGAATTGACAGAGAAATCAAACGGAGAAGTTGGGTACCTTAAAGTGGGAATCTATTGTTGTTCTTGTTGTCGTGATGACCGGGAGACGGGGATTCTGTCGCTCCGACGAGGCTGACACGCATGCCGAGGAGAGGGAGGAGGATGGAGGAGAGAGAGGAAGAAGAAGATGGAGAAGAAACTAGGGTTTTTTTTGGTTGTGAAAACAAAAGTTCTTATATATATATATATATATATATATATATATATATATATATATATATATATATATATATATATATATATATATATATATATATAGATATATATGTATGTAGGGGTTCGGCATAAGGGGGGGTCGGCCCTTCCTTGCAACAGCTGCTGCTGTTTCATTTAAAAGGTTGGGAGCATATGGTCGGCGCCCATATGGTGGGGCCGACCATATGGTTGCTTGCTTTTGCCTTTTTTTTTTCTCTTATTCTATATATATATATATATATATATATATATATATATATATATATATATACATATATATATAAACCATATAAAATTTCGATAAAATCCAAATGAAAATTTTATATTGACTAGAATCTATTTTTGACATATTTAAATATATACAAATTTAGTTGAATAAATAAAAATAAAAACCAATAATAGTAACTTAACAGTAATAAATATATTTATTTAATCATAACTGAAATAATATTGAAAATAAATAAATATTAAAAATAATTCAAACGGTGGCCTTGGTGGACTTATACTACATCCCTTATCCGGGTCCAAATTTTTTTATACCAAGTGTTGCACCATATTATTTAATAATAGAATACCAATAATTGTACAAATATCTAAATAATTAAAAGTTGTTCATAAAATCATGAAATAATTTAGGAAACATTTGTACATACATAAAATATGCCTACATGGCCACATTTGGTCACACTACATGCTTACATGGGATTGGCTTCGGTCTGGGCCCAGTTCGGGCTGGTGGTAGGCCAACCGGGTCATCTAAAAATCAATAAAAAAATAATATTTAAGTAAAATACTTTAAATAAGTCAATTCACAATTGGTATGGTTTTCCTAGTTTGGACATCACCATGGCTAGGCTTTTCCTTGCATGGCTAGTACACCAGTCAAGGCACACTGCTACATCATCCGTGCTAAAATTCATGGTCGCCTTGTGCTCGAAACACAACAATGGCCAAGGTCAATTTTAATAATTAATAAAAATCATAAATTGTATAAATTAAATTTGAAGTCTAATAAAAAATAATTTAAAAAAATAGGAGTTTTACACCGAGCAATGCGTGCCTTCTCCTCAGTAGCTTCGGCACCGATGATGAGTAAACTCCAATCCGAAGGTTGAGAAGAATCCATCCAGAGCTTGATTGCAGGCATCATATTCATGCTGCAAGAGTCGATCAGCACATATTCTGGGATGCCAATAGGTAACCTTAAGCATGCTTGACAGAAGCGTTCGATGAAAGCTTGAACAGTCTCTTTCTTCTTTTGGATGACCTCTATTAGAGATGACATGGTCATGTCTCTTCCTCTGTCGTAGAATCGGTCGAGGAAGAGATACGTCAAGTCGTCGAAGGAAGATATACAATTGTGAGGAAGAATGTAGTACCACTCGTAAGCAACTCCCTTAAGTGCCCCAACGAACAGGCTTGTAAGTAGGGCATCATCCATTGGGAGATGCCCCATCTGGGAGACTCTTTTCTATCAAATGACGTTAGAGTTTGTGGTTTATATTTGAAAGGATAAAGCACTTTGTTCCATTCAGGGGGATAAGGTTGTTGGATCCCTAGCTTCTGGCGTTCCTTCTGTTTGTTTTACGGTACGATGTGATGATCTACTAGGAGTGGGTGAAGGAGGTAAAGTATGGAGTTTGGTACCCAAAGGAGCTGACGTCCGAGGTACGATGTGATGATCTACTCCCGAAGATACCCGTTGAGGGGGTATACTAGACTCTTCGTTAGCCCCGCGATCAAGACTGGCAGATATAGGTGCCCTCGTCAAAGGCTGAGAAGCCAGAGTGTTCCGTATTTCAAACACCATTTGAGTCAAGGTTTGCTTAGTGTTGGAGAGGGTCTTGAGGTGTAACACCTAGTTTTCTAAAATCAAGATAATTTTGAAATTTTGTAATTATAATCATTTAATAATGATATTTAAATCATATTATGATTTTTGGTGATTTTTAATCAATTTAAAACTATTTAAAACATTGAAATATGATTTTGATGGTTGACTAGTGTAACCCTAGAATTGCAAAGCCTAGAGACTAACCATGACCATAGGAGCCTAGTCATGTAATTAAAATGTCATATTACTACTTTTTAGCCTAAGGGTATTTTGGTCATTTTTGACTTATTAATGAAAATAAATTTTGATTAATTAAATATGTGCTAATTGTTTAGTTGAGACTTGACTTAGAATCTTAGCCTAATCTAGATTAGCCTTGAGCTTAGTGTCTTGATTAGGGTAGCCTAGTAAATGACAAGATTAACAATATCTAGATATTCTAAGTAGGACATTTATCCCTTAGGATATTTGTGGAAAAGGAAGCCTTAGGACTATTGAACCAATATGAAGGTTTAGAATTGGTTGGACAAGTCCTAGCCAGTCATCTACATCTAAACCTAACCCTAAATTCATTGTGGCCAGCCATACAAGCCCCCCCCCCCACTCCTATAAGTATGCTCCTATGTTGTTCTTGTCTCTTTTTAAATACCTAGAAAGTACCCTAATTTGTTCTTCCCTAAACTTCTTCCATTTAATCCAAATTGAGTCAAATCAATTGCATCATCATCTTTAATAGTAGAAGGTGCTAAGGGAGGCTAGCTAGCAAGGTTTCGAAGTGAATTGACCATTCAATTAGAGAAGAACACCTTTCCTTGTTCATTTTTTATTGAGGTTTCACCCTCGATAGGTAATTGCCATAAAACCTATTTAAATTTCAGTTTCTTTCCATAGATGTATTCATTTAGGGTTCCCCTAGCTGTAGCCCAAGTTTGGTAGGAATTTGTGTCCATTTTGTATTCGTATCGGACACGTATCAGTATTTTTGAACATGTACGATGAAATGCGACATAGGAAATTATTTTAGTAAATTTCAAAACTAATTACAGGGTTGTGTAGCCCTTGGTGTGTGGATTGCAAATCTATTCGACTGAGTCGAAGATTGTGTCATTTTTTGTCGAAAATGGATACGCACACACGCAGTACGAGCCCGTGCACTGTGTCTTGCTACCCGTGTCCTAGTTCTATCTAGACACGGTATTTCGACACACGAAACTTGGTGTGTACCTTGGGGCAGTGACTGACAGGTCACCCCCCAAGTCTCATATGACCCCCTGTCGTATCGGACACGTTATTGCACCTGCACTGGGTTTACGCTAATTTTGCATGCTTTGGTTTCGACCACTGATACGTGTTTCGTGTCGCGCGGACACTTAAGACGCTCGTGTAGTGTCGAATATGTAGCCCTAGTGCTGGGCTATGTGTAGACACGAGCACGAGACATGTCATAGATCGTATTGTTTATACGAGGCCGTGTCCTCACTGTATGTGGCAGCCTTCACTACCTGTTTTGATGCTCTGTTTAAATCAAAATTGGACACTTCGTGTCCAGTTATGTGGACACGAACATACCCCTTGACACGTTTATACATGATGAGCACTCCTATGCACCTGATTTTGGATTTCATAAGAATTTAGGTTTCAATTTGATGTTCAAAATAAATTCACTGATACTTGTTTCCTTCTTCTGATACTTCATAACTGAGATGATATGAACTTGGGTTTCATTTGTCCTGGGTTAGCCCTTTCCCCTTCACCCTAGTTGTCCATACATTGACATCAAAACTAACATGTTTAGTCTTCATTGAGTACCAATCATTAAAACCATATTTGTATTTGTCCTTTATATGCTATTTAAGTTCAGTGAACCAAGTGTTAGTACTCGTCCATGTTAAGTAGGTTCAGTCCAATTTTGATATGTGGGTATCAGATGTAGGAAGATGGGGGTGTAATGTATATTGTATGAGAGTATACTTATATGTATATGTATATACATATATGGAAATGTATTGTATATATAGTCCTAATGTGGCAGTTGGGGATAAGGATGCATGGGTGTTATATGCATATAGGTATAGCCTGCAGTAAGATTTAAGTGTGTGTTTATGATTGCCTTGAGCATCCAATAGACACTCGAAGGATTGTTCTTATTTTGGAAGATATCCTCCTTCAATGCGGATGTTAAGATGATGAGGGATTATTTGTGTTTTGAGTATTGTGTATATCTATATAATATCTGTCCATGTCCAGCCTTTGGTTGAGTCCCATGTTCTATTTTGTTTAGGTATTGCACATGGCAGAACATAGAGAGGGGTTAATATATATCTAAATGTCCCTATATTGATATTATGTGTATTAATTTGTGTTAAGAAAATATGGGTTATAGAATTGTGTGCGAGTATTTGGTCAGTTGTAGGGAGTGTCTGGGAGTGAAGGATATGGAGGTAGAGAGAGGCCTGGGTGTGTGGTAGTTAGAGGGAAGGATATGAGAGCTTGTCCTTGCAATTGTTTGCCTGCAGTGCAACCACAGCAGCAGTAGATGCAATGGAAAGATGGGCAGCAGCAAATGCTACAGCGAAGCATAGCATTGCATGCCTGTAGAAGCCACAACAATAATAGCTTAGTGGGTTTGATATGTGAGGATTTGCCTACATATGGATCAAGTATAAGTTATCTAATATTAGCTATTAGCTATATATGGGATAGACTTATATTTATATGAGCATGGGTCACCAATTATAGTGGTTATGAGTTGTTGCTAGATACCAGATGGGAGAGTATGTTAGACTACATGTTAGGATATCTATATATTGCATGTATATATGTATGAGGGGTGGATGTTTGAATAGTTATGTGAATGTATGTTCACATAGAAGTGATGCTTCTAAGGGAATACCTTGGGTATTCATGTGGGGTATTCAATTGAGATATGTATTTTGAGATAAGTCTAGTTGGGAAGGGTTTTCTTGTTTGTATACTATATATATATATATATATATATATATATATATATATATATATATATATATATATTTAAAAATATATATATATATATATTCATGGATATATAGTTGATGTATATATGTGATAGGTATATATATATTGATATAATATATGGTGTCCTAGGATGTTAGCCTATGGTTTAGTTTAAGTTAGCCTTAGATAAAGAGACCTAGATATTGACCAATATTCTAAGGTTGACCTTGTTTGGCTAGAGTTGACGAAAGGTCAACATAGAGTCAATAGTGAACAATTGACTTAGTTGACCAAACCCTAAAGTTGACCAATAGTTGACCATTAACCAAATTGACCCTTGATAGCCTAAGTTTGACCAATTAACCAAGATAGCCTTGTTGTTGACCTAGTTTGACCTAGACAGTTGACCAAGAGTTGACTTTGACCTAAAAATCATATAGATGCATTGTACTCTTAAAATTATAGTCCCTTGTATACATCATGACTTGTGTTGCTCTAAATAGGACTCAGATACCTCGTTTTGGACAGTGTATTCTCACAGATATTCAGATCGCAGGCGAGTACATTCTCTGATCGTTTCATACTTATCACGACTTATATTCTTGCTCTAGATTACTTTACTTAATTCTGACACTTGTTATCACGGATTGGTACTATATGGATATCTTCATGGGATGTTATCCCCCTTAACGGGCGCATCGGATACTTTATGTCGTGTGTTTCATGTACATTATGTATTCCTTGCTCTTGCGTTATTCATATACTCTCATGTTCTCTCATGTACTTTCATGTACGCTCATGTACTTTCATGTGCTCTCGTGTACGTTTATGTTTCCTCATATGCTTCGTGTGTAACCAAAACATCATGTTCGTAACGTAACTTGACTGGATCCTTGTGTATTGATTGTGGGTAGGGGTGAGTATAAATTATCATGTGATTTACCCATCATGTTCACTCTGTTACTTTTCATGTGTTATCATGTACAACACAGCCTTCTTGGATGGTGTCCCTCATGTTCACCCATGTATATCATGTTCAACCCAAGCCAATTATATGCCATCTCGTACTCTAAATCACTAGTCACTTACAGTTCTACTTATCATGTATATATTTTCAGTTATCAAATATCTCTCATGTTTTTATGTACATCTTCTTACAGCGTTTCATGTATCTTACTCTATTGTTTGTTTTATATTTCCTGCCATGATATAAACTGCGTGAGATGTACTGTGCTCGCTCCCGTCCTGACTGGACCTGTTGAAAATATTACAAATGATACCGAGGACTTCTGCCCAACCTACTATGGAGCCCATCTAGACGACACCTGTGAGTTGGACCCACAGAATGATCCAACTCTAGCTAAGGACGTCACCCCTACTGCTTAGACTAGATTAGCTAGGCTTTATCTTATTTCTTATGTCATTTTTATTGACTTTAGAGTTGTATTATTTTCTGGATGTTTGTGATGTTGTGTCGTTTAAACACTTAGACTTTCTCTTCTGTTTGTACCTCAGTTTAAGGATTTTATTATTTATCATATCGTGCTATTTCTATCTCTAATTTTGTGATTGAGTTGTACCTTATGTGATTTGTCCTCCGTTCGGAAAGTATGTCATGTTGTATTTAGTTTGTGATAGTGACCTAGGAAAGCGTTCTACCGCCGACACTGTGGCATAGGCTGGACGTACCCAATTCTCGTGCCCCTATACTGGGTGCGGGTCGTGACACGTTTTTAGTGGTGGCCCATGCAGGTCGAGTTTATGTAGTGGTATTCGAACTAGAGTATCACTACAGCCTACAGTAGGAGTAGGATATTTGAGGTACTCAATCACATTAGGAAAAGCTCTTAACCCGATTCTTGTTATCAAAATTCTTGCTGCTTTAATGCTTCCTTTTGAAATAAACTGTCCTTTCTCGATTTATCGCTTCTATCTCAGTATTGATTCCTTGTTCGATCTGTCTCCAGGATGGCAATCGAGACAAGATCGTATCGTTCTGGCCTAGCAGACGCAGGTGAGAGGTCTGCCACCTCTCGCCCGATTGTAGCGCTGGGATAGCAGCTTCTCCCATCACTTTGCATGTCGGAGTTATTGCAACCGTTGGAGGTACACCTCCATCTGTTCGGAGGACGACCCCAGTAATTCTTGAGATATTTCAGCAGCAGCATCTGTAGCCACCTATATGGTTGGTCGATGTTGCCCACCTATTTTTCTTTGTGGAGAGGATTTTGGAGTCCTACCACCAGCAGCAGCAGCGCCAGACTGCCGACTTCCGACAGGGCATAGACGAGGCTCACCAGCTAGTCAGAACGACAGTGGAGATGGTTATCGTACAGCCGCAGGGAGGACAAACACATCAGTACCATCAGAGGACGTCGGGCATCTAGGAGTTTCAGAACATGTATCCGAGGGATTTCTTTGGTACATAGGGCATCCACTCTACAGATCACTGGATAGAGCATATGGAGGAGATATTCCGATTAGCAGGGATACTAGCTCGGCTTCAGATCGAGGCTGCGGGCATCCAGATGTAGGACTTGGCCCGCACATGGTACCAGACGGACCCTAGGGTGGAAACTAAGGGACAGACTTGGGCAGCCTTCAAGACGTCGTTCAAGGAGCAGTTCTTTCTAGACGTAGCATTTGGAGGCATAGAGTCATAGTTTGAGAGCCTGGTTCAGGGGAACCAGACAGTCGAGGAATAAGCTGGAGAGTTCTGCCGGTTGAGCAGATTCATTGAGGACCTGATCGAGAAGATAAAGGTGAGAAAGTTCCGTAGAGGTTTGATCAGAGAGGTTCGGTCATTGACCAAGAGTGACAGGGATGCTACCATCGTGGAGTTCTTAGCAGGAGCTATGGTAGCAGAGGATGATCTAGGATTAAAACTGAAGAGGGGTCGAGATACTCATATAGTCAGTAGCAGTAGAGGTCCGACCAAGAGGCCTCACATACAGATTCAACAGAAGTATCAGCAGCCTAGGGTCTACTTTCAGCAGCAGTTTTAGGGCCGTGCTCCTTTTCAGCAGATACAGCAGCAGCAGAGACAGCAGCAGGCCCCTAGACAACAGCATATTATCTTTTGTCCTTTCTGTGAGAAACTACGGCATAATTGGGGCAAATGCGGGATGAGGCTTGGCAAGTGCCTACTCTGCGGATCATCGGATCGTCAGTTGAGAGAGTGTCCCAAGTCTGCAGGACGGACAACTCAGGGAGCAGGAGCCAGGGCTCCAGTAGGCCAGCAGCAGGCTAGAGGAGGCCAGCAGGGGCGAGCTTATGCCATGACAGTTGAGATGCTCAGGCAGTAGGAGAGCTTATTGTAGGTTCCGTTCTTCTCGATTCCATTTTCGCATTTGCCTCCTTATAACTGTCTTGAAATTCTATTCCATCTGTTCCTTATTGTTGGTAAGTTTTGATCTAGTATTTCATTATGATTTAATTTTCTTCTGAGATAAGTCGTATGGGCTAAGTCGCCTCAGTTATGGATCTACAGTATTGTATAGTCATGTTAGCTGGCATAGTGAGGACATATAGTCTAGTTTTGGACGTATTTCTCAAGAGTAAGAATTTAAGGTTTTCGCGGCCAAGCATGTGGCAATGCAAAAATTTTAAATACCACAATTCTAGAGGTATGTACGTTATCTGAGGACTCTGTGATTATCGTAGCCGTGCTCACTAGCATGACGAAGATTCTGAGTATCATTATTTTGGACAGACGCTTATGATTTTCGAACTGTGTGGTTCTGAGACTGATTGTTGGGATAGTTGACCTAGAAGTACTACCATCTTAATGTCGAGGACGAAATTCTTCTAAGAGGGGTAGACTTGTAACACCCAGTTTTCTAAAATAAGGATAATTTTGAAATTTTGTAATTATAATCATTTAATAATGATATTTAAATTATATTGTGATTTTTGGTAATTTTTAATCAATTTTAAACTATTTAAACCATTGAAATGTGATTTTGATGGTTAACTAGTGTAACCCTAGAATTGCTAAGCCTAAAGACTAACCATGACCATGGGAGCCTAGTCATGTAATTAGAATGTCATATTACTACTTTTTAGCCTAAGGGTATTTTGGTCATGTTTGACTTATTAATGAAAATGAATTTTGATTAATTAAATATGTGCTAATTGTTTAGTTGAGACTTGACCTAGAATCTTAGCCTAATCTAGATTAGCTTTGAGCTTAGAGTCTTGATTCGGGTAACCTAGTAAATGACAAGATTAACAATATATAGATATTCTAAGTAGGATATTTACCCCTTAGGAAATTTGTGAAAAAGGAAGCCTTAGGACTATTGAACTAATAGGAAGGTTTAGAATTGGTTGGACAAGCCCTAGCCACTCATCTACATCTAAATCTAATCCTAAATTCATTGTGGCCAGCCATACAAGCCCCCCCACTCCTATAAGTATGCTCCTATGTTGTTCTTGCCTCTTTTTAAATACCTAGAAAGAACCCTAATTTGTTCTTCCCTAAACTTCTCTCATTTAATCCAAATTGAATCCAAATTGAATCAAATCAATTGCATCATCATCCCCAATAGTAGAAGGTGCTAAGGGAAGCAAGGTTTCGAAGTGAATTAACCATTCAATTGGAGAAGAACACCTTCCCTTGTTCATTTTTTATTGAGGTTTCACCTTCGATAGGTAATTGCCATAAAACCTATTTAAATTTCAGTTTCTTTCCATCGATGCATTCATTTAGGGTTCCCCTAGGTGTAGCCCAAGTTTGGTAGGAATTCGTGTCCATTTTGTGACCGTATCGGACACGTATCGGTATTTTTGAACATGTGTTCGATGAAATGCCACATAGGAAATTATTTTAGTAAATTTCAAAACTAATTACATGGTTGTGTAGCCCTTGGTGTGTGGATTCCAAATCTATTCGACTGAGTCAAAGATTGTGCTATTTTTGTGTCGAAAATGGACAAGCACACACGCAGCACGAGCCCATGCACTATGTCATGCTACCCGTGTCCTAGTTCTGTCTGGATACGGCGTTTCGACATGCAAAACTTGGTGTGTACCTTGGGGCAGTGACTGACAGGTCACCACCAAGTCTCGTATGACCCCGTGTCATATCGGACACGTTATTGCACTCGTACTGGGTTTACACTGATTCTGTACACTTTGGTTTTTACCACTGATACGTGTTTCATGTTGTGCGGACACGTGCCGTGAGACCCTCGTGTCGGGTCGAATGTGTAGCCCTAGTGCTGGGCTATGTATAGACATGAGCACGAGATGTGTCGTGACTCGTGTCGTGTCTACGAGGTCGTGTCCTCACTGCACGAGGCAGCCTTCACTGCCTGTTTTGATGCTCTGTTTAAATCAAAACTGGACACTTTGTGTCCAGTTATGTGGACACGAACATACCACTTGACACGTTTATACGTGAGGAGCACTCCTATGCACCTGATTTTGGATTTCATAAGAATTTAGGTTTCAATTTGATATTCGAAATAAATTCACTGATACTTGTTTCCTTATACTGATACTTCATAACTGAGATGATATGAACTTGGGTTTCATTTGTCCTGGGTTAGCCCTTTCCCCTTCACCCTATCTGTCCATGCATTGACATCAAAACTAACATGTTTAGTCTTCATTAAGTACCAATCATTAAACCCAGATTTGTATTTGTCCTTTGTATGCCATTTCATTTCAGTGAACCAAGTGTTAGTATCCGTCCATGTTAAGTAGGTTCAGTCCAATTTTGATATTTGGGTATCAGATGTAGGAAGATGGGGTGTAATATATATTGTATGAGAGTATACTTATATGTATATGTATATACATATATGGGAATGTATTGTATATATAGTCCTAATGTGGCAGTTGGGGATAAGGATGCATGGGTGTTATATGCATGTAGGTGTAGCCTGCAGTAGGATTTAAGTGTGTGTTCTGGTATTGTACATGGCAGAACATAGAGAGGGGTTAATATATATATATATATATATATATATATATATATATATATATATATATTATATATATATATATATTATATATATATATATATGTATATATAAAAATATATATATATATATATATATGTATATATATATATATATATATATATATTATATATGTATATATATATATATATATATATATAAAATATATATATATATATATATATATATATATATATATATATATATATATATATATACATGTGTGTGTGTGTGTGTGTGTGTGTGCCTATATTGATATCATGTGTATTAATTTGTGTTAAGAAAAATATAGGTTATAGAATTGTGTGTGAGAATTTGGTCAGTTGCAGAAAGTGTCTAGGAGTGAAGGATATGGAGGTAGAGAGAGGCCTGGGTATGTGGTAGTTAGAGGGGAGGATATGTTAGCTTGGCCTTGCAATTGTTTGCCTGCAGTGCAACCACAGCAGCAGCAGATGCAATGGCAAGATGGGCAGCAGCAAGTGCTACAGCAGAGCATAGAATTGCATGCCTGCAGTAGCCACAGCAGCAGTAGCTTAGTGGGTTTGATATGTGAGGGTTTGCCTATATATGGGTCAAGTATATGTTATCTAATATAGGCTATTAGCTATATGTGGGATAGACTTATATTTGTGTGAGCATGGGTCACCTTTTATAGTGGTTATGAGTTGTTGTTAGATACCATATGGGAGGGTATATTAGACTACATGTTAGGATATCTATATATTGCATGTATATACGTATGAGGGGTGGATGTTTGAATGGTTGTGTGAATGTATGTTCACATAGAAGTGATGCTTCTAAGGGAATACCTTCGATATTAATGTGGGGTATTCAATTGAGATATGTATTTAGAGATATGTCTAGTTGGGAAGGGTTTTCTTATTTGTATACTATATATATATGAGTTTTGGGGGTATCTTGCTCATGGGCTAATAGTTATATATATGGGTTATACTATATATGTTTTAATATATATATATATATATATATATATATATATATATATATATATATATATATATATATATATATATATATATATATATATATATATTCATGGATATATAGTTGATGTATATATGTGATTGGATTGGTATATATATATTGATATAGTATATGGTGTCCTAGGATGTTATCCTATGGTTTAGTTTGAGTTAGCCTTAGATAGAGAGACCTAGATATTGACCAATAGTCTAAGGTTGACCTTGTTTAGCTAGAGTTGACCAAAGGTCAACATGGAGTCAATAGTGAACAATTGACTTAGTTGACCAAGCCCTAAAGTTGACCAATAGTTGACCATTGACCAAATTGACCCTTGATAGCCTAAGTTTGACCAGTTGACCAAGATAGCCTTATTGTTGACCTAGTTTGATCTAGACAGTTGACCAAAGTTGACTAAGAGTTGACTTTGACCTAGATTGACCTAGAAATCATGTAGATGTATTGTACTCTTAAAATTATAATCTCTGTATACATCATGACTTGTGTTTCTCTAAATAAGACTCAGATACCTCATTTCGGACATTGTATTCTCACACACATTCAGATCGCTGGCGAGTACATTCTCTGATCGTTTCATACTTGTCACAACTTATATTCTTGCTCTAGATTACTTTACTTGATACTGACACTAGTTATCACGGATTGGTACTATATGGATCTCTTCATGGGATGTTATCCCCCTTAGCGGGCTCATCAGGTACTGTATATCATGTGTTTCATATGCATCATGTATTCCTTGCTCTTGCATTATTCATGTACTCTCATGTTCTCTTATGTACTTTAATGTACGCTCATGTACTGTTATGTGCTCTCGTCTACGTTCATGTTTCCTCATGTGCTTCATGTGTAAGGAAAATATCATGTTCGTAATGCAACTTGACTGGATCCTTGTGTATTAATTATGTGTAGGGGTGAGTATAAATGGTCATGTGATTTACCCATCATATTTACTCTGTTACTTTTCATGTGTTATCATGTACAACAAGCCTTCTTGGCTGGTGTCCCTCATGTTCACCCATGTATATCATGTTCACCCCGAGCCAATTATATGCCATATCGTACTCTAAATCACTAGTCACTTACAGTTCTTACTTATCATGCATATATTTACAGTTATCAAAAACCTCACCTATTTTCATGTGCATCTTCTTACAGCATTTCATGTATCTTACTCTATTGCTTGTTTTAGATCTCCTGCCATGATATGAACTGCCTAAAATGTACTATGCTCTCTTCCGTCCTGACTGGACTTGTTAAAAATATTACAGATAATATCGAGGACTTCTGCCCAACCTACTATGGAGCCCATCTAGACGACACCTGTGAGTTGGACCCACAGGAGGATCCAGCTCTAGCTGAGGACGTCACCCCTACTGCTTAGACTAGATTAGCTAGGCTTTATCTTATTTCTTATGTCATTTGTATTGACTTTAGAGTTGTATTATTTTTTGGTTGTTTGTAATGGGGTGTCGTTTAGACACTTAGACATTCTCTTCTGTTTGTACCTCAGTTTGACGATTTCATTATTTATCATATCGTGCTATTCCTATCTCTAGATTTGTGATTGAGTTGTACCTTATGTGATTTGTCCTCCATTCGTAGAGTATATCATATTGTATTTAGTTTGTGATAGTGACCTAGGACAGTGTTCTACCGCCGACACTGCGGCATAGGCTGGACGTACCTACTTCTCGTGCCCCTACACTGGGTGTGGGTCATAACATGAGGCCATCTTCCAAGGTGTCCATGTGCCGAACGAGCTCTGGAGCTGGAGCTTCGAGTTCTTCTACGTCACCACCCCCTGCGATGTAGACAAACATGACATACGTAGCAGTGGATGGGTCGGTCGATGCTTCGCTTTCGGCCTCACTTTCATGTGGGAAGGTTGGCCTAAGAGCTTCTTCTTTTGACGGTTTATAGTGGCTACCCCCAGCCATATTAGTGTCAGCTTCTTGGTAGGTACCCTCATCCTCGAATGAAGGATTGTCGTAAACAGTAGCGGTCCAATCATCCCCAGCTTGCATCTTCGCCAGAGTCTTCATTCTTAATCGGGTACCATGGAACACCCCCGTTGACGGGACTACTGCTTTGCCTTTTTTAATTTGATTATTTGATGAACTTGCCGAGGCCGAGCTGTTGGTAGTATTTGTTTTTCTCCTGCTGAGTAGGAGTTGTATACAATATGGCATGAAGCATCAGAAAGTTATGTCTCATCTTCAGTTGGCACCCTTTTTCTGAGATGATGTCAGAAGGATATAGTTGGTGGCAGTCACTGGAACACGGACTGCCTGGGTGGTGCAGCTATTGTTTTACAACAGCAGTAATTGATGGTGACCATGACACAAGTATGCCCCCTGCATGGGGTGCATCGTGCATTGAGGTTGTCTCTCCCTATCCACATTTGTGAGTGATCATATTACGTAGATCATGAGGGGAGAGTTTCACATTCATACCCTATTTAGGCGCATGGCAAGGCCAAGCGCCGAGGTGATTATGTGAATATTGCACCCCCTGATCTAGTTCCAGCACATGAGAAGCACCTAGGTCGTTTGTGAGAGAGCAACATGTATTACGGCCTGAACCCACTTCATGCGCACAGCCCACGTAGGCGCATGGGTTCAAAGTCGCAAGATTTGCCCTACCCAACTTGGTTCCCTACACAGAAGATGCACCCAAGTGGGAAGGGGACTTCGAGAGTCAACTCATGGCTGGTGCCAAGGCACTCGAGTCGAGTCTGTACAGCTTACATCAGCTGCGCGCATGAGTTTCAGAACACATTTCTGGTTTGCTGCTGGCACTGTACATTTGGGGTGTATGGCCCGTGCTGCCTTGGACTTTTTCGTGCTAGCATGTAAAGGGCATAGTACTCAGAATCCAATTCTTTATCGCCATGACAGCTAGTGATTTTGTCGAAGACAGAAGTTTTCTCCTGCAAGCCAGAGCTCACGCGTGGGAGATTGGATGTGCCCTTGTTCCGTCGGCGCATCTTCTTCGACTGGAAAGAAGAAGGTTGGGAGCTGAAGTCGACACTGCATTTTCCTGGCAGATGTGCTGCACCAGTGGCTGCATCTTGTTTGTTGAGAACGTCAGCAGGAAGCGAGGATTGCGGCGGCGTAGGTGTGAGCCCCTAAACCAAAATTAATATTATTATTGTTAGATTATCACATACACTACCCTTGTTAGCACATTATTACTATTACACCTGTACAACTTTAGTTAACCAAACCACTAACCCTAGAGAGTAGAGCTGGTGATATTTTGAGTGTTACCCTTATTAAGTTTAAAGCTTATTATTGAAACGCATTAGGAGAGATTTGTGTAAATTCAGATTTGTATAGGGGGTCGGGTGCAAATCTTCATTGCAAATTCATTTTAACCAGATTTTTTCCCCCATCCTAGCCGATACACAAATACCCAGCCCCATCCAGATTCAAATTCCCGAACTGATAGCAATAGATAGGGATCGACTACAACATAATCTCCATCTCCTTATCCCATTTTGATTCAAATCACGAGTATATATGTAACCCTGAGGGTCTCAAATTATTCCCAAACCCTAATACCTGCCACCATCTCTCAAGCAACCCTTAGAAATTTGTCGAACAGGAACACACGAATTACTCACAGGTAATCCTTTTTCCACAAAGCAATGTCTTATGTTTTCTTCAACCTAGGTTTAACTTTATTGCATTGAGTAAGAGATATAAGTTTTTGGGGGTAATTTCTAAGTAAACTAGTGTACCATGAATCATCCAGGGTCTGCCATATTTGCAAATATTAAGAAATAGAGTCTATCAGACCTCTAGATGCAAGCAACTCAACCACTTGAAATTTGAGTATCAGAGTAGAAGATGGTTGAGTTGGATGGTTAGGTCATGGGCATCTGTCTTGAAGTAGATATCAGTCCACATCAAATGTATCCAGATTGGTTACAATCCTTTAGTCTTTAGAAATTCCTAAAACCCAAGTTGACACCAGTCCTGACACCTAGTATGATTATGCATCTAACTAAGGAAACCCAGGGAAAATCGAGAAGGGGGAATCCGGTTACAAGGAACCCCAAGGACTGGATACTAGTAAAGGAGGTCAATGACAGATATAATACAGGGCTAGACTAAGGTAAGCATCTTGTGTAACCTTAGGATATAGGAAGTGTCTAAATTTAGGCTCAGGAAACCAATGACTACTAGCCTATGTGACCCAGTGTCCTGTTAGCAAAGACATGTGTGGGATCCTATGTGACCCAGAATTTTGGGTGTGTTTGAGTATCATTAAGGACAAGTCAGGATAGTACTAGGGGTAGTCTTGGTGCAGGACTCAGAGTAGATACCTGTATAGGACAGGTATCCGAGTAAGAGGGGAGTCACCTCCATGCCCTATTGTACAAGACCTGGGTACTCCATCTATAGTGTTCCCTCTTAATTACTCACTGAGCATTTGGCAACTTGATGCTTTTTATTAGAATTTCCAAAACTACTTCCTGTATCAGTAATCGATTCCTAATATTGCAAGTAACTTCTAGCTAGCACTCAATCAATCATTTTCTATCCCTGTGAAGACATAACATGGCAGAGCCTAGAACTGGGAGTAGGATACCATGTTGGTACCATTAGTGCTTGGCAGACATTCAAGAGGACAGAAGGGTTTGTGTATCACCATAGGCAATAGGCTATAAGGGGTGGTATCTCACCATGTACCTCAAACATATAAACATAAACTATAGATTTAGTACC
The DNA here is from genome assembly GCA_029216955.1 of Iris pallida. NCBI lineage: Eukaryota > Viridiplantae > Streptophyta > Magnoliopsida > Asparagales > Iridaceae > Iris > Iris pallida. The sequence continues at coordinate 8,128,755 of JANAVB010041619.1, forward strand.
AGATGGCACCAGATTTAGTGGCAGTGGAACAGGGGACACCATGTAATTTAACCCTTAAACCTAATGTAATTGATGGTCAGGAGAGCAAGTTAGGACAGTGTGAAGGGAGTTCAACCTAGGTACAGGATGCACCTTGGAAACAATTGGCAGAGGAACCCTCAATCTAGGGTATAAAAGAGTAATGACACCAATGAGGTGATACCCAAATCATAGGGTTATGAAAATAGAATAAAAAAATGGCAGTAATGGGTAGTACTTGCACAGGCTGTGGTGGGTAGCTAAGTGTGTAGAGGTTAACTTATGAGGCTAAAAAGAAACGATAGATAGAATTGATAATTTCCATATCACATCTGTTAACCCGACAAATGCTAAAAATAGGTTACTTGGACTCCGACTCAGCACTCGATCAGTACTCGCAGCTCGGGATGACAGACAAGTGCATATACTGATTGTTACCATTTCTGATAGTTTTCTCTACCTGTTGTTCATATGTCTTGTTGCTTGTTGACACGATCGTCACACGAGGATTAGTACCATGGATGTAATTATACATCTCGATTATCTCTTATGTTTACCCCACTTACGATTGATTCCATGAGTACTAGCGGAGAAATATCTTAGTAGACATGTGAACAACCCATTCTATCCCATGAGTCTATTCTTGAGTAATAGCAGCTGCACACGACACGTGCAGGGTGCCGGATTTACCCCTTAGCCGTTCACACATCGAAACTGATATTTCAATGCACATAGATAGTTAAAATTCCAATCTAGTTCATTTCGTTCTTCATACCTGCCATGTTACCATAGTTACATATTGCTTCTTGGTAGCTATTTCTCGAGTTACATATTCTTCACACCACGATGCTAGGTACTTTCTAGTTTCATTCTCATATGTTATATACATGTTTAGTGATTCTATTGTGTCTCGGATTGCTGTCATATGTGTACTTGTTCCATTCCTGACTGGAAAACCAATATTTTAGGTGATGAGTTAGAGGAGTTCTGTACTACTTATTATGAGCAGACTGAGGACCCTGATCTGAGCATGTAGGAGGACTTGGATGCGGGGCTACCCTCCGCAAGAGATATTTAGCTCGATGTATTTTATAGAGCAGGAGTTGACTCCAGAAACTCTTTTATTTATTGTACTTCATTTTTATTTTGTGGATTATGAGAGTTGAGTAGTGGACATCTATCTTAGCACATTTTGTTCCTCATGAGATTATTTTATCACGTTTTGGTCTCTATCTTGGAGATTATTCAGATCAATTATTATCTTCACTTTTACTACAGTTAATTGTGTATATCTTGTTGTTGTGGACTGATTTGTAGATTTTGGATGTGTTATGGAAATCTATAAACTGCATGGTTGTATTTTATAAAATGTGGAGATGACTAGACAGTGTTCTACCACCGATACTGCGGCGTAGGCTGGACGTACCCATGGCTCATGCCCAAATGCTGGGTGCGGGTCGTGACACGTTTTTATGGTGGCCCTTGCAGGTTCGATTTCGCAAAAACAACAAAACTCGAGCTAGTACTCAACTTAGATGCACTACTGCGGGCCTGCGAGTAGGAGTAGACTTTAAGGACCATCTCCACATGTTTAAAACTGTTATTGAAATTCCACATTTGATCTCAATTATTCCTTTGATCTGCATCTTGTTTGAATCTTCATACCAACTAACGATTTAACTTTTATGGCAGTCAGATAGATTGTCAAGGCAGGAACACCGCTCACTTGAACACCCCAGTAACTGTTGGCGGGTCTTCCACGAATGGAACCCCACCGACCCACGGAGGCCGCTTCACCTACCTAGGCGAGATGCCTTAGCCGCAGACTTCAAGATTTTGTCGTGATGACATTCCACCACCTCCCCAGTTCCCTTTGCTGACTCCACCACCAGCATAGTTTCCTCCACCAGCACCCTTCCAGTAGCCTGCACCCTTCCAGCAGCCTACACCCTTCCAACATCCAGCACCAGTCCTGTCTCCAGCACCTGCGCTGGACAATGCCATGCTCCTTAGGATTTTCCAGCAGTTCATCACTTTCCAGACGCAGCAGGCTGACATCTTCCGTGATATCCTGAGGGAGTCTCCCCCACTGCTCCCCGAAACTTCCAAGAATTTCATGGACCTTAGGCCCAGGGAATTCAATAGAACGGAAGGGATTGTCTACACGGATGATTGGTTGGAGAATGTGGATCGCAACCTCCGGATGGCCCGAATTCCTGAAGACAAGAAGGTCGAGACGGCTAGCATGCAGCTCTATGACAACAAAACCAACTACTAAATAATAATAATCTCAAGCAATCTCAAAACAAAACAATATCTCAACTTATTACAATTCAAGTTCTAAAACATGAAAACTAAACCAAGTCTACTAGCTAGTCTCTCGATCACTCATGATTGTCGGGGCCAAAGGTAGCTAAACCATATCCTGGTCCATAGTAAGTAGGGCAAGTGTCCTCCGGGAAAGCATCTGTAATATTTTGTCAACATCCAGTCAGGATTAGAACGAGCATAACTCATCTAGAAATCCCAAGTAAATGAATAAAGAACTATAAAGCAGTTATAGACGGTTATATTGATGAACATGGCAGTTTTATACAGGTAATTATGTAGAGAAACAGTTAAAGTACAAAAGAAGTAATATAACAAAACAAGAGAAGAAACATGACAAGGAAGACTGTAAAATAAGCTAGCTGAACTAGAGTAACATGATAAGTCCAGACAGTACAATATAAGTCAAGTGTAATCCCAATATGTATCTAATACAATATGAAACCAATACAAAATGAATCCAGTACAAGACGAGTCCAGTAAGTAATCAATGAATCCAGGGTGAGTCCAAACTATACTCTAACAGTGTGTTTTAAAATACTGAGATCGACATGTAAACGGCTATAGGTAATACGGCACATCGCACACCTGGCCAAGTGCGGGATGGCTAGCTTTCCAGTATAATTCCAAAGGAGTTGCTTCCAGTATAGGGAACGTTCACATGTCTACTCCAATATTTCTCTGTCCAACAAGTACAAGTAAATCCATAACCCGACACGAAAGTAAAGTACAAGTCCATCAAGAATATGATAATGCCAGTAGGTGATTCCAGTAGTGATTCTAGTAATATAGGCCAGACATGTAAAAGATGTGTGTCGCATGCAATGGATCCATTAATATCAATCCGTGTTGACAGAGAATCAAATAGAACTAACTAAAACTGAAATACAGTAATCGACAAGTAAATAAAATAACTATCAGAGAATGTACTCACCTGATACCCTGAATGACTGATGTATATCAGATGTCTGAACCGGAGTCATAATGTCCTGTTGAGAGCAGTACAGGTTATAATGTGTTCAATATAAGGTAAATGAAATATACAATACAACTACATAATTTCTAGGTCAATCTAGGTCAAAGTCAACTCTGGTCAACTCTGGGTCATACCAAGTCAAACTAGGTCAACTCTAGGTCAAAAGTCCACTATTGGTCAACTCGAGTCAACATGGTCAATCATTGGTCAACACTAGCCTATTCTATGAGGCCACTCACAACCCTATAACCAAAATATATCCTATACATTATCTATCTACCTATCATCTATATATACATAGGCATATATAATATATATATATATATATATATATATATATATATATATATATATATATATATATATATATTATATTTATATATATATATATATATATTCACATACATAATAGTACAACCCATAATCACACATATATATATATAGACACACACCTACAACCCTTGCTAAAACATCATAAAAACTCTAAACTCTCACAATCCTCCAACTTCTCATCTCACTAACATATATCCCATATCCATATATATAGGACACATACAACCACAAACATATACCAAATTCAATCCCTCAACTCTAATGCCAACGCACCACCATTATATTACCTACCTAATACTTGATACATTATAATATTCTCATATATATATATACATAACATTACCATCTAGTATCATATAACCCACACATACATAAATACATAGACATGTATATATATACTCTCGTACATATATAAACAACTCAAATACATATTACATATACTATAGTATCATACTAGTTCTAAATCACATAAATAAAGTATTGACACTAACTCTAACTGACTCTCTCATTGCCTTTACCTCTATCATGCTATCCACACTTCTAATTATCTACTCATTCAACCAAACTCATAGACACACATTCACACATGATGGGTCATAGGCCTATAGCTCATGTGGCACTAGCCAACATGGCTAAGAGGGCCCCTGTTCTAGTCCTGTTGTTGCTACAACACTTGCAATGCCAGGCCAAACCAAACACTGCCTGCTGCCTAGAGTGTGGCCTGATGCAGGCCAATTGGAAATGCAGCATAGCCAAGCAACCTGCTGCCTAGTCCTGCAGTTGTTGTCTGCATTATAAAACCATGCCAAAGTAAGGCAACTCAACCCAAGCAAAGGCCAAGCCAGGGCAAGCAGGCCTACAGCAGCTACTGCTGTGCCACTGCATTGCTATTCAGTCAAAATCAAACTGTTCCTCTATACAACTCTCATATCCAACAGAGCCTAACTAATTTTAACTTACCTAAATCCAACACATATAAACATGCATATACACATACTTACATCTATTAAATAACCCACATCTCTCACTCACTAGCAACACAATAAATACAATCCACTCATCAAATCTTAGGAATCCTAAACCTTCTCAAATTCTAGGAAATTAAACTATCTAACTCGACATTAACCTCATCCCAACCTCAGGTAATCAACTCTCAAACATCGACATATCCTCAACTCATGATTTCAGGAACACTCGACTGATACCTATATCAATTACTCAAAACTCAAACCTAAAATCATGCAAACCTAAACCAAACACACGTGTCGGAAGGGTAGTCATGTGTGTGACACTCACACGTATCAACAAGGAGTCAAATCGTGTACAAATAGGCGGTCGACAGTGTATCAAAGATAGTACAGAGGCTGCCTCATGCAGTAGTGTTGACCAAAAAAGGACATGACACACTCAACTATATATCACATGCACATGTCAAAGGGTAGGTGGGGTATAGGGCTAGGTGTCTAGGTTCCTGATACGTATCCAAGTGTTGCGGTGTCCGAGTACGAAGTGCGTATCAGAACGTGTCTGTACGCATGTGTGCGTGTGTATAAATTTAGTACAAGTGAGATAACATGTCCGATACGACACAAGATGTCCTAAAACATGGGAAGGGGCCTGACAGTCATGGCCCCCACCTTCATGCCAAGTTTCATGGGTCCACGTGCCGTATACAGAGAGAAATTAAGGTCAGGCAGCAGGCAGTGCACGAAGTCTCTTGCATGTGTCCCCGTGTTCTAAAACAGTATCTAAAACATCCTAAAATTGACTCAGTCGATTTGATATGCAATATACACCTAATTAGCTACAAACTCATGTAATTAGTTTTTAAAAATATGAATATTTATTTCTAAGAGGCATTTCATCAAACACTTTACACTATACTCCGATACGTGTCCGATACGCGTAACAAATGGACACGAATTCCTACCAAACTTGGTCTACAGTTAGGGTACACCTAAATGAATGCAACTATGGAAAGAAATCAAGAATTTGAATGAGTTTGATAGGTTTTACCTATTGAGAGTGAATCTCAATAAAAAACTTAATGAATGAGGGTCCTTCTCCAATTTGTAATAATCCCAAGCCTCAAAATCCTTGCTAGCTACCCGCCAATGGTATCCTCTACTGCAGGGTCCAATGTAAAAGACTAGGCTCAATTTGGAAAAGAAATGAAGAATTAGGGGTGATTTGGGGAAGAACACTAAACTAGGGTTTGTAGGTTTAATGAAAGGAGGCAAGGGGTCTAACATGTTGTTTATATAGGCAAGGGGCTGCCCTTTGGCTGCCAAGGATCATTTCTAGGGTTAGGGTTTAGTTTCATAGGGTTTAAAGGCCTATAGCTAGTATAATTTTAGCCTTTCTAGTAAAGGCCTATAGGAAATATCTAACCTTTAACAAATATCCCCTTAATTAATATCTAGATATTCCTAACCTTGTCATGTAATGGAAGTTTCTAATCTAATATCTAGGCTATGACAAACATGTAGATTAGGGAAAATCTAGGTTAAGGCATGATATCTTAATTAGCACATTACCTATTAATCAAAATCCTAAATAATTCAAGTCACAAAATGACCAAAATATCCTTAGGCTAAAAAGTTGTAATTAGTCTTAGGTCCCCATGGTCATGGTTAGTCTTTAGGCTAAACAATTCTAAGGTTACACTAGCAAAACACCAAAACCCCAATGCACCAAATTAAATAGTAATAAATTAATTAAAATCTACCAAAAATTACTATTATGAATTAAATCCTATTATTTAATAATCAATTTTACAAAAGTTCAAAATTACCCTCATTTTAGAAAAGTGGTGGTTACAGTCCCCAATAGAGTCGCCAGCTTGTTTACCATCGAAAACAAGTTATTTAAATAAACTATATATTTCAATTACAAACAGAACAAAGTACAATATAGGACTTAGATGTAGTCCTAGGAGTACACTTTTCTTTTATCTAGGAACTGTGGCGGTGGAGTTAGTGGTAATATATTGACTCTATTGAGGATGTGACGACGATATCGAACTCTCTGAAAGTTTGGACTGCTTTGGAATGGTGACACGCGCCAGAACCAGAATACTAGAGAGCGGGGGACAGACATGTCATGACCCGCACCCAGTAAAAGGGCACGAAAAGTGAATACGCCCAGCCTACGCCGCAGTGTCGGCAATAGAACGATGTTCTGAGTCATAGTATCTAATACAGTCTAAAATAAGCTCCGAATGGAGAGTAAAGAATAAGTACTCAATCACAACACTAAGCTGGAATAGAATAGAAAGTCTCAAGAGAGTCACAGATATAAATAAAAGTCTAGGTGTAAACCACCAGAATGAATCTCAAGTATAACCCATAATGTCTCAAATAGAAAGACAAAAAAAGATACTAAGTCTCAGCTAGACTAGGGGCGAGTCCTCAGCGACTGTTGGATCCTCCTGAGGGTCCACGTCACCGGTGTCATCTAAGCCAATGCCATAATAAGTAGGGCATAACTCTTCATCATCACCTGTAAAATTTTCAACATGCCCAATCAGGACGGAACGAGCACATATCTCTCACAACAGTTCATATCAGGATTGGACATATAAAGTAAGCTATAGAAAACTATACATGAATCACTGTAAGAGAATCAACAAGAGAGAGACTATAAGATGAGATATAATATGATAAATAGAGAAATGTAACCATCTACGTGATTTAGAGCATAAATTGGTTATGTAAACGGTTTGGGTTGCACATAGATAAACTATGGAGTTGCATATGGATACCTACTGAGGATAATGATCACATAACCAACTACACTCTCCCTGTCCCCAATCAATACACAAAGATCAAGACATGATATGTTATTACACATGGATAACAACTACTTTATACATGGGGCTCATATGGTCATGAGTGTACATGAATAACACATGAGTGCACATGGATAAATATGAATACATAGAGTACATGATGGCTACGATAAAGTACATGAACATGATATACTCGATGTATCCAAGGGGATAACATCGCATGAAAAGATCCAGAGGGTACTAATCCGTGTGAACATCGTGTCAGCATCAAGTATACTAGTCTATAACAAGAGAACATATCCAAAAAAGTATGAAAAGATCAGAGAATGTACTCGCGTGGCAAACTGAACTGTTGATAATGAAGTGTAGCTGAACCGGGGCAATATAAACCTATTTAAAGTATACACATGTCACAACCAAGTCTACAATATCAAAAGAATTAGCTACAATGCAAGACTACATGCTTCTAGGTCCGTTTTGGTCAAAGTCAACCCTCGGTCAACTCTGGTCAAACTTGGTCAATGCTGGTCAAACCTGGTCAAACATGGGTCTACTAGTCCGTCCACGAATTTCTAGGTCATACACAAAATTCTGGGTCATTTGGAGTTCGTTTGAGTTGAATTGGATCAAGTTTGACCCAAAGTTGACTTTTGTCAATTTGGTCAACTTGTCGGCCAATTCGAGTAAATTAGGCTCAAAATGACAAACCAAATCTGTCCTAGAACTCCTATAGTTATATACACAACTACGATCTATTCTCAGAGGGTTCTCAAGCATACAAATTATGCACACTTAGGTATATATACACACATGTGTATTTACAATACAAGCCAAACTCTAATTCTAACAAATGATTGTGTGTGTGTGAGAGAGACTTGGAGATTACTGAATAGAGTATATTTTGAGATTAAAGCAACCAAACATAACCATGGTATACCACAATTTAATATACTACTATATACATATATACAAAATAAGAATAAGAAAACTACATATATATATATATATATATATATATATATATATATATATATATATATATATATATATATATATAAATGCTCAAATGGAAAGATTGGCAATGGTTTGAAATAATTTAAAGAGTCAAAATCTGGAACTAACTCCCCTCGACCCATTCTCAACGCATATATAGGCTTGCAATAGGTTTCAACGGGGTTTTATATATATATATATATATATATATATATATATATATATATATATATATATTTATATATATATATATATATATATATATATATATATATATATATATATGTATACATAGCAAAAAAAAAAAAAAAAAGAATATATATATATATATATATATATATATATATATATATATATATATATATATATATATATATATATATATATATGTATACATAGCAATAGAGAAAAGTGCAAATGCTCATAATTGATAAGAAAATATGGAATAAACCCAAAGGTTGGTTCCTACAAATCCAAAAACTCATGTATGTACTAAAAACTCAGATTTTATAAGTTAAGTAGCTGGAAATCAAATTATCACATTAAAACTCAAAAATTCATATTTAAAGAAAACTCATTTTTCACACAACGACCCAAAATAAGATATACACCGAATGGACCCGCAAAACTCGGCATACACGTTGGTCTCGACCCACGTGATGCGCTTGTATTCTCTAGGGTTCAAAATCGTGTTCGTGTCGTGTCCACAGAACGCGTATCGGAAATTTCCGATACCGCATGACAACGCGTGCTTGTGCGTGCGTTCTCGCTTGATTGAGCGCCGCACACACAACGAAAAGTCCCGTGCTTGTGCACGTAGCTGGGAGGGTCTTGGGGTAGGTCTAGGACATTGCCACGCAACGACATGTTGTACCGAAATAGTGCACGCATCCCCGCACCTGTGCGCGCGCCCGCGCGCCCTTGTGCGCGTTGTTCCGCCTTCGTGGCTCGCTCGTCGGGCCACGCCACGACTTGGGGTTGGTTCTTCGGGTAGTCTAGGTATAGGTCGATGTGTCCCAGGTCCTGGAATGGGTCATCGTTGCGTCGTGTGCGCGCACGAAGTCCGTTTCAGCGACAAAAATTAGGCTGAATGCATAGTGCGGCTTAGCGGTGCACGTCGGATTTCTTCGCGCTCGCCCAACGAAAAAACGTAAAATTTTACGAGCATGGGGGAAGAGGTTGCCCCCACGTGCTCAAGAAAGTTCATGTGAAAGTACGGCCTGTGCATCAAGATACAATGCACAGTAGACAGGGCACGCACGGCCCCGTGCACGGGATCCGTGTACGTACGTCCGATGCCGAAACGCCGTTGTAACGTCATCAAAATCAAATCCATCTTCACAAAAGTTTATCAAAATGATATTATCTAAACATCCACGAAGACAGAATCGAAACATAGCAACTTTCTATCCTAAGCGGCATTTCGTCGAACACATGCCGTAAAGGGCCGACACATGTCCGATACCGCCATCAAACGAAGTCGAAATCCAACCAAATTTCGTGGGCATGTCTAGGGCACCTATATGGATGCAAAAATGAAATAAATTTCAGATTTACTATGGTAGATAAGGGTTTACCTATTGAGTGTCAAAAACTTAATGAATGGAGCCCCTCGGTTGTCGTGTTGCCGATTTCCCTCAAGTAAAAGCCTCCACATCCTCACTAGAAATGCTCCAGCAGATCCTCCTCTCCTCGACGAGTGCAACGGAGTTCGTTTGGAAAGAAACGGACTCCGGATGAAGGAAATATGAGTTTTGGAGAAGAGGATCTATTAGGGTTCACTTGTGGAGGCTTAAACTTCATAAATGAATGAAAGAGGGAGGGGGTACTGCTGTTGGGTGGCCAGGAATAGGTCTCCTAGGGTTAGGGTTTCATTTGGGCCAACTCATTCTTAAGTAAGAATAAGCCCAAGTCAAAAAGGCTTAAAGGCAAGCATTCAAAAAGGCTAAAAAAAATCTATTAAAACCTTAAAAATACTCTCAAGCCTAAAATAAATTCTAAAAATAAAATTAACAATTCTAAGGCATGGTTAGGCTCTTATACAATGTCCTCTAAGGCTAAACCAGTTGCTAGCACAACACAAGTCAACATATCTAGAAAATCACAAAAAGGCCAAAATGGATAAAATGACTAAAATCCCCTTCTATGAAAAAGTGGATGCTACAAGTCTACCCCCCTTAAAATAATTTCGTCCTCGAAATTAAAGACAAAAATACATGATTAAGAAATGACAAAATCATACCTTAAGACTGGAAAAGATAGGGGTATCGTTCGCGCATCTCATCCTCTCTCTCCCAGGTGGACTCTCCTAGAGAGTGATGCTTCCAAGCTACGCGAACTAAGGGTATCGACTGGTTCCGTAACACCTTCTCCCGTCGGTCCAGAATCTCCACAGGATGCTCTAGATAACTGAGAGTAGGTCCCACCTCAATCTCAGAATGGTCCAGTACATGGCTAGGATCTGACACATACCGTCTTAACTGCGATACGTGAAATACATTGTGGACTCCCACTAAGAAAGAGGGCAAGTCCAATCTGTATGTTACAACCCCGACCCTTCCGCTGATAACGAAAGGTCCGCCATAGCGTGGGCTAAGCTTTCCTCCTCCACCGAAATGAATAGTGCCTCGAGTTGGTAAAATCCTCAAGAATACCATATCTCCAACCTAGCACAAGAATGGTCTTAATTAACTAAAAAAAGCAATCACATAATCAATAATATCACAAACAACAAGATTCTAATCCTAAGTCTAAGCTATACCTCAAACTACAAAGGTCTTCGGTGGCTGTCGGTCCAATGTCGCTGTCTGTCCTGCGTCACACGAAGTCGATCCCTGATGAGCTTTACCATCTCAGCTGCTTCAACAACCATCTCAGGTCCCAATAAAGTTTGCTCTCCAACATCATCCCAAGATAAGGGAGTACGACATCTACGCCCGTACAACGCCTCGAATGGTGACATACCAATGCTGGCCTGGTAACTGTTGTTGTATGTAAACTCTACCAAGTGCAGGTGATCCTCCCATGATCCTTCAAAATCCAGAACACTAGTCCGCAGCATGTCCTCGAGAGTCTGAATAGTCCTCTCCGACTGTCCGTCCGTCTGAGGGTGGTATGCTGTACTTAATTTGAGCTGAGTGCCCAAACTAGTCTGCAGACTCCGCCAGAAATGGAAAGTAAAGCGACTATCCCGATCCGAGACAATGCTCACCTAAACTTCGTGTATCCTGACAATCTGCCGCATATACAACTTCGCTAGCTTCTCAGTAGACGTTCCCACCTTGAATGGCAAAAAGTGGGCCGATTTGGTCAACCTAACCACGATGACCCAAATCGCGTCTTTCTTTCCTGGTGAACACGGAAACCCAGAAACAAAATCTATCGTGATGTACTTCCACTTCCACTCTGGAATGGGGAATGGGTGCAACAGTCCTCCTGGCCTCTGCCTCTCTGCCTTAACCTGTTGACAGACTAGACACCTGGCTACAAAGCGTGCTACCTCCCGCTTTATTCTATACCACCATACATGCTCCTTCAAATCTATATACATCTTGTTGGCACCTGGATGCATGGTGTACTAAGAGAGATGGGCCTCCTGCATAACCTGCGCACAAAGCTTTTCGCTAGGCACACATAGTCTGGAATCGTGCCTTAATGTGCCGTCCTCCATAATGATGAACTCCACATCTGCCAATCCTACTTGAACATGCTCCCGGATACACCGCAGGATAACATCGTCGAACTGAGCTGACTTGATCCTCTCCATCAAGTCTGACTGAATCTGAAGGCCCCATATCTACATCTGAACTCCTGGCACGATCACCTCGATCTCCAAACTCTCTAAATATACTAATAGGTGATGATCCATCGTCAAACACATAGCTACCGGATACCTACTCAAGGCATCGGCAACCACGTTGGCCTTCCCTGGATGGTACTACAATGAAATGGCGAAGTCCTTTATCAACTCCAACCATCTGCGCTGCCTCATGTTGAGCTCTTTCTGTGTAAACACATACTTCAAGCTCTTGTGGTCTATGAAGATCTCCACAAGCTCTCCGTATAGATAGTGCTTCCACAGCTTCAGAGCAAAGATAACCACCGCCAATGCCAAATCACGGGTAGGGTAGTTCTTCTCATACGGACGTAACTGCCTGGATGCATAGGCAATCACCTTCCCATGCTGCTGCAAGACACAACCTAAACCCTTTCCTGAGTCGTCACTGTAGGTAGTGAACCCGCCTGATCCTGATGGTAATGTCAAAATCGGGGCTGTCGTCAGTCACTTCTTCATATCATCAAAAGTAACCTGACACTCCTCTGACCAGACAAACTCTGCGTCCTTTCGGGTTAGCCTAGTCAATTGCTCTACAATCCGGAAGAAATCCTGAACAAACCTCCTGTAGTATCCTGCCAATCCCAGAAAGCTCCTGATCTCTGTGACTGAACTCGGTGTTGTCCACGCATCAACTGATCTGATCTTCTTCGGGTTGACTGAGATCCCATCTCCGGTCACCATATGACCTAGGAAGTCAACTCGATCCAAGAAGAACTCATACTTCAAGAGCTTGCCGTAAAGCTGCTCCTTCCTGAGAGTCTCCAGAACCACTCTCAAATGCTCCTCATGCTCCTCTGGGGTCTTCGAATACACCAAAATTTCATCGATGAACACCACCACGAATTTGTCCAAGTACTGATGGAACACCTTGTTCATTAAGTTCATGAACATCGCCGGGGTGTTAGTTAACCCAAACGACATCACCATGAACTCAAACTGGCCGTACCAAGTCCTGAAAGCTTTCTTCGAAATATCCTCCTTCTTCACCTTCACCTGATGATATCCTGACCTCAGATCAATTTTAGAAAATACCTTCGCTCCGCTCAGCTGATCGAATAGGTCATCGTTCCTCGACAGCGGGTACTTATTCTTGATTGTGAGGCTGTTGAGTGCCCTGTAGTCGATACACATCCGTACCGACCCATACTTCTTCGGTACAAAGGGTACTGGCGTACCCCATGATGAAGAACTCTATCGGATGAAGCCTTTGTCCTGCAACTCATCCACCTGATTCTTCAGCTCCACAAGCTCACTATTGTTCACTCTATAGACATGCTGAGATATCGGCTCTGTACCGGATATCAAGTCTATAGAGAACTCCACATCCCTGTCCGGAGGCAACACTGGCAACTCCTCCGGAAACACATCTATAAACTCACCTATCAGTAGACGTGGCACGCTCTGCTCCTCTGCTGAAACTCCACAGAAAACTCCGCTGCTCTGCTCTGACTCCCGCCTGGTGAACTCGAACTTTGGCTCTCCTGGCATGCTGAATAGAACTCTACCCTTGCGGCAATCTATACTAGCATGGTGCCTGCTCAACCAATCCATATCGAGTACAATATCGTAGTTTGGTAGTGGCATCACTAGCAGACTCACATCCAGTTTTCGGCCTCCTAAAACTACTCTCTGATCCTTGCAAACATTACTGACGAGGATAATACCACCCCCAGTCGTGATTTTGCAAGTCCTAGGCAAAGGTTCAGAAGAAAGCTGGTGTCTAATGGCAAAAAATACAGACACGAAGCTATAGGAAGCACCCGAATCAAATAATGCGAATGCAGAAAAAGAGTCGATAAGAACAGAGCCTTCTATCAGATCGCCTGCTGTCTCGAATTCGTCTACTGCCATGGCGAAAGCTTGCCCCTGCTGGCCTCCTTTAGTCTGCTGCTGGTGCTGAATAAACTTCTGCTGCTGAGTCAGCAAGGGTCCCCTCTGTTGCTCCACGGGAGCCTTGGTTCCTGCTCCCTATTCTTTACGCCCGAAAGCCTCAGGACACTCCCTCAACTGATGCTCTGACGAACCGCAGAGTAGGCACTTGCCTAATCTCTTCCTGCACTCACTCTACCTGTGCCCTGGCTTCTTACAGAAGTCACAAATGGTGGCCTGCTGCTGCCTCGGTATCTACTGACCTTGTCTGTGCTGTGCTGTGCCTGCTGGAACGGCCTCTGCTGCTGGAAGGATCGATGCTGATGCTGCTTCTAAAAATGGGGCTTCTTGGCCGATCCTCTACTGCCACCGGCTGCATGGGAATCACGACCTCTCTTTTGCTTCATCTCTCGATCGTCCTCTACTGCCATGGCTCCTATCAAAATCTCCTCAAATGTAGCATTCCTATTGCTCTTGGTTAAGGACTTGACTTCCTTAACCAAACCCTTCCTGAATCTCATAGCCTTCGCTTTCTCGCTAAGGCCCTCCACAAATTTGCTCAGGCGGCAGAACTCCCCGGCGTACTCCTCTACAGTCTGGTTCCCCTGAACCAGGTTCTCAAACTACATCTCCAATGCGCCAAGTGCAGTATCGGAGAAGAACTTCTCCTTGAAAAGCTTCTTAAAAGCCTCCCATGTTTGCCCCATAGTACCAACCCTGGGGTCTGTCTGGTACCAAGTACGGGCAAGGTCCTGCATCATGCTGCCCGCTGCTTCCACCTAGAGTCTAGCCGATATCTCTGCGAGATGAAAAATCTCCTCTATGTGCTCGATCAAGTCGTCCGCGTAAAGGATACCCTCCGTGCCCTTGAAGTCTCGCGGCCTCATCTTCTAAAAATCCTGAATACCTGGAGTCCTTGGCTGGTATGGCTGAATCTAACCATCTTGGGGTTGGGCAGTCACCTTCTCTACTGCCACCATCGCTAACTGGTAGGCATTATCAATGCCTTGCCTCACGTCCTCTGCCTGGCTTCGCTGTATCTCCATCATCTGCTGCATGAAAGTGAAATACTACGCCACATCAACTGTCCCCTGGGGCGGTGGTGGTAGCATCCTCTGAACTCCTGGAGTAGTCCTCGGAGCTGGTGGAGGAGCACCCCCAAAAGTAGCAAACACCTGAGCTGGAACAAGAGGCATTGTGGTCCCTGGGGCCTGCTAAGTCGGACGAGAAGTAGCAGACCTCTCATTGGTATCCCTAAGACCAGAGCGCTGCGATCGTGTCTCCACTATCCTGAAGACAGATCAAACAAGGAATCAATAACTCAAAAAGAAGCAATATTATCAAAGGAGGACAGTTGTTTTCAAAAGGAGACAATTAACAGCAAGAATTTGATAAGAGTTTTCCTAACGTGATTGAGTACCTTAACTTATATCTTATATACTACTGCAGGCTGTAATGATACTCTAATTCGAGTACCACTACGAAATCACACTAGTTGTGATTGGCGACCTGCATAGGCCACCACTAAAAATGTGTCACGACCCGCACCCAGTGAAAGGGCACGAGAAGTGAATACGCCCAGCCTACGCCGTAGTGTCGGCGGTAGAACGTTGTCCTGAGTCACAGTATCTCACACAGTTTAAAATAAGCTTCGAATGGAGAGTAAATAATAAGTACTCAATCACAACACTAAGCTGGAATAGAATAGAAAGTCTCAAGAGAGTCATATATATAAATAAAAGTCTAGGTGTAAACCATCAGAATGAATCTCAAGTACAACTCACAATGTCTCAAATAGAAAGACAAAAAAAAAATACTAAGTCTCAACTAGACTAGGAACAAGTCCTCAGCGACTGTTGGATCCTCCTGAGGGTCTACGTCACCGGTGCCATCTAAGCCAATACCATAATAAGTAGTGTAGAACTCTTCGTCATCACCTGTAAAATTTTCAACATGCCCAATCAGGACGGAACGAGCACATATCTCTCACAACAGTTCAAATCAGGATTGGACATATAAAGCAAGCTATAGAAAACTATACATGAATCGTTGTAAGAGAATCACCAAGAGAGAGACTATAAGATGAGATATAATATAATAAATAGAGAAATGTAACCATCTACGTGATTTAGAGCATGAATTGGTTATGTAAACAGTTTGGGTTGCACAAGGATAAACTATGGAGTTGTACATGGACACCTACTGAGGATAACGATCATATAACCAACTACACTCTCCCGGCCCCCAATCAATACACAAGGATCAAGACATGATATGTTATTGCACATGGATAACAACTACTTTATACATAGGGCTCATATGGTCATGAGTGTACATGAATAACACATGAGTGCACATGGATAAATATGAATACATAGAGTACATGATGGCCACGATAAAGTACATGAACATGATATACTCGATGAATCCGAGGGGATGACATCGCATAAAAAGATCCAGAGGGTACTTATCCGTGTGAACATCGTGTCAGCATCAAGTATACTAGTCTATAACAAGAGAACACATCCAAAGAAGTATGAAAAGATCAGAGAATGTACTCGTCTGGCAAATTGAACTGTTGATGATGAAGTGTAGCTAAACCGGGCCAATATAAACCTATTTAAAGTATACACATGTCACAACCAAGTCTACATATCAAAAGAATTAGCTACAATACAAGACTACATGCTTCTAGGTCCGTTTTGGTCAAAGTCAACCCTCGATCAACTCTGGTTAAACCTGGTCAACGCTGGTCAAACCTGGTCAAACTTGGGTCAACTAGTCCATCTACTAATTTCTAGGTCATACACAAAATTCTAGGTCATTTGGAGTTCGTTTGAGTTGAATTGGATCAAGTTTGACCCAAAGTTGACTTTTGCCAATTTGGTCAACTTGTCGGCCAATTCGGCTAAACTAGGCTCAAAATGACAAACCAAATCTATCCTAGGACTCATATAGTTATATACACAACTACGATCTATTCTCAAAGGGTTCTCAAGCATACAAACTATGCACACTTAGGTATATATACACACATATGTATTTACAATACAAGCCAAACTCTAATTCTAACAAATGATTGTGTGTGTGTGTGTGTGTGTGAGACTTGGAGATTACTGAATAGAGTAAATTCTGAGATTAAAACATCAAAACATAACCATGGTATACCACAATTTAATATACTACTATATACATATATACAAAATAAGAAAACTATATATATATATATATATATATATATATATATATATATATATATATATATATATATATATATATATATATATATATATATATATATATATATACTCAAATGGAAAGATTGGCAATGGTTTGAAATAATTTAAAGAGTCAAAATCTAGAACTAACTCCCCTCGACCCATTCTCAACGCATATATATATATATATATATATATATATATATATATATATATATATATATATATATATATATATATATATATATACTCAAATGGAAAGATTGGCAATGGTTTGAAATAATTTAAAGAGTCAAAATCTAGAACTAACTCCCCTCGACCCATTCTCAACGCATATATAGGCTTGCAATGGGTATCAACGGGATTATATATATATATATACATATATATATATATATATATATATATATATATATATATATATATATATATATATATATATATATATTTTTTTATAAAATATAATATATATATATATATATATATTATATTTTATATATATATTATATTATATTATATTATATATATATATATATATATATATATATATATATATATATATATAATATAATATATATATAAAATATAATATATATATATATATATATATATATATATATATATATATATATATATATATATATATATATATAAATATATATGTATATATATATATATATATATATATATATATATATATATATATATATATATATATAAATATATATATATCTATATATATATATATATATATATATATATATATATATATATATATATATATATATATATATATGTAAAATATATATTTTTTTTTTTTACATATATATATATATATTTTACATATATATGTAAAATATATATGTAAAATATATATATATATATATATATATATATATATATATATATATATATATATATATATATATATATATAGTGAAATATGTATATATATATATTTTACATATATATATATATATATATATATATATATATATATATATATACATATTTCACTATATATATATATATATATATATATATATATATATATATATATATATATATATATATATATATATATATATATATATATATATATATATATTTTATATATATATATATATATATATATATATATATATATATATATATATATATATATATATATATATATAGTGAAATATGTATATATATATATATATATATATATATATATATATATATATAGCTATAGAGAAAAGTGCAAATGCTCATAATTGATAAGAAAATATGGAATAAACCCAAAGGTTGGTTCCTACAAATCCAAAAACTCATGTATGTACTGAAAACTCAGATTTTATAAGTTAAGTAGCTGGAAATCAAATTATCACATTCAAACTCAAAAATTTATATTTAAAGAAAACTCATTTTTCACACAACAACCCAAAATGAGATATACACCAAATGAACCCGCGAAACTTGGCATACACGTTGGTCTCGACCCACGTGATGCGTTCGTATACTCTCGGGTTCAAAATCGTGTCGGTGTCGTGTCCACAGAACGCGTATCGGAAATTCTCGATACCGCATGACAACGTGTGCTTGTGCGTGCGTTCTCGCTCGATTGAGCGCCGCACACACAACGAAAAGCCCCGTGCTTCTGCACGTAGCTGGGGGTGTCCTGGGGTAGGTCTAGGGCACGGCCACGCAGTGACACGCTATGCCGAAACAGCGCACACAGCCCCGCACCTGTGCGCAGCCCCGCTCCTGCGTGCGGCCTACTACGCGCGCGCACGCCCGCGCGCCCGCGCGCCCACGCCATGCCGAAACAGCACACGCAGCCCCGCACCTGTGCGCAGCCCCGCTCCTGCGTGCGGCCTACTACACGAGCGCGCCCGCGCGCCCTCATGCGCGCGGTTCTGCCTTCGTAGCTCGTTCGTCGCGCCACGCCACGACTCGGGGTTGGTACCTCAGGTAGTCTAGGTATAGGACGATGTGTCCCAGGCCTTGGAATGGGTCATCGTTGCATCGTGTGCACGCACGAAGTCCGTTTTAGCGACAAAAAAATAGGCTAAATACACAGTACGGCTGAGCGGTGCACGTCGGATTTCTCTGCGCTCGCTCAACGAAAAGCCATGAAATTTTACGAGCACGGGGGCAGAGGTTTCCCCCACGTGCTCAAGAATTTTCACACAAAAATATGGCCTGTGCAGCGAGATACAACGCACAGTAGGCAGGGCACGCGCGGCCCCGTGCACGGGATCCGTACACGTGCGTCCGATGCCCGAAATGCCGCTGTAACATCATCAAAATCAAATCCGTCTTCACAAAAGTTTATCAAAATGATATTATCTAAACATCCATGAAGACAGTATCGAAATACAGCAACTTTCTATCCTAAGCGGCATTTCGTCGAATACGTGCCGTAAAGGACCTATACGTGTCTGATACCGCCATCAAACGAAGTCAAAATCCAACCAAATTTCGTAGGCAAGTCTAGGGCACCTATATGGATGCAAAATAAAAGAAATTCTAGATTTACTATGGTAAATAAGGGTTTACCTATTGAGTGTCAAAAACTCAATGAATTGAGCCCTTCGGTTGTCGTGTCGATTGATTTCCCTCAAGCAAAAGCCTCTACCTCATCGCTAGAAATGCTCCAGCAGATCCTCCTCTCCTCGACGAGTGCAACGGAGTTCGTTTGGGAAGAAACGGACTCCAGATGAAGGAAATATGAGTTTTGGAGAAGGGGATCTATTACGTTTCACTTGTGGAGGCTCAAACTTCACAAATGAATGAAAGAGGGAGGGGGTACTGCTGTTGGGCGGCCAAGAATAGGTCTCCTAGGGTTAGGTTTCACTTGGGCCAACTCATTCTTAAGTATGAATAAGCCCAAGTCAAAAAGGCTTAAAGGCAAGCATGCAAAAAGGCTAAAAAAAATCAATTAAAACCTTAAAAATACTCTCAAGCCTAAAATAAATTCTAAAAATAAAATTAAAAATTCTAAGGCATGGTTAGGCTCCTATATACTGTCCTCTAAGGCTAAACCTGTTGCTGGCACAACACAAGTCAACATATCTAGAAAATCACAAAAAGGCAAAAAATGGCTAAAATGACTAAAATACCCTTCTATGAAAAAGTGGATGCTACAAGACACAACCAGCTACGTACATTAAAGTGAAATCTACCTTGCAATACGGTCACAGCTGTCTAGATGCATGGGGGTTTATCTACAAGCCATCAGTCTCTTATGGTCAAGAACAAACCTAGTGTCTAAATCTCAAGCAAGCAAGTAAATGTTACAATATGTTAGATCATCCGATATACAAAGTAAGGCATCCCAAACATTATTCAGATGATCATTAAGCTAGTCAAACAAAATGTGAAGAATAGCAAGAGTTAAGTTATACATGATCAATCCTAGGATTTGTCAATCATGTTACAGCCCTTAGGCAAACAAAATTTAAGTTTCAACACGAGCTAACACTTGCTCGACGGCTAAACGCCTCAAAAAAAAATTTACAATAGAGTGGGAGAGCAAAATAAGAAACCCACTCGTTGCCAGGATTACATCTAGTATTCACCATCTGGCTGGAAAACAGGTAGATCCTCGGGTGTTTCTCCAAAATCTGGCCATACAAAACCAGCTGGGTCGGACTCCATATAGCACCCAGTTTCTAAAATAAGGGTAATTTGAATTTTTGTATATTTTAGTTATTTAATAATGATATTTAAACCACGTTATGATTTATGGTAATTTTTAATTAATTTAAAACTATTTAAATATTAAAATATGATTTTGATGGTTAACTAGTGTAACCCTAGAATTTGCTAAGCCTAGAGACTAATCATGACCACGAGAACCTAACCATGTGATTAGGATGACTAATTGCAACTTTTTAGCTTGGGAATATTTTGGTCATTTTGACAATTTTGTGAAATTATGATTTATATTAATAAAATATGTGCTAGCTAATTATTTGAGACTTGACCTAGAAGTTTAGCCTAATCTAGATTAGCCTTAAGGTTAGAATCATGATTAGAAATTCCTACTAGGTGCCAAGTTTACAAATATCTAGATATTTGGATTGGTAAGATATTTTACATAGATATTATTAAGGAAAACCTACTTTGCATGTAAGCCTTTGATTAAGACTGTAATTGCAAGGAACAACCTTAGCCACACATCTAGACTTTGCCTAAACCCTAATTTCTATTTCTATGACCAGCCATAACCAAATATATTCCTATAAGTATCAACCTATAGAGTTCTTGCCTCTTTTAGTATGCCTACCAAGAACCCTAACATAGTTCTTCCCCAAAACTTCACAAATTCTTCATTTCTTCTCCAAATTGGACCAAACCAATTGTGTTGGACTCCCCTACAGTAGAGGATACCAATAGTGGGCAGCTAGCAAGGATTCTAGGGCTTGGGACCATTGCAAGTGGGAGAAGAGCTTTCATTTTAAAGCCTATTTATTGAGGTTTCACCCTCAATAGGTAAAACCTATCAAACACCTTTAAATTCCCAATTTCTTTCCATAGAAGCATCCATTTAGGGTTCCCCTAGGTGTAGCCTAAGTTTTGTAAGAAATTGTGTCTAATTCGTGTCCGTATCGGACACGTATCAGTGTTTTTAAATAGGTGTTCGATGAAATGCCACATAGAAAATTATTTTAGTGAAATTCAAAACTAATTATATGAATGTGTACTTTGAATCCACCACTGACTGAGCACGATTTGGACTCGTGTCCGTGTCCAAAATGGACACGAACACGCTGCCCGATGCTGCGGTGTACTGTCCTGCTACCCGAACGTAATTTCTCAATGGACACACCACGTGGACACGTAAAACTTAACACAGGGGTAGGGGCAATGTCTTATAGGGATCCCCTAAAGTTTTATGTCATTTTATATAGTATCGAGTGAGAAATCGTTCGTGCACTGGTTCCGCACACACTGTGCACGTACGGGAATCGACACTGATACGCTATGATTTCTTTGGACACAAGATACTTGGACACGTTGTAGACACATGTACACGTTGCCCTATACTAGGCGAACACCTAGACACGACCATGAGACACGAGCTTGCACGTATCGTGTCCTATTGGACTCGACATGGCTGTACAATCCAGTCTGAACGCACAAACTGATATACCATGTTTGCATGATTTGGACACTTCGTGTCCACTGTTTGGACACGTGGACACCCTCCACACGTGCACACACATGAAGGACACCTCTGTAGTGTCCCGCTCCTAGCGGTTCACTATGTAAGGCTTGTGGCTTGGCTAACTTGGTCGGAACCGAGTATGGGGAAACTTACCGTCGGCACCGAATCGATCACGGACAAGTGCATAAGAACCTTTCCAACTAATGGATTGGTTTCTCTTGAAATGCGTCCAAGAGTTTTCTCTGGATATTTTGCTGCTGGTTTTGCTGCTTGGTTTTGATGGATGCTTTTCTGAATGATTTTCGATGATTTGATTCTTGCCCGTTTTCATCGATTTGTATAGCATTCATTCTTATGAATTCTGAGAGAAGAGAACACAACGAGACGGATTATTAACCAATCTTTTGGTGCCAATACAGACTGACGCGTGACGGAAGGCTAAGCGTGCAAGTGTTCCTCTCTCTCAGCGATTCCCTAATCTGGTGAGTGTGGATCTCTGTGGTGGTATTGTCCCTCTCGCTATTCCTTCATGCCAACTAAATAATTGTCTTACAACATCCGTTGATCGATATCAGTTGCTAATGCCACAAGTCAATACCACTAAGAAGTTAGAGATTGAACATTGAACATTGAAATGAATGCTAGTCCATAGAACATTGAAATGAATGCTAGTCCCTTGAACATTGAAATGAAATGAATTGATGCCTATGTGGGTGGAATATGAAATGTTGAGAATGAATATGTTCATAGTATTTCAATATTCTATGCACACTATAATTGCTTGAGTCGGACACACATTCGCATGACCAGGGACAACTTGTATACAAGGGGATGACTGCTTCCTCGGACGGTATGCCCAGCGCTGGGGCCGATCCGACCATGGAGGAAGTGTAAACATACTTTAAGGGTACGTGGTATTGGGACATTTCATTAGGGCTTGCAACCCGAGTGAAATGGCGCGTCGATTACCTTTCGAAGTCCTATATGGCAAACGTCCGAACTAGTGCACTAACACCAATGGTCATGTTGTAAGGATGTATGCTAATCAATGTCTTATGCAAGGGTGGTAAGTATATTATTATTATCCTGTATCTTGTGCAGGAAAGCTGGATTCGGCCAATGGTAAAGTAAACATGGTTTATTCCATGTTACATTATTATAATTTACTCTGAATGTTGCCTGTCCCTAATAAGCTTATATCTTTAAAATGCTTGTCATTAATAAAATGTTGGTTTAGCTGAGTGGGCCAACGGGGCTCACCAGCGCATTGTTATAATGTGCTGACCCCTCCTCCACAGGTACTGGAGAAGGCTTAGGCTGTCACGATCCGAGGGTGACACAGGCGTACGTCCGAATTAAAGCTTTCTGAACTGCTGTTTCCTTTCAAGTTGTTTTCCCTAAAGACGCACAAAGTATTGCAGAGTTTTCAAAGATAGCTGCTTATATTTCAAAGTACCAAAGGGGCATGATGTATGGAACGGGAAATTATTTCATGGCAGCCTATCAGTTGTACTTCTTTTCATAAATCAATGTAGCCAAAATGGCATTTCAAATATTATCGAGAAAAGTTGTAATCTGACTACAATTATGAATAAAATGAGTATTTCTTCTTCCTATATTGTGTTTCAAATGTTTCCGTAACTGTGGCTTATTTTCAAATGTTTCAAAGTGATATGAATGTGCATGTTCTAGCCTTGTACAAGTGCAATTCCAGACTTGTACGGCATCACGCCTTAGCGAGGACGATCGATTCGGCGTGAATCGAAGCAAAGCGAGCGATTCCCCGAATCGGGGCGTGACAAGTTGGTATCAAAGCACGGTTTAGAATCCTCAGATTTTAAATATATTTTCAAAATGGAAGTCTTGATGCAAATTTTCTCGATTGATGGTGTCGATAGCGCTAGCATGAAATAATGTTCCATACAATAAGCCCATAAATATTTTATGAGTGCTAATGGAATTATTTCTTTGTTGTAGAATGACTAAGGGTGATAGCTCAAAGATGAATTCATCGTCGGACCCGATTGAGAAACTGATTAAGCAAATGGAGGCTCAAAGGAAGCAGAGCGAAGCTCAACATCGCGCGCTTCAGGAGCAGCTTCAGTATCAATTTCAGGAGCAGCTGGATGCTCAACAAAAGCAAGTTGATAGTCTAACTCAGATTGTCACCAAGTTGACGGTCGATTCCAATGTTTCTATAAAGGCCGCAACATCCGAGACCGTGGAAGTGTCGACAGAGAAATTTGAGACACCGACACGGAAGAGACCGAGCTTCAAGTTCTCTGAATTTAAGAGTTGCGACCCGCCTGAATTTAATGGGAAAGAGGAGCCAGATGAGGTGATGGGCTTCTTGAACACACTGGAGGGCTATTTTCGAATGTTAGAGATTCAGGGCAGTAAGAGAGTGGAGTGTGCTGCTGTACAACTTCGTCTCAAGGCCCAGGAATGGTGGATTTCACAGAGATAGGCATTTTGTAGAAATAGTCAGGATATGAAGATGTCTTGGGAGGCCTTCAAGCAGGCTTTCATTACCCAATTCATTCCACCTGCTGTCCGTCAACAAAAAGAGAATGAGTTCTTTGCACTTCGACAAGGCAGTATGTCAGTACATGACTATGAGACAGAATTTTTGAAAAAAGTCGCATTCGCTGGGTACATGGTACCGAACGACAATGCCAAGCGAGGAAGATTTGTGCAAGGGCTGAATGAGGGCCTGGAGCGGGATGTTTTAAGTCGAAAGTGTACGTCATACAGAGAGGCGTACGAAACAGCTCTCGAGATGGAGAGATTTTATCGATCGACTAGTCGTGGGACGACACAGAACTACCAAGGCAATAACCAAAAATGACCTTGGTCTACAGAAAGGAATGACGCACCTAAACGTCATAATACTGGTGACAACAGAGGGCATCAACAACAACTGCCACGTTGCAATAAATCCAGCCGAGTGGGACACCATACTGAAGAGTGTCGCGATGGATGTTATAAATGTGGCGGCATGGGCCATAAGGCAGCAAAATACGGAGGCAGGGGAGGGAATCAACATCCTCCTCGTGGAAATAACAACAATCACTATCCTGGAAATAACAACAATCACAATCGTGGCCAAGCGCCACCAGCCTTGCCAGCTCCAACTGGGAATGCACCGAATCAACAAGGTGGGCAAGCAAGGGTTTATGCCTTGACTCAGGCAGAGTCCCAGACCGCAGAGAATTTTATAACAGGTATGTTGCTGTATAAAGGCATACCTGCAAGAGTACTTTTTGATTCTGGCGCTACTCATTGCTTTATCTCTTCTGATTTTGTAACGGAAAATAAATTTTGTATGACTCAACTAAAGATAGCTTTGTGTGTTAGCACTCCTTCAGGAGTAGATATGCCTGCAACTTTAATTTGTAGGGACGGCTACATTAAAATTGGAGGCAAGACTTTATCCTTGGACGCAATTGTACTCGACATCAAAGAGTATGATATCATATTGGGAATGGACTGGCTTAGCCTGTCATACAACTATCGACTGTACGGATAAGAGAGTTGTGTTTCGCCTAACCGGAGAAACGGAATTCTCTTATTCGTACGGCTCAGTATTCCAAGGACCCATGGTCATATCAGCAATTACAGCAAGGCACATGCTGTACTCAGGGTGTGAAGGCTTTCTCGCTTCTGTCCAAGACACTCGAATGAAGAGTGTAGGCTCGAATCAGACCAAAATTATGGCAGAGTTCCCCGATGTGTTTCCGGACGAGATACCTGGAATACCGCCGGATAGAGAAATTGAATTCACAATTGATACATTTCCGGATACTTGTCCGATATCAAGAGCGCCGTACAGGATGGCTCCGGCGGAATTGAAGGAACTAAAGGTACAGCTACAAGAATTACTAGACCGGGGATACATTCGCCCAAGTGTATCTCCATGGGGAGCTCCAGTACTGTTTGTAAAGAAGAAAGATGGGACGATGCGGCTATGCATCGACTACAGAGAACTGAATAAGGCAACCATCCGTAACAAGTATCCCTTGCCAAGAATAGATGATCTGTTCGATCAGCTACAAGGGGCGACCGTGTTTTCTAAAATTGATCTTCGTTCAGGATACTATCAGTTGAAGATCAGACCCGAAGATGTTCCTAAGTCAGCATTCCGTACAAGATACGGACATTATGAGTTTTTGGTCATGCCATTCGGCTTGACCAATGCTCCAGCAGCCTTTATGGATTTAATGAATAGAGTGTTTCGACCATTCTTAGACAAGTTCATTGTCGTGTTCATCGATGACATCTTAATCTACTCAAAAGACAGGGAGACTCATGTCGAATACTTGAGGGAAGTACTTCAGACGCTGCGGGACAACCAGCTCTATATAAAACTAAGCAAGTGCGAGTTTTGGATGAACAGCGTGTCGTTCCTTGGATATGTTATTTCGGCGAAACGTGTTGCCATCGACCCAAAGAAGATTGAGGCAGTTGTGGACTGGAAGCAGCCTGCATCAGCTAGTGAGATACGGAGTTTTCTTGGTTTAGCTAGGTACTACCGTAGATTTGTGAAAGACTTCTCTCGAGAATCGCATCGCCTTTGACTCGCCTCACCCAGAAGGGAGTCGTATTTAAGTGGACCGATGACTGTAAGAGTAGTTTCCAAGAACTCAAGCAGCGGCTCATCACAGCTCCAATTTTAGCACTTTCGAAAGGCTCTGAGGGATTTCAGATCTACAGTGACGCATCGGAACTTGGTTTGGGATGTGTTCTCATGCAACATAGGAAGACAATATCTTATGCCTCGAGACAACTCAAACAGCATGAGAAGAATTACCCAACACATGATTTAGAACTGGCAGCGATTGTGTTCGCGTTAAAATTGTGGCGACACTATCTCTATGGTGTGTCTTGCGAGATCTTCACAGATCACAAGAGCCTGAAATATATATTCACATAGAAAGAATTAAATTTGAGGCATCGGCGTTGGTTATAATTGATCAAGGACTATGACTTGACAATCTCCTACACGCCGGGTAAAGGAAATGTGGTAGCTGATGCCTTAAGTAGGAAATTTGTTGGGTCCCTAACAATAGCAAAAGAGGTACTATAGGATCTTGAAGAGATGGGCATCGAGTTCAGGATCCGTCCACAGAATGTGCAGTTGGCTTAGTTACAACTTGAGCCGTGTCTCCAAGGAAGGATTAAGATTGCTCAGAAGGATGACCCGTTCCTGCAGAAGATACGCGAGTTGATTCTAGCAGGAAAGGCGTCGGACTTTACCATTGAAGATGACACTATTCATGTCAAGGAAAGATTGTGCATCCCTAAGAATGAGAATATCAGGAAGGAAATACTGACCGAGGCTCATTTCGCGAAGTATTTCTTGCATCCGGGAAGCACGAAAATGTATAAAGATCTGCGCACAACATTTTGGTGGCATGGCATAAAGAAGGATGTGGCGCTATTTGTGTCACAATACATGGATTGTCAGCGTATGAAGGCCGAACACCAACGGCCAGGTGGAGAACTACAAAATTTGGCTATTCCACTGTGGAAGTGGGATAATATCTGCATGGATTTTATCGTCGGCTTGCCAAGAACTCAGAAGGAAAATGATACGATTTGGGTTATCGTGGATAGGTTAACCAAGTCGGCACATTTCATTCCAATTAAAGTTACATGGGGAGTAGAACGGTTGGCTCAAATCTATATAAATGAAATTGTCCGATCACATGGAGTGCCAGCTTCTATAGTATCGGATAGAGACGGAAGATTCTTGTTGCAATTTTGGATAAGTCTGCACTCAATAATGGACACAAATTTGAATTTCGGTACGTCATACCATCCGCAAACTGATGGTCAGACAGAGAGAGTAAACCAGATTCTTGAAGATATGTTGAGATTGTGCGTGCTTGATTCAAAGACAAATTGGGACGCGCATCTTGCATTAGCAGAATTTGCCTATAATAACAGTTATCAGGCAAGTATCCAAATGGCCCCGTACGAAGCATTGTATGGACGAAAATGTCGATCACCGATATGCTGGAATGAAGTCGGTGAACTGCAAGTGCTCGGACCAGAACTTGTGGAACAGGACGTCGAGAGGGTTCGCTTAATTCGAGAAAGACTTAGAGTTGCTCAAAGTCGACAGAAGAGTTATGCGGACGTACATCGACGACCTTTGGAATTCACAGCAGGCGATCATGTCTTCTTGAAGGTCACACCCATGCGAGGTGTGATGCGGTTTGGGATGAAAGGAAAGCTAAGCCTGAGATTCGTTGGACCATTCGAGATTTTGGAGAAAGTAACCTCAGTGGCTTATCGACTTGCACTACCTCCGGCCTTGGCTGATGTGCACGATGTCTTCCATGTATCTCAATTACGAAAATACGTGCATGATCCAAGCCATATAGTGAATTTCGATCAGCTACAGCTGAGTGCTGACCTATCCTACACTGAAGAGCCTGTCCAAATTTTGGACAGGAAAGAGAAAGTTTTGCGGAATTGGACAGTATCCCTGGTCAACGTGCTGTGGCGGAACCATGCTGTAGAGGAGTCGACATGGGAATTAGAGGAAGAGATGCGGGTGAAATACCCTTCGCTGTTTGATAATTTTGAGGTACGACTTTTGCTTTAAGTTTCGAGGACGAAACTTTTTCTTAGTGGTATATTATGTAGTGTCCCGCTCCTAGCGGTTCACTATGTAAGGCTTGTGGCTTGGCTAACTCGGTCGGAACCTAGTATTGGGGAAACTTGCCGTCGGCACCGAATCAATCACGGACAAGTGCATAAGAACCTTTCCAACTAATGGATTGGTTTCTCTTGAAATGCGTCCAAGAGTTTTCTCTGGATGTTTTGCTGCTGGTTTTGCTGCTTAGTTTTGATGGATGCTTTTCTGAATGATTTTCGATGATTTAATTCTTGCCCGTTTTGATCGACTTGCATAGCATTCATTCTTGAGAATTCTGAGAGAAGAGAACACAACGAGACGGATTATTAACCAATCTTTTGGTGCCAATATAGACTGACGCGTGACGGAAGGCTAAGCGTACAAGTGTTCCTCTCTCTCTCGGCGATTCTCTAATCTGGTGAGTGTGGATCTCTGTGGTGGTATTGTCCCTCTCTCTATTCCTTCATGCCAACTAAATAATTGTCTTGCAACATCCGTTGATCGATATCAGTTGCTAATGCTACAAGTCAATACCACTAAGAAGTTAGAGATTGATCATTGAACATTAAAATGAATGCTAGTCCATAGAACATTGAAATAAATGCTAGTCCCTTGAACATTGAAATGAAATAAATTGATGCCTATGAGGGTGGAAAATGAAATGTTGAGAATGAATATGTTCA
This sequence comes from Iris pallida, assembly GCA_029216955.1. Lineage (NCBI taxonomy): Eukaryota > Viridiplantae > Streptophyta > Magnoliopsida > Asparagales > Iridaceae > Iris > Iris pallida. The sequence goes on from JANAVB010041619.1 coordinate 8,158,605, forward strand.
TAGTATTTCAATATTCTATGCACACTATAATTGCTTGAGTCGGACACACATTCGCATGACCGGGGACAACTTGTATACAAGGGGGTGACTGCTTCCTCGGACGGTATGCCCAGCGCTGGGGCCGATCCGACCATGGAGGAAATGTAAACGTACCTTAAGGGTACGTAGTATCGGGATATTTCATTAGGGCTTGCAACCCGAGTGAAATGGTGCGCCGATTACCTTTCGAAGTCCTATATGGCAAACGTCCGAACTGGTGCACTAACACCAATGGTCATGTTGTAAGGATGTATGCTAATCAATGTCTTATGCAAGGGCGGTAAGTATATTATTATTATCATGTATCTTGTGCAGGAAAGCTGGATTCGGCCAATGGTAAAGTAAACATGGTTTATTCCATGTTACATTATTGTGATTTAATCTGAATGTTGCCTGTCCCTAATAAGCTCCTATCTTTAAAATGCTTGTCATTAATAAAATGTTGGTTTAGCTGAGTGGGCCAACGGGGCTCACCAGCGCATTGTTATAATGTGCTGACCCCTCCTCCACAGGTACTGGAGAAGGCTCAGGCGCACGTCCGAATTAAAGCTTTCTGAACTGCTGTTTCCTTTCAAGTTGTTTTCCCTAAAGATGCACAAAGTATTGCGGAGTTTTCAAAGATAGCTGCTTATATTTCAAAGTATTAAAGGGGCATGATGTATGGAACGGGAAATTATTTCATGGCAGCCTATCAGTTGTACTTCTTTTCATAAATCAATGTAGCCGAAATGGCATTTCAAATATTATCGAGAAAAGTTGTAATCTGACTACAATTATGAATAAAATGAGTATTTCTTCTTCCTATATTGTGTTCCAAATGTTTTCGCAACTGTGGCTTATTTTCAAATGTTTCAAAGTGATATGAATGTGCATGTTCTAGCCTTGTACAAGTGTAATTCCAGACTTGTACGGCATCACGCCTTAGCGAGGACGATCGATTCGGCGTAAATCGAAGCAAAGCGAGCGATTCCCCGAATCGGGGCGTGACAACCTCTGTATACTATTTCCCCTATTTAATTTCAATTTATGATTGATTATTGAGTCGGGTTCACAGTGTTCTGATACGTGAGAATGAACTTAGGTTTAAAATCGGAAATGTGTTTTCAAATAGGATTTTGAATTGTAATTTGAGTTTCTTTTTGAATGTTAATATGAATTTTTAAGGTTCGTTCATCCTGAGATGTACTGTTAGATACTGGGGATTCAAATGGGTTGGTTATTTTTGAATATCATTAGATGTATGATTGAACAAGTATAGGCCTATATTCTAAACCTGAGAATGAGGTTTCAACAGAAAATGTAATGTGAACTGTGTTGTTATAGGATGGGTTGATTTTGGAATTTAAAACATTTGTTAACTGGTATTGTAAAATGTGAATAGATATAGGATGTTCCCAGTTTATTTTTGTAAAACCTGAGATTATGTTTCAACTGAAGAAGAACCTGAATTCAAATCCTAAGTTTGGTTTTGAGTGGAAACTAAGATGGAATGGCAAAATTGAAAACTGAGATTGGTTTGTTCAAAACTGAGATTGGATTAAATTGAAAACTGAGATTTGGTTGGGAGTTTTTGGTTGTTGGTTTACATGTTGTGAAAACTGATATAAACCTAAATTTGATGTGTTAAGCTGATATGAATTACAGGGACCTTCTTGAATGCCTAACTGAACTTGACACACAATATACACTATATTAAGTACATTGACACTATGCTATGATTAACACACACACACACACATGAACCTTCATATCATGTTGACTGAATACACTCACTAATACAAACATGACACATAAGCTGCCACAGTCCAGTTTAGAAACCCCCTTACTTATCACTCTCTATCACATTTCATGTATACACTTCACTCTTCACACATTATATTGATACACAATCACATGTGACACCCCTATATATATACCTATAGATATATAATGATGTGAGTTAATGACAGGGTATATTATAATGATAAATGAATGCATGAATGGCATGAAAGTAGAAATACAATGTATGGATGAATGTAATACATGAAGGTATGTAGTATAAGAATAAATGCATATATGGTTATGTAGGTATGTAATAATGTGAGGTATGCATCTATGGTATGTATGTAAATAAAGTATACATGAATGTATGTATTTATATATATTTGTATTTATAGGTTGTATTTTGTAATATGGTTTATAGGCCTAGTGTAAGGTTGAACCCTATAGTTGACAATAGGCTTTTTGAACCCTTGGACTCTTAGACTTGTATTGACTAACCCTAGATAGCCTTGAGTGGATGTTGACCAAGAGTTGACTTTGACCTAGTTTGACTCTGTTAGGCCTAGTTTGACCTAGTTGACTTTGTGTGACCTAATTAGACACGACATGACCTTGTTGACTAAGATTGACTTAGATTGACCTAGTGTGACTTAGTTTGGCTTGGTGTGAGTTAGTATGACCAAGTTGGACTCCTAGTTGACCAATCTGGACTTGTTGACCAAGTTTGACCTAGCCAGTTGACCTGGTTTGACTTAGAGTTGACTTTGGTATAGATTGACTTAGAAATCATGTAGATTGCATCATACACTTCAATTACCTTATTTCTGAATATATCAAAACCTGTAAATTGCTTTAAATAGGACTCTGTGACACCAGTTCGGACATCTGTTTTCATCAGTCATTCAGGATGATAGGCGAGTACATTCTCTGATCATTTTATACTTGTTAGAATTTATATTCTTGCTCTAAATTACTTTACATGATGCTGTCATGTTATTATCACGGATTGGTACTATATGGATCTTGTCATGCGATGTTATCCCCCCTCGGGTGCATCAGATACAGTTGTCATATGCTTTTCATGAATATCTTGTATTTCATGTACACCGCTATTCATGTATACTCTTGTGCAATCTTGTACTCTCATGATCACGTGAGCAAACATGATAAAAACCTCTTGTACAAGGTAACGTAACTTGACTGGATCCTTGTATATTGATTGGGGAGGGTGAGTAGGAAATGGTTATGTGATCAAAATCCCATCTTTTGAAATCTTGTGAAATCTTGTATATGTCCATTGTATACTCACGTATGATGGAGTTACCATTGCATTGTCCTAACCCGTTTATATAACCATCTCATGCTCTAAATCACAGGTTACTTGCAGTTTTACTTATCTTGTATATATTTTCAGTTATAAATTCTCTCTCATTTTCATGTACATCTTCTTACAGTTCATGTATCTTACTCATTTGCATGCTTTATATTTCCCAACATGATATGAACTGCGTGAGATGTAATGTGCTCGCTTCTGTCCTGACTGGACCTGTTTAAAATATTATAGATAATGATGGTGACTGTCCTACCTTCTATGGGGCATATGAGGGTGACATTCAGGAGCCTGAGGGGCATCTAACTCAGTAGAGGGTTCCTAGTTTAGTCTAATACTTATAGCTTTCAGTTTGTATCGGATTGTTCCGATTGTTAGTTGAGACTTAGTTTTATTCAGGACTTGTATTTATTTGTGTTGAACATCTATTTTGTGTGGTGTGATATCTTTATTTATATTTTAGTTTCTTCCTTTTATCTGATTCCATATCGTGCTCTATCTTCCCTAGACTTTTGATTGAGATATAGAGTTGAGATGTTATATTATACCTCCGTACGGAGATGACAGGTTTATATATCTTGTTGTTAGATGTTAGATGTTATAGATGACCTATACAACGTTCTACTGCCAATATTGTGGCGTAGGTTGGACGTACCCACTTCTCATGCTCCTACACTGGGTACAGGTCGTGACACTCCAGAAAGTGCAAGTGCCACAAGGGAGGCTCTACTTAGGAACTAAAACCAGCATGTAATAAAAGGAGAACTAATAAAAGAGCACAGTTAAAAATATGAGGGACTGAGTTAACATAAAATATTAGCTTGCAGTAGGAGGAACAAGAGGTGGAATATAATTCCCATGTTGATCATGAGACAATTCATTCAAGCACGACCAATCAAGTCCTACGGCTTAATATTGTTAGCTAACTAGGGTTATCACAAGCTTAGTTACTAACAAAATACAATGAGATGTTCCCGCAGTCATAAGCCCTGCAGACTATCCATGTTATCCAGGCGAGGGTTTCAAGAGTTACAAGAATTATCAAGATTACTGGTGTACTTTAGTACTTATGATTCAAGAAGTGCAACATATGACAGTGTGCTAGAAATGTGCCCTACTTGTCGGCAGGCTACAAGTCTACAGGTGTGGCCAGGATAACGGGGTCGCCTGTAACTAGGAAATCTCTATATATGAACTACTTGATCAATCTAGTCAGTAACCTAGTCAGATTTATTATGAATCCCAGACCATTGTAACCAAAAAATCTATGTCCTAGACATGATGCAAGATGAGACATGTAGCTCGTACAGGCACAATCAACCACGGGATCAGGGCAAGAGTTACACTAGCAAGACAGAAATAGTCGTCGCAACAGCAATCTGGAGTGCGCCTCGACAGGCCACTATCAAGAGTTATCAAGATGGGTTCATATTATCATGTTCAAGTCAAGTCCAAGTCCAGTCAAATCTTATCAAGCTCAAGCTCTATCATGCTCGACAAGTTTTTAAGTCGGGTCATCACAAGGCAAGTCAGGTATAGCGTATAAGCCAAGATCAAAATATTATACTAAGAACCATGAGAACAAGCATGGATACAAGCAACAAGAATTATCATGACAAGAAATGGCACAAGGGTCAAAAGGGGCGTTGGGGACAGCATGTGCCAGGGACAGCATACGCCGGAAACAACATGCGATGGGAACAGCATGCGCCGAGGACAGCATGCACCAGGGATAGCATGCGCCGAGGACAGTATACGCCAGGGATAGCATGCGCCGGGGACAGCATGCGCAGGGGACAGCATACGCCAGGGACAACATGCGTTGTGTCCAGCATGTGCCGGGGCAGCATGCGCAGGGGCTAGTATGCGTCTCGACCAAAAGGCGCCAGGTCCAGCATGCGCCAGCTCCAGCACCAGCATGCGCCAGTATGCACACTACAAGAAAAATGTTCATTTACGGCACACAATTTACTGCACGCATTGCCTGTGAACCGTAAATGACACTCTTTTACAGAGTACAATTCTGTGTGCCATAAAAGAGTCAATTTTTGTGTTTTTTACGGCGTGTTTCACCCGCACGCCGTAATTGCAAACACATTTACGGCACGTATTTTCTTGTACCGTGAATGATAACTTAATTACGAGATTCGTTTTTGCATGCCTTAAATGTTAACTTCTTTACGGCATGCGTTCTTGTGCGCCGTGAATGAGATCTCAATTACGACGTTCCTCAACACGCTGTGAATGTTGTTTTGTTTACAGCATGCGTTGTACGCGTCGTAATTGACAGATTTTTTTACCCAGCACGATGTTAAGATTAAAATTAAGATCATAACTTATTTTGGCACGATGTTAAGATTAAGAATAACTTATTTATGACATCTTTTTTTATTTTGGCATGATGTTAAGATTAAGAATAACTTATTTAATCTATATATTTATGTTGATTTTTAATATTAATGTTAAGATTAAAATTAAAATTGAAACTAAATTAAAATTTATCAATCCATATTTTAAACATAAAAAAATGATTATATATGTATTATTTTTAATATAGCGATAAGTTTATTTTTTTAAAATTAATGTGAGATTTAAATTTTGAAACAAAAATAAAATGGTAATTAAGCGAAACAAAAAAATAGAATTGTCCATATAACTTTAATTTAAATTTAATTTCAAATAGAAATTTTAATAATAATATTAATGTTGCCAGACCTAAATAAAACCTGAATGTTTTCAATAGGGATAAAGGGCAACCAAAATTTGCTCCGGCTAAGGCAACACAAGATCCTGGATCGGTCCTGGGTAGGATCAGAAGAAATGGCAAATACTGGATCCATTATTTGAGAATCCTCTGCTTGGAATATAGTACTGAATGATCAAGAATGACATGAGCAATGCTACCACTATCAATATTACCAAATAACCATCAGTTTGTTGAAGCATATGAATCCCATTCTTCCTTTTTCGATTAGTAGCTTTGACATGAAAATATTTAGGGTTATTTGGTAAGGTCTCACATATATCTAGAAAGTAGGATTTATAGTTTTAAATGTTAATACTAATTTTAATATTAATATTAGTTTTTAAATGTTATGTTAATTTTTAATATTAATGTTAAGATTAGAATTAAAACTAAATTAAAATTTATCCATCCATATTTTTAAAATAAAAATGTTTAGATATGTATTATTTTTAAGATAGCAATAAGTTTTTTTTTTAATTTAAAGTGAGATTTCAGTTTTGAAATAGAAAAAAAAATAATTTGGTAAGGGAAACAATGGACTAGAACCTTGAACTCTTCTTAAGAGACTTATCTACTCTACAATTTGAGCTACAACTAGCTATTTGTTTACTTTTACATAAATACAATATTTATTCAGGTAGCCCAGTCCTAGCCCACTTTATTTATTCAGGAATCCAATTCCACCAGTCCGAACTTAATTACGAAACTTTCCTCCAACCCTAACAAAAAATTCCTCTTCCGTTTTCCCCTTCTTATGTTTTCATTTCCCTCTTTTTTTTCTTAGACCAAGAGGTACGCCAAAAGCAACTCCAAATCGAAGACTGTTGTGTGAATGACTGTTATTTGAATGACTGTTATTTGAATGACTATTGTTTATTTAGAATGACTGTTGTTTATTTAGAATGATTGTTGTTTGAATGACCAAGAGGTACGCCAAAAGCAACTCCAAATCGAAGACTTTTACATAAATACATGCTTGTGTGAATGACTGTTGTTTATTTAGAAAAAATTTAGAACATATGGATATGAGTCCAAAATGTGGCGAATCAGATGGAAGGTAAATAAGCGAACTAAAAAGGTTCAGAAAGGAATTCCTACACAGGTCATAAGATACTTTCCAATCATACCTCGATTTAGAAGAATATTTAAATCATCTGAAAAGACAGAACAACTAACATGGCATTACAATAACGCAAGTCAAGACGGCATGATGCGCTATCCAGTTGACTCGATTGCATGGAAGAAGATTGATAGTAAATTTCTAAGTTTTGCATTGGATCCTCGTAATCTCAGGCTTGGTCTTTCATCCGACGGATTCAATCCCTTTGGTTATCTTAGTTCTAGATATAGTTGTTGGCCAGTGATCTTGGTTACCTATAATCACCCCCCATCTTTATGCATGTCTAAGGAAAATTTATTGTTGTCATTATTCACCCCGGTCCGAAGCAAACAGAAAATAATATAGATGTATATTTGGAACCACTTATAGAAGATTTAAAAGAATTGTTTGTCAATGGAGTTAGTGTGTATGATGCATTCACTAAGACAATATTTAATTTGAGAGCTATCTTGATATGGACAATAAATGATTTTCCAGCATATGGAAATTTATCAGGATATTCTACAAAGGGTGAAAAGGCATGTCCTTTGTGTGATGTTCAAACATGTTCAAAATGGTTGAAGAACGGAAATTTTTTTGCTTACATGTGCCATAGGATTTTTCTTCGTCCTGACCATCCATTGCGGTTGAAAGCAGCTTGGTTTGATGGAACCGAAGAACATCGATTGAGGCCTAAAAAGTTAACCGGTTCAGAGGTTCTTCAAGTGGTCAACAATATTGTAAATGTTTGGGGAAAGTCAAAGAACCAACAACATGAAAACAGAAAACGGAACAGAAATAAAGATATCGATTGTAATGATGGTGATGATCCTACACAGCTTACAAAGCAATGGAAAAAGAAATCTATTTTCTTTGAGTTACCATACTGGAAGGTATTTTTTCATTCATTTATATTTAAGATTGAAAAAACTTTATAGTCATAGTTGTTAAATTTAATGTTATTCTATTCATAATACAGATTTTACTATTACGACACAATTTGGACGTGATGCACATTGAAAAGAATATTTGTAAGAGTATTATTGGCACTCTTTTGAATATAAAGAGGAAAACGAAAGACAACTTGAATTCTCGAAAAGATTTGAACGTGATGGGCATCAGAAAGAAACTATATCTTAAAGATGATAAGATTAGTGGTTCTGGAGGTACTATACCTCTGTACGTACTTTCAAAGAAAGAGAAGCATATATTTTGTGAGAGGTTAGCAAATTTGAGATTATCGAATGGCTATAGTTCCAACATTGCAAACGTGTGTCAATACAAGACCACAAGATTTATGGCCTCAAGTCCCATGATTGTCACGTCTTAGTACAACAAGTATTATCAGTGGCACTGAGAGGTCTTTTACCTAAGGGACCCAAGATTGCTATTTTTTGCCTTTGTTTATTTCTTAATCACTTATGTCAAAGGGTACTTGATAAAAATAAACTAGAGCTTCTTGAAGAAGAAATTTCTGAGACTTTGTGCATGCTGGAAAGGTTCTTTCCTTCTTTATTTTTAGACATTATGGTACGTTTAACTATTCACCTTGGACAAGAAGCACTAATTGCTGGACCGGTACATTTTAGATGGATGTACCCTTTTGAAAGGTGAGGATCAATTTTTATGATAGAACACTAAATTAATTATTACCTAACTTGATTGATTATAAAGCTTATTTTTTTTAATCATGTAGGTATATGAAGGTCCTAAAAGGATATGTTAAGAATCATTCAAATCCCAAAGGATGCATACCAGAGAAGTATTTAGCTGATGAGTTGACACTTTTTGTTCTGGATACATAAAACAAGCAGCTGATGTAGGACATCAATATAGGCGTAATGAGGATTCTAAAGATAGAAAAATAGTAGAAGGGCGACCACTTGGTCAAGGTAGGACAAAAGACTTAATGACTTCTTCTATGTTAAAGATTGCTCATCGTTATGTTTTGAAGAATACTGCAGAAGTTGATCCATGGAGATTGTAAGTTACAATTCTAAAGTAGTAAACTTAATTTTCATTTTTCAAATCTCATTATTCACACTCTAAATTATCTTTTTTAATTGTTCCAGAATGCATAAAGAGGAGCTTATACGATTAGATAAACGTTTAGCCAAGAATGAATCTCTTTTAGAAAAGTGACATATGAACACATTTAGTGAATGGTTAGGAAATGAAGTTAGAAGTGGCACTAGTGGTCCAATGTCAGATATTGTTAGATGGCTTGCATGTAGGCCTAAGAAGGAAGTAAAGTTCTATTCTGGTTATGTCATTAATGGAAATCGATTTCACACAAAGGAAAATAAGAGAAGCAAACAAAATTGTGGGATTTCTATTGAAGCAGAAACCATATATAGAGCAAGTGCGAAAGACATTTCACAAGTAATAGAAAAAGTAACTTACTATGGTATCATAAAAGATATCATGTTGTTGGACTATTACAAATTTAAAGTACCATTATTTGATTGTGATTGGGCAAATATAAAAATGGTATCAAAGTCGAAGATGGGTTTACATTAGTTAACCTCCACCAAGGACAACATCAATTTGAGAGGGATCCATTTATTTTTGCATCACAAGCAAAACAAGTATTCTATTCAAGAGAGTCAGACACATCAAATTGGTATTTTGTATTGAAAGCACCACCAAGAGGTTTCTATGAGAATGAGACGGATGAGAGGAATGAATACATGCCATACACTTCTATAGATGTATCACAACTCGACTTGGATATTGATGATGAAGATTGTGTAATATGCGATTCTAAGGAACTATCTTATGTATCGGTAATTATACCAATGCTATTTATGTAATTATCAATGTTGAGCATGCGTTATTGTTTGAGCAAATGTTTATGTTATGAGCCTAATGAATTATTATATTTTATTAACAGGTTGATAGTGAAGACGGTGAATACTCTGAAGATTGATCAAATTGTCTGAGAGTAAATATTTGGTCAATAAGATGGATAAAAATGATGAAGAAGTAAGTTCCAACTCACTTCCCCTTGGCAAATTCCAAAATATGCAGTATGTTTACATTGTTAAATGCACAATGCTTATACATATGTTTCTGATGCTTAGCTCATATTCTACTAGTTGAAGCATGTCCTAGTCTGCATTTCTAGAAAAATAGCATAAGTCCAAGTATAACAACATATCCTGTGCAGCCTTTTCCTACTGTCGGGGTCACCACTCTCAATGCATCTGATGAGTGTACTAATAATGATGTGGCATCTGAATGTGTAGTGCCCCGCTCCGTGAAGGCACTAGATAGACAGAAAGATCGGATTGCTGGCTCTGCAACAGAATATAATTGATCAGGGTGAGTGGACGAAGTCTCATTTGCTGATTCGCTTACGCCTAATAAGAATCTGAGTTTTTGATTGAATGCTTTTGTTAATAACAAGATGGTAAATCATTGAGTATGCTTTAAAAGAATTCACATGTTGCCTTCCTAAGAAATGAATGTTGCCTTGATCAAGAGAACCTCGTCATGCTAATAACAAGACGATAATCAGTATGTATGCTTATAAGAGATTTCATATGTTGCTATGCTAAGAACAAGAGAACAAATAATCTGCATGCTAATAAGAATACTTTTTGCCTGCTAATAAGAACTGATATGATACTTGTCATGCTTGATAGGATAAAAGAAGACAAATAAATCAAATTGAATGCTTGATCATTGCTTATTGCTAAGTATGCTTGAGAATTGTAGACATGTATAGACGGACTTATACATGTTGACATGAATAAGAAGAAAAGGCACGAAATGAACGTGTCGTACATCTGAAAAGGCATGAAAATAACATAACGTACATCTGATCACAATATATCTCATCTGATAGAACTGTTAGAGCATGCATATGGTCTCGGACAACTTGTTAACAGGGAAAATTTTGTCTCTCGGGTGGATCTGGGGGCGCCTGGACCACTCGGCCTAGGAGAGATTAGGACCTCCATGTGAAAGTGGGAGTCAATATCTGAGTCCTTAGTGACGAGCTGAACCGGAGAGTCACAGCGACTAATTATGGGTTTTCCTATGGACCATCATATAGATAGGTGTTGGTTTGTGCAGAGCTGAACCGGAGAGTCACAGCTGCCAATCGAGTCTGTATGTGTCATGAATGTTTTGCTAAGAGCTAACAATGCAGAGACTAACAGAGAATAATGCTAGTATTATCATTTTTATGCTAATCCTTGTCTTGTGCAGGGATGGACCGTCAACTATGGTAAGAATCACTCAAGAGTGATACATATGTAATGCTTGAGTTTGCTATATAAATTGCTTACAGAGATTAATCAGTTTCCAAGAAATGCTATGTTCCACAAAATAAAAGCTATGATATCGTGCTTGTAGTTGTCCTTAAGAGTTTCTTGAATAGAGAAATGAATATGCTCATGTAACACGTTGCGCACTGCACATGAAATGAATAGTCATCGTGCTTGAATTCACTAGTCCCTTGTATGCTTCAAATGAAATAAAATGTTGGCTTTTCAAAGATATTTTCAAAAGATTGCAAACTGACTCTGTATGCATGAAATGAATCTAGGTAAAAGTAGCAAGATCACATCACATGAAACGTTTTCTCACTAAATGAATAGTGATCGTTTCAGACAAATGTAACTCTTTATTCACAATCATCAGTATGCTGATATACTGACCCACCATCAGTCTGCATCCAGGTGCAATATGCATCGAGAAGGATAGTCCGAAGCGATAGCCCGAGCCTCATCTTCAGGAGCCATAAATCAGAAGAGATGCCAAGAGACCACATCTGTGCAAGAGTTGGTTTTGTATATAAAGGAATGTAATGTATGGGAACGGGATCATTGTAATCTGTAAAGTTTTGAGAGAATGTAATACTGTATCAGAGAGAATCGAGAGTTTTTAATCTGTTTAAATGAAATCAATAAAGAGAATTGTTTCTTGTTACCATTGTGTTCAATTCATGTATTCTGAAATATGTCCGATGCTGCTTCAATTATCTGCAATATGTTCTGCTGCGTATTATCAATCTTATCTATCTTATCTTGCTTCAGGTCTTGGCCTTATGCAAGAGCAACTTAGGCTTGTACGGCATCACGCCTTAGCGAGGACGATCGGTCTCAAAGATTCTGAAACGAGGACGAAAGGACTCTACGTGATCGGGACGCAACAGAATGGTATCAGAGCAACACGATCCTCTGGCCAATTTTGATTCAATTGAATTCGTACATGTTCTTCTGATCGTCCTTGCCTGCTTGATATCATCAATGAGATGAATGTTCCATACAATAAGTCCATAAATATTTTTATGATGCCGGCATATGTTTTATCGATTTGATTGATTGAGATTGAAATGCTTTATCGAACAAGAGTTTTGATATGAACTGAATTATGATTTCATGGATTGACGATGGCGAAGTATGAGGACTATCGCTGCTACGGGATCGTAAGTTTCTCCTTAAGTTTCGAGGACAAAACTTCTTCTCGGTGGATAATTACGTAGTGCCCCGCTCCGCGAAGGCACTAGATTGACAGAAAGATCAGATTGCTGGTTTTGCAACAAAAGACGATTGATCTGGATGAGTGGACGATGTCTCATTTGCTGATTCGCTTACGCCTAACAAGAATCTAAGATTTTGATTGAATGCTTTTGTTAATAACAAGATAGTAAATCATTGAATATGCTTTAAGAGAATTCATATGTTGCCTTGCTAAGAAATGAATGTTGCCTTGATCTAGAGAACCTCGTCATGCTAATAACAAGACGGTAATCTGTATGTATGCTTATAAGAGATTTCACATGTTGCTATGCTAAGAACAAGAGAACAAATAATCTGCATGCTAATAAGAAGACTTGTTGCCTGCTGATAAGAACTGATATGATGCTTATCATGATCATGCTTGATAGGATAAGAGAAGACAAATGAATCAAATTGAATGCTTGATCATTGCTTGTTGCTAAGTATGCTTGAGAATTGTAGACATGTATGGACGAACTTATATATGTTGACATGAATAAGAAGAAGAGGCACGAAATAAACGTGTCGTATATCTGTAAAGGCATAAAAATAACATGGCGTACATCTGATCACAATATGTCTCATCTGATAGAACTGCTAGAGCATGCATGTGGTCTCGGACAACTTGTTAACAAGGAAAATTTTGTCTCTCAGGTGGATCTGGGGGTGCCTGGACCACTCAGCCTAGGAGAGATTAGGGCCTCTATGTGAAAATGGGAGTCGATATCTGAGTCCTTAGCGACGAGCTAAACCAGAGAGTCACAGCTGCTAATCATGGGTTTTTCCATGGACCATCATATAGATAGGTATTGGTTGGTGCAGAGCTAAACCGGAGAGTCACAGCTGCCAATCGACTCTGCATGTGTCATGAATGTTTTGCTAAGAGTTTATAATACAGAGACTAAAAGAGAACAATGCTAGTATTATCATGTTTATGCTAATCCTTGGCTTGTGCAGGGATGGACCGTCGGCTATGGTAAGAATCACACAAAAGTGATACATATGTATTGCTTGAGTTTGCTATATAAATTGCTTGCAGAGATTAATCCGTTTCCAAGAAATACGATGTTCCACTAAATAAAAGATATGATATCGTGCTTGTAATTGTCCCTAAGAGTTTTTTGAATAGAAAAATGAATATGCTCACGAAATACGCTTGCGCACTGCACATGAAATGAATAGTCAACGTGCTTGAATTCACTAGTCCCTTATATGCTTGAAATAAAATAGAACGTTGTCTTTTCAAAGATGTTTTCAAAAGATTGTAAATTGACTCTGTATGCATGAAATGAATCTAGGTAAAAGTAGCAAGATCACATCACAAGAAATGTTTTCTTACTAAATGAACAGTGATCGTTTCAGACAAATATAGCTCTTTGTTCACAATCACCAGTATGCTTGTAGAAGCGTAAAAAGTGCTTCATAAGAATGAGTCAGAGATAAGGATCATTCCATTCAAATCGATCCACTTTACGCCAAAGAGCGGCTAATCACTTTACGCCCGAAGCAGGCTAATCATTTTACGCCCGGGTCAAAGCTAATGATTTTACGCCCAAGACAGGCTAGCCACTTTTACGCTGGACAAAGCTGTCAAGTCTTACATTTATTGTAAAGTCTAACATGAAGATTTAATGATGGCATATATTACAGAAATCAAAGGGATTTGTTTTACACAGAGGCCCATTTGTCGTTTAGTATGTGGACTGAGCCACTTTACGCTCATAATATGGCTTCTTTTACGCACGGAGACTATACGAGTTTTTAAGCTCAACGGTTGACGTGTGCGTAAGGTTTATTTGGGCTACTTTTACGCTCAAAGTTATTTAACAACCACTTTATGCGGGAAGTCTACATCAGGGCTATTGTACGCCTAGTCTACTACTTTACGCTCAGGGTATATTTTGGTAGATTTTACGCCCTATTCCAATTCAGAACGTGGTTTGCCTACATGGCTTTTATGCCACACATCTCGAAGAACGTGTGTACGTGCATCCTATTCTTATTGAAATGATGGGACATGTGTCAACGTATGCAGAGGATGACTTTGGTCATGGGTGGCAGTTGTTAGCGTAAAGACGGAACTTTTGCTGAGTTTTTACGCACAAGAAGCCAAGTCTATAAATAGACTAATTTTTCTCATATAGACAGACAGAGAGAAAGGAGAGAATACATAGAGATCAGAGCCAAAAGACTTTGATTTTCTGGAGCATTATTTTTCAACTTTTCTTCCAGAACAGAGTGAAGCAAAACAGGAAAGCATTCGGCCTCGCCATCAGTGCGCAAGTGCGTCGATACCTTTCTGGTGACTTAGTTCTTTCAATTGTTCATCTTCTAGCAGTGATCTTCATCATCATCGTATGGTCCAAGGAACAAAGTGATCATTTACAGATCAGACTTCCATAGCAATACTTCCCAGAATCAAATTTTTACTTCGTGTACTTTTTCTCATTTTATTTTCAAAATCCAATTTCCAGGCATTTTGTTAAGTAAAAAAAAAGGTGACTCTGCTGGGGATGACCTTCTCCTCTGACGAGGAGGCAATTGCTCAATACGATGATGTGTCGATTGGATCGACAAAGAAGACTCTGGTTGTACACTTCGACCAGACTGCTTATGAAGAAATGCTCCGAACTGGGGGTGGTTCTCGCCGCTCCAATGTTCAAAAATCTTGCAACGCACGAAAAGTTTGGATTCCTAAATCCAAAATAGCTTCTGATCTCTCTGTTGCTTCTGAGGGCAAGGGAATTCTTCCCACTCCTGTCGTAGGGGCTCCCGTTCATAACGAGGCAGTCCTTACTTCAGCGTTGCACTCTAAGTGTGGCAAGTTATCTCCCGTCTGTGATGGTGAAGATAATCAGGTTTTACGCCCAGTGGATAAAAACCAAATTTTACGCTCAGTGCATAAGAACGAGTCTCCCATTTGTAATGAGGTAGACTCTAATGCTTGTGCTTCTAAGTGTAAAAATAAATCTCCCGTCTGTGACGTGGTAGACACACAAAAATTATGCTCTTCGCGTAAAGGAAAATCTTTCGTCTGTGACGTGGTAGATAATCAATTTTTACGCTCTACGCGTAAAGGTAAATCTCCTGTCTGTGACAGTGTAGATAAAATTCGTAACGATATTTTTACATCTAATGTGAATGTACCTAAATGCATACAGCATAAAAATATTATTGGTAAAGCTTCAGTTCTGCACCAACAGCCTTCTTATACTGCTCTACGCAAAGTACCAAACCTACAAATCACACGCAATAAAAATGGAGTCCTTCGTGCTCAAAAATCTCATGATTTGCGTACACAACTCCAAACGCGTAGAAATGTACAGTTTGGTTCTGCGAATGCACCCAGTAATCTTCTTTATACACAAGGGACTAAACGCTTTGCTGCCCCAAATGTAATAAAGAAGACTACTCCTTATAATCCTTCTGATTTACGTGAATTGCTAATGTAAAAGCGTAAAAATAGACAATCTCCCGTGATGCTCCCCCAAGAAAATCATCACTGTGAGTGTCACCAGATTGTGATCAAATGTTGTTGCTCGGCTTCCAGACGGTCAGTCTTTGATCGATTGAATTTTAATGCACCCCAACAATAAGCTGATGAGTTGTCATATGCGTCAGTCTACATAGCATCTCACACCAACAGAGGACGATGTCCTAGACGGAACACGTCCCAAATCCCAGGTCAACAACAATTCAATAGACTTCTTGATTCCTTTGAAGGAGTATATCAGAATACTCGATCAAGAAGACAAAGACAATTGCAGACTTCTGATTCTGAAGTTGGGGGTACTCAATCTCTTGAGTTCGAAACTGATAGTGTTGATTCATACTTCTATACTAATCCTTCTGTATCTTCAAGAGAGGTTGAATCCTACGCTATTGGAGACGAACCAGATACGTCATCTGTTAATACAGAATAATATCTCACTGCTGTTGAGCAATCATTGAAAGACATGCTTAACATGATGCAAAGCATGCACCAGATAATAACGGCTCAGGAAACTGCTCAACCAGCAATTGTAACACCAGTTCAGGCAGTAGCACCAACTCAAGATAACCAAGGGGTTGATATACCTTTGATTATCCAAGAGCCTACTGTTAACCAAAATTCTGCATCTTCAGATCCCATCATTCTAAAAAATATACCATCTCCGGTGGGGATAACGGTACAACCAACAACTTTTCAATCAAATGTGCTTCCATAAACCAGTGAAGCCATTCAAGCAGTGCGTGAGCTCAAAGTACAGTTTGAAGTTTTGAAGCAAAAAGACCAACTCCAGAGGTTAGGGATTAAGCAACCTTATCCTCCTCATTGGAATGATGTACCCTTTCTACCGAAATTCAAGCCACAGTCCATGGTATTGTTTGATGGAAAGGCTTTTCCTAGTCAGTATATCAATTACTTTGACATTATGACTGTACATTTGTAGAAAAATGATGCTCTTCTCACTAGAGTATTTATTGGATGCTTGACGGCTTCAGCTTAAGACTGGTATCGTAGTTTACCCGATAATTGTATTTCGTCTTTTGACAAATTTATGGTAATATTTCTCTCCCATTTCTATGAAGGAGGTATGGACATGAACATGTCCTCCTTAATAGAAATCAAGCAAAAGGAGAAAGAAGATACTCGGACGTTCATTGAACGTTTCTAACATGCGACTTTAAAAATGCCCCCTGGTATGCCAGATTCAGCGCTGATTGATACATGTAAGATGAATCTGTGACCATCCATCGCTGTCTTCACAGGCTCTCAATTCACAGATTGGGCTTCGTTTATCATAGCAGCAGTTGTAGCACCCAATTTCCCAAATGAGAGTAATTTTGAAATTTCGTGTTTATAATTATTTTAATAATAATATTTAATTCATGATATGATTTTTGATGATTTTAAATTATTTTAAAATTATTTAAATCAATGACTTGTGATTTTGATGTTTTGCTAGTGAAACCCTCGAGACTGTTTGACCTAGAGCCTAACCATGTGATTATGATATTTTAATGTCATTTTTCGCCTAAGGATATTTTTGCATTTGACCTCTTTGAATTATTTTGATATTATTTTATTATTTATGATATTGTTTTGGGGTTATTTGAGTCGGGTTCGAATTTCAACTCAATCCGACTTGAAACGGGGACACGGGGATAGTTTGACTCTAGTGGGACCCACACACTAGTTAGATATGGCCCACATGATATTAATTTTAGTCCACATGATAGAAATATTTTAGTTAGAGATTAGACTAATTATTATGGATAAGGTTAGTGTGATTAGAGACTTTAGAATGACTAATTTAGCCCCAACCAATTAGCCCTTTCCTAATACTCATAGAATAGGTTAGTGGGGGCATTTTGGACCTTACCATAATAGGACAAATAGCCCCATATGGCCAGCCACTTTGGGAGAGGATAGGCTCAAGTTTATTTCATTATTCTCATCCACACTCTTTCTCTTGTTCTTCCCCAAATTCCTAGAGAACAATCCCTAGCAATTTCTCCACCAAATCATTCCATTTCACCACCAAATCTTCTTCTTTCCTTCTCCATTCTAGCCAAGGAGGAAGCTACCCAAGTTTGGGAGGATTCGGAGCTCGTTCGTGTCCTTTTGGAATCTCTACGTGTCGGTGTCGCTCCGGGAAGGCTTTTCTTTGATTCGATCTACCGGGAGGTATAAATCCCTTCTCCTTTTTATTTCCTCATGCATATAAGTCTATTTTGAACCCATAGGAATGACTCCATAGTTGTATCTCCATTTGTGTCCATTTCGTGTCCATTTGGAGGTCATAGGAGTGTCCTTTGTGTTGTGGTTGTGTCCATGTGAGAAAATCCCAAATTTGGACACACTATGTGTTGTTGTTATGTATGAATGAATTATTACATGTTTAATCTCATATTTTTGTATTGGAGATGTGTTCTATAGTGTCTCATATATACATATTAGTGTAGAGAGTGAGTTCTTGATATATTATGTTATATACTTGTGTTCTTTTGTCTCAAACTACTTAAATCCGTCATAATTTTTATCCACGTTTTTAATTTCAGCCCTAACTTAGAAATATCATAACTTCTAGCTCAAAGCTCGGTTTAATCTTCCGTTTTTTTTAAAAGAAGCACATTGAAGTTAGCTTTCCAAAAACATATATTAATAGGCCTAATTCTTTCTACAACTTTCTGGAGAATTATTTGAGTGTCAGCTATACGAAAGATAAACGCGTTCTCGGTGTTTTCGCGATTTCGGGAGTTTTCGGAAACGAAAACGTGATCCGTTTAAAGTTTCGGAAAGCTAACACATAGATCTATAACATACTTTAATTCTAAATTTTAATTTATGCTGAGATGGTACAGTATTGATTATTAGTAGGAGTTACTATTCGGCATATGCATTTTGTGCACCCTTGTGTGTAATATAATGTTCTATTTGATTTTAACCCATGTTAATGTATATACATTATGTAATTAAATAAAGAATACAAGCATGAGTAAATGGTTAAATAAATGATGTATGAGGTATAAGTATCCTATCTAATGTAAGCATGTGTAAGTATGGCTTGTAATGAATATGTAGATTCCATAGTATGTAATGTATGGTACATATAGTGGTGCAAGAGAATAATAAATGATGAATGAATGCAAGCATGAATGTAATATAATAATAGATGTAATGTATGCAATATACAAGTTAATGAGATGTAATGTTCTATGTTAACACAAATCCTATATTACCTCATGTACCCCCTTACACTATGTTGACACTATCACACTTGACACATTGTTCACTTACACTTTGACACTCTTTGATATGTATACACTATGTATGCCCATTTAACCCTCACTTGCCCCTTTGCCATGTTCACATACACACACATAGCCTCTTAAATAAGTATTTATGAATATAGTTAACTTAGCTATGTATGTATATTATATATATGTTAGCATATTGTGTTATAATATATAAGTTTATATAACCATTTGAAATGCCATAATTATAGACCTAATGTTGAATACCAATATATGCATGTGTATATATGTGTAGACATATATAGCTTAAAGTAATAGATTACCTAGTATATATCCAATGTGAATTCTTGCATATTTGAGTATTGAATAATTGCATGCTATATAGAGTTGGGTGTATGTTGGCTTGTATAGCCTTGTATTGATGTGTGCTTGCTAGGATAGTCTTGGTTAGGCCTAGTAAGACTTACTAGGTTAGGACATGACCTAGTTTGACCTAGTTTGACTAGAGCAGTTGACCAGAGTTGACCAAGGGTTGACTTTGGCCTAGTTTGACCTAGATTCATGTAGAATGCATTGTAGTGCTTTATATTACCCTTCTGGACATGTTGTGACTTGTGCTGTTCTAATTAGGAGCCAGACACCTTGTAACCTGTGTTGCTTTAAATAGGACTCTGTGGCTTCAGTTGGACCCCCTATACTTATCAGCTGTTTAGGTTATCAGGCGAGTACATTCTCTGATAGTTCTCTCATTTATTTGTCAATTACTGTATTTCAGTTCTAGTTAGTTGTATGCGATTCTCTGTTACAACACGTGTGGATATTACTGGATTCATGTATACGACACATATTTATTTTCTGGCCTCTATTACTGGTATCATCATTTTCGGCTTCTATTACTGGAATTACCTGCTGGAATCATTTACTTGAATCATTTACTGGTATCATTATATTTTGGCTGGACTCATCTTGAATCATTGTGTCGGAATTCTGGATTCACTTGCTGGGAGGGGAAATACTAGAGTAAGACATGTAGACATACCCCATTACTGGAATCACCCCTACTGGAATCTACTGGAATGATAGCCATCTCTCGCCTGATCAGTGAAAGGTGTGCCGTATTACCCACAACCGTTTACATATCGATCTCGGTATTTTAAAACACACTGTTAGAGTATAGGCTAGACTCACCCTGGAATCATTGATCACTATAACTGGAATCGTCCCTTACTGGATTAATCTTGTATTAGATTCATCTTGTACTGGACTTACATTGGAGTTACACTGGTCTACATTGTTGTCTGGACTTCATATCATATTACCCTAGTTCAGCTAGTTCTACTTTTACAGACTTCATTGCTATGGTTCTTCTCTTGTTTAGTTATTTACTTTCCTTGCACCTTATCTGTCTTTCTTACCATCACCTGAATATAAACTGCCATTTTCATCAATACAACTGCCTATAACTGCTTTATAGTTCTCTGTCATTTACTTGGGTTTTCTAGATGAGATGTGCTCGTTTCTGTCCTGACTGGACCTGTTGATAAATTTTACAGATAGCTTGGAGGTTGCCTGCTAGCCTAGAGGAGACACCTTAGAGGTTGTTTAGATAGTTATTTCATTTGTCTGGAGTTGTATTTACTTTGTGGATTACTGTATTTGAGTTTTGAGATGTATTTCTGGGTTTTTGTATCTTAGACACTTAGACTTCTATCTCCCGTATCTCTTTGGATTTTATGTTTTATCTAACCTTATCATGCTCTATCTTAAAAGTGATTGAGACTGTATCTGCTTAGTATTATATTGTTAGATGATGTGACCTAGGACAGCGTTCTACCGCTGATACTGCGACGTAGGCTGGGCGTTGTTACGTTCTCGTACCCTAACAGTGGGTGCGGGTCGTGACACGTTTTTAGTGGTGGCCCATGCAGGTCGAGTTTATGTAGTGGTATTCGAACTTGAGTACCACTACAGCCTGCAGTAGGAATAGGATATATCTTGAAGGTACTCAATCACAGTTAGGAACCCTTGAGAGATTCCCGGAATGACCTTTGAGAATCTTATTTTAACTTCGATTTGAGAACTCTTTTTTCCCTTGATTTGAGTTATTTTTACTTACTGTTGTTAAATTTGATTTTGATGGATTATGGTTGAATTTGAGTTGTATTCATTGATTTTGATGAATGATGGTCGAATTTTGAATCTTGATGATAGCTATTGCATCCGAGTTGTATTTTGATGGATTTTTGTTCATTTTGAATTTTGAAGTTCGTTGATAAATTTGATTTGATTTATGGGTATTCATTGTTGATTTAATTTAATTTTTTTTGACAAGATGAAATTATATGGGCTAGGTCATCTATGTTATGGAATCTAGTCTTCTATAGTCACATTAGCCAGCATGGTGAGGACATATAGTCTGACTCTGGATATATTTCTCGGGTGTAGGAATTTAAGATTTTTGCAGCCAAGCTAGCGGCACCGCAAAAATGTTAAATACTACGATTCTAGAGGTATGTGCATAAGTCAAGGACTCTGTGATTATCGTAGCCTTGCTTACTAGTATGACGGGGATTTAGAGTACCATGATTTTGGATAGACGCATATGATTATCAGATTGTACCTTAAATATTTTCAAGCATGTTTTCTCTACTTTGATGCAGTCCTTCAAAAAGAATTATTATTTGTTTTGCTTTGTTTTGCTTCTAATTATTTAACTTAGGAGTAGTTTGTGTAACTTCTTGCTATGAGTTTCTTCTTAATACAATGAATCGATGATTTTGCTAGACTTTATCTTGGATTTGATATTTAGCTCTGGTTTCAAAATGGTTCCTTCTTTTAGGCAAATAAGCAAACAGCTTTTATCGTTATTTCCTTCTTGCTATTATTCTAGTATTGAATAATAATAATAAAACTGCCTTGATTTCGTCAATCACCTATTTTGCGAACTTGGTAGGAATCTAAATGTTGGTCTTAACGTAGAATTAATTTTTTTGGGACATGAGAATATATGAGTATATTTACATAGAGGACACTTGCCTGATACGTATGCATGCTACACTTGATTTTCCACCTATCTAAATATATATTAATATGTTGTTAATGTTAAAATTTTCAAAATCCCAATATTTCTGGTTTTCTGCTTTTCCAGTTTAAATTCGTAATTTAAATATAAATTTTATGTTATTAGTTTTGTCTACATAACTGCACATGTATGATATCTGCAGAGTTTCAATTTTTAGAAAAATTGGTTAAGTTATGTTAAATTTGTAAAATCTGAGACTGTATTATGTTAATATTACACTGGTTTAAATGTTAGCTTATTTTCAGATTTTGTATGTAAATGCTGAACTAAAACTGGGTTTAACCTTTCAATACTAAACTATAACCCTGTACAAGGACACACACACCCTAACTTAGTATACGCTGTCATATAACCTAACCTTTCCTCTCTATGTTATGATCACATACTTGTATAGATATATATAGAACTTAGGCATACATGTTATAATATATGTATATACATAACTAAATCTCTACCTCTTATAGATGTTTATGGTTAGCCATGCATGCTATGATTAAATAGGTTGTGTATTGTAGGTTGTTAGCCCATATGCCATGAGTAGTGTAACAGGATAGCTCATATACAATTTCATGTATATTTCACATACACCCATACACACATAAACCACATAACATTACATAATGCTAGTTTTTCCTCGCTAACGCTCTCTTTGTATATATATATTGTGATTTGGATTTCAATGCAAGTGATTTTCAATTCCTTAATTTTTGAATTTGATTTTCTGTACCCTTTTCAGATAATTGGTAGTTGCCTTTATTTTGTTTTGATAAGTACCAGTTTCATATAGGATGGTAGACCGCCTTACAGTTTTGATGGTTTGTTGTTTCTGTAACTTCTCTAGTTTAGCACCCTAAATTTCTTGTATGTTTTGATACCCTATGACCGTTTCGGTTAGCATGACTAGTATACCTAGATGAGACTTTCACTACCACCGTACGTCATGATCCTGTATGTCATCCTTTTGATCACATGATTTGTTTTAATCTGGGACTTTGATTGTGGGGGTTTGACCTAGAGGGAGTATGGACATTTTAATTTCGAGGACGAAATTTTTCTAAGGTGGGTAGAGTTGTAGCACCCAGTTTCCCAAATGAGGGTAATTTTGAAATTTTGTGTTTATAATTATTTTAATAATAATATTTAATTCATGATATAATTTTTGGTGATTTTAAATCATTTTAAAATTATTTAAATCAATGACTTGTGGTTTTGACGTTTTGCTAGTGAAACCCTAGAGACTGTTTGACCTAGAGCCTAACCATATGATTATGATATTTTAATGTCATTTTTGGCCTAAGAATATTTTTGCATTTGACCTCTTTGAATTATTTTGATATTATTTTATTATTTATGATATTGTTTTGGGGTTATTTGAGTCGGGTTCGAATTTCAACTCAATCCGACTTGAAACGGGGACCCGGGGATAGTTTGACTCTAGTAGGACCCACACACTAGTTAGACATGGCCCACATGATATTAATTTTAGTCCACATGAAAGAAATATTTTAGTTAGAGGTTAGACTAACTATTATGGATAAGGTTAGTGTGATTAGAGACTTTAGAATGACTAATTTAGCCCCAACCAATTAGCCCTTTCCTAATACTCATAGAATAGGTTAGTGGGGGCATTTTGGACGTTACCATAATAAGACAAATAGCCCCATATGGCCAGCCACTTTGGGAGAGGATAGGCTCAAGTTTATTTCATTATTCTCATCCACACTCTCTCTATTGTTCTTCCCCAAATTCCTAGAGAGCAATCCCTAGCAATTTCTCCACCAAATCATTCCATTTCACCACCAAATCTTCTTCTTTCCTTCTCCATTCAAGCCAAGGAGGAAGCTACCCAAGTTTGGGAGGATTCGGAGCTCGTTCGTGTCCTTTTGGAATCTCTACGTGTCGGTGTCGCTCCGGGAAGGCTTTTCTCCGGGAGGTATAAATCCCTTCTCCTTTTCATTTCCTCATGCATATAGGTCTATTTTGAACCCATAGGAATGACCCCATAGTTGTATCTCCATTTGTGTCCATTTCGTGTCCATTTGGAGGTCATAGGAGTGTCCTTTGTGTTGTGGTTGTGTCCATGTGGGAAAATCCTAAATTTGGACACACTATGTGTTGTTGTTATGTATGAATGAATTATTACATGTTTAATCTCATATTTTTGTATTGGAGATGTGTTCTATAGTGTCTCATATATACATATTACTGTAGAGAGTGAGTTCTTGATATATTATGTTATATACTTGTGTTCTTTTGTCTCAAACTACTTAAATCCGTCATAATTTTTATCCACGTTTTTAATTTCAGTCCTAACTTAGAAATGTCATAACTTCTAGCTCAAAGCTCGGTTTAATCTTCTATTTTTTTTAAAAGAAGCGTATTGAAGTTAGCTTTCCAAAAACATGTATTAATAGGCCTAATTCTTTCTGTAACTTTCTAGAGAATTATTTGAGTGTCAGCTGTACGAAAGACAAACGCGTTCTCGGTGTTTTCGCGATTCCGGGAGTTTTCGGAAACGAAAACGTGATCCGTTTAAAGTTTCGGAAAGCTAACACATAGATCTATAACATACTTTAATCCTAAATTTTAATTCATGCTGAAGTGGTACAGTATTGATTATTAGTAGGAGTTACTATTCGACATATGCATTTTGTGCACCCTTGTGTGTAATATAATGTTCTATTTGATTTTAACCCATGTTAATGTATATACATTATGTAATTAAATAGAGAATACAAGCATGAGTTTAAATAAATGATGTATGAGGTGTAAGTATCCTATCTAATGTAAGCATGTATAAGTATGGCTTGTAATGAATATGTAGGTTCCATAGTATGTAATATATGGTACATATAGTGGTGCAAGAGAATAATGAATGATGAATGAATGCAAGCATGAATGTAATGTAATAATAGATGTAATGTATGCAATATACAAGTTAATGAGATGAAATGTTCTATATTAACACAAATCCTATATTACCTCATGTACCCCCTTACACTATGTTGACACTATCACACTTGACACATTGTTCACTTACACTTTGACACTCTTTGATATGTATACACTATGTATGCCCATTTAACCCCCACTTGCCCTTTTGCCATGTTCACATACACACACATAGCCTCTTAAATAAGTATTTATGAATATAGTTAACTTAGCTATGTATGTATATTATATATATGTTAGCATATTGTGTTGTAATATATAAGTTTATATAACCATTTGAAATGCCATGATTATAGACCTAATGTTGAATACCAATATATGCATGTGTATATATGTGTAGACATATATAGCTTAAAGTAATAGATTACCTAGTGTATATCCAATGTGAATTCTTGCCTATTTGAGTATTGAATAATTGCATGCTATATAGAGTTGGGTGTATGTTGGCTTGTATAGCCTTGTATTGATGTGTGCTTGCTAGGATAGTCTTGGTTAGGCCTAGTAAGACTTACTAGGTTAGGACATGACCTAGTTTGACTAGTGCAGTTGACCAGAGTTGACCAAGGGTTGACTTTGGCCTAGTTTGACCTAGATTCATGTAGAATGCATTGTAGTGCTTTATATTACCCTTCTGGACATGTTGTGACTTGTGCTATTCTAATTAGGAGCCAGACACCTTATAACCTATGTTGCTTTAAATAGGACTCTGTGGCTTCAGTTGGACCCCCTATACTTATCAGCTGTTCAGGTTATCAGGCGAGTACATTCTCTGATAGTTCTCTCATTTATTTGTCAATTACTGTATTTCAGTTCTAGTTAGTTGTATGTGATTCTCTGTTACAACACGTGTGGATATTACTGGATTCATATATACGACACATATTTATTTTTTGGCCTCTATTACTGGTATCATCATTTTCGGCTTCTATTACTAGAATTACCTGCTGGAATCATTTACTAGAATCATTTACTGGAATCATTTACTGGAATCATTTACTGGTATCATTATATCTTGGCTGGACTCATCTTGAATCATTGTGTCGAAATTTTGGATTCACTTGCTGGGAGGGGAAATACTAGAGTAAGACATGTAGACATACCCCATTACTGGAATCACCCCTACTGGAATCTACTGGAATGATAGCCATCTCTCGCCTGATCAATGAGAGGTGTGCCGTATTACCCACAGCCGTTTACATGTCGATCTCAGTATTTTAAAACACACTGTTAGAGTATAGGCTAGACTCACCCTGGAATCATTGATCACTGTAACTGGAATCGTCCCTTACTGGATTCATCTTGTATTAGATTCATCTTGTACTGGACTTACATTGGAGTTACACTGGTCTACATTGTTGTCTGGACTTCATATCATATTACCCTGGTTCAGCTAGTTCTATTTTTACAGACTTCATTGCTATGATTCTTCTCTTGTTTAGTTATTTACTTTCCTTGCACCTTATCTGTCTTTTTTACCATCACCTGAATATAAACTGCCATTTTTATCAATACAACTGCCTATAACTGCTTTATAGTTCTCTGTCATTTACTTGGATTTTCTAGATGAGATGTGCTCGTTCCTGTCCTGACTGGACCTGTTGATAAATTTTGCAGATAGCTTGGAGGTTGCCTGCTAGCCTAGAGGAGACACCTTAGAGGTTGTTTAGATAGTTATTTCATTTGTCTGGAGTTGTATTTACTTTGTGGATTACTGTATTTGAGTTTTGAGATGTATTTCTGGGTTTCTGTATCTTAGACACTTAGACTTCTATCTCCCATATTTCTTTGGATTTTATGTTTTATCTAACCTTATCATGCTCTACCTTAAATGTGATTGAGACTGTATCTGCTTAGCATTATATTATTAGATGATGTGACCTAGGACAGCGTTCTACCGCCGACACTGCGGCGTAGGCTGGGCGTTGTTACGTTCTCGTACCCTAACAGTGGGTGCGGGTCGTGACAGCAGTTTCCGCCGAGACCAATGGTAGGTTGGCTCGTGAACATGGGATAATTTTCGCCTCTGAGGATAAAGGAAAGAAAAGTAATCCTGGTAATAATTCCGGCAATCGTAATATGAAAGGAAAAGACACTCTTATGGTCAATCTTTCTAAGAATAAAACGACGCCGAATAATCAGGAATCTTCCAGGCCAAAAGAAGAATACTCTTTTGACGAAAGTGATATCCCAGGGATATTCTAATGTCTGGTGAAGAGTGGCAAACTTCAGATTTCGGAGCCAAAGAGGCCCAATGAGGTGAATCTAACTGACAATCCCAAATATTGTATCTATCATAGATACATTAATTATCCTACCAGTGCTTGCTACGTTTTGAAGAAGAAAATCCAAGAGCTGATAAATGGTGGTGCTATTGCTTTAACCCATGATGACCATACGGTTACAACCAATATGGTTTCTCTTCAATTTGGAGATTTTCCTCCACAACAAGTACCAGATGGAATTATTCCAATTCCAAAGGCGACGATGAAGATTTTGAATATCCCGCCTGCCAGGGAGGAAAATAAAGGATTGTTGCCTCTTACATTAAAGAATGGTGAAATTATGTGGGTACATCCTGACTTAATACCTGAAATAGAAGATGAAGGTAAAACTTCAAAATCCAAGAAAGGTAAGAAAGTCAAAACCTACAACATGATTTCTCATGTTATTCCAGATCGTGATGATTTGGATCATCTATGGGATGGCACTCCTTTGGAAGATAGACTAAGAGGATTGAACATATGTCCTCCAAGTCTAGCTTCTTCTACCATGCTGAAGCTTACTCATCAGCAGTGGTTAGCCATGAATATTGTTCCCTTATACAGAGCACAACAAGTCTTCGCTGCTTATGAAAAGGCTCCTACAGGGATTTTTCCTCGTATCCCGAATCCTTTTCCTTCCGTAGCTGCAGAGACGGTTACTCCTTATTCTCTCGTAGTTACAGGGATTTCTTCTTCCTCCTCTATGGAACCACCTATTGAAAGTCCATTGCCTACTCACTTGTACAGTCAACAATCTATCCTTCTCATGAAGAAGATGGGTTATGATTTTCAAAAGGCAGAAGGTTTGAATTATGATAAAGGGATACGACTTCGTTTACAAATTCAAAGTCAAAAATCCACTGTTAGATTGGGTTCTGAGGTTCCTCATAACAATCCTCACAAGAAGAAGGCTAAGGAAAGGAAGATTAAATCATGCAATATGGTACTTCCTTCTTCTGAGTCTGAAGAAAAAACTTTTGCTGGTACAAGATCTAAAAAAGAGTACCACAAAGATTATGAGGGATCCTCCAAGGAAGCTGAGAATGTTGAAACACCATCAACTCAACCGTCTCTTGCTCCTGCTGTGGTTGAAAAGGGAAAACAGAAAGCGGTACGCTTCCATGTCCCGTTGAAGTCTACTTCCAGTCAGGGGGTGGTGATAAAACCCTATAAATTTGATATTCTACCCCAGTTAGCTAATACTCCTGCTAGATTATCTATTTTCGAGTTGCTTCGCCTTTCTAGAGAAAGCTGCGAAACTTTGAGTGAAGCTTTGCTACAAGCTGATTCCTGCTTAGCTCAACTCAAGACTCCTAACAATATACCAGTATCATGCCCGTAATGTCATAGTGTGATGGTAGCAATTCCCAACATCACCTTCACACAAGAAGATATGTCGTTGCAGCATAACAAGCATGATAGGCCTTTGTGTTACACTGGGTATATCGAATCCATTGAAGTTGACAGAATTTACATTGATCCTGGGTCTTCCATTAGCATAATTCTTCAAAGTATGCTAAGACCATTGAGGATTCCTACTAGTGATATGACTTACCCTAGTACCACAATAGTTGGTTTCAACTCTGGAAAGAGCAAACCACTGGGAAAGATTCGTCTGAAGATTCAGATTGGTGATCTTCGAACCATGGCAATATTTTATGTTATTAACTCAGACGTTTCCTACAATATTCTTCTTGGAAGACCATGGTTACATGAGCATAACATCGTGCCTTCGATTCTCCACCAATGCTTCAAGTATGTGGATCCCCAAAGGGTTGTGAAGACTGAGTTTGCTGATATCAATCCTTTCAAAGGTGTTGAAGCCTATTTTTTTGACTCAAGGCTTTACAAACAAGAGCATGTGAAAGAGATATCAGATATAGCTGAAGATAAATCATCTGCTGAAGATCAGTCTATTTACGAAGATCCGCCAGAAGAGCAACCTTTGAATATCAAAGTCAAAGGGCGAATCCAACCTCAAACTGTCAACAATCAACCTTTGATGATCAAGGTTAAAGGAAGAACTCAAGCTTCATCTGAGGAATCAGTAAATGTTCCTGTTAAAAGCCAAGTTCAACCTCTTGTGATCAAAGTCAAAGGGCGTACATTTCGTACGAATGATCTAGAACCTCCTTCGATTGTCAATCTTGGCAAATCTACGCAGAAGACGGATGATAATCCACTAGTGATTAGTCCGAAGCGTAGCAGTCAAATTATAAATGATGTAAATATTGATCATTCTGTAATTTTTGATATCAATAAAGATTTCCTTTCCGAGTATATGGCTGTCAAGTTTATTGAAAGAATGACTTTATCTTCTGATAATCAAAGTCATCAATATAAAGATGACATAGACACAGAGGAAACCTTATACAATGACAATAAGGAAAATTCTTTTCCTCCTCATGTCGATATTGGACCTTATGCTCAAAGGTTTCTAACATCTTTTCTCTATCTTCTTCCTGTAGCCGCTTCATCGCAAGCTTGTGTAACTTATAAACGTCACAAAGAATCTTATTTCGTGGTTCCGTCTGATAAGAAAAACAAGCGCCAAATTATGTTTGGCCTGGCTAGAAATATCCCTGTTGCTCAGACAGATGATTTGAGAGATAAAGATAAGGGAAGAATCCGAATAGACAGATATAGTCAACAATCTCTCAAAATTATCCATAATATGGGATATGATTTAAAGACTATGCAAGGTCTCAATCAAGGCAAAGGTAGACGACTACCATTACGTGGTGATCCGTTTTACCAGAAAACTCGTCATGGATTGGGATATGATCCGTCCCATATGTTTAATGACGATATACAAGAAGAATTCTCTTCTAGCTCTTCACAATCATCAGATTCAGAAGAAGTCCAATTCATTGAATCCGATATTTCTTACTCCTTGTATGTTAAAGGAGACTATTATGATGAATCTGAGCAAATATTTTCAGCTTACATAGTTCAAATTGATGATGAATCCAAGCCATTTGAGAATCATCCTTAGGCCATGTTAGTTCATTCATTTTTTCATCAATATTGACATATATCCTTAATAACATCTGTCCTCTTAATCCCCAGCTACCAAGGTTTGGTTAAGCTGATTACTTGTCTCTTCGGAGAGAAATTTTGATCTTTTATCTTACCAGTTGATTAAAAAAATTGAATTTATTATTTATCATGTTCTCAAGACCGCTGGATAAATGTTAAATCTACTTGATTTTTCTATCTATCATGTTCCTTCGACCTCTACATTGATATTAATCTACTTTTCTTTGAGTTCTTAAATACTATCATGTCCATATTACCTCTGATAGTATTGTATACTCTTAAACATAAAGTAAGATTTGATTATCTATCATGTCCATATTACCTCTGGATAGATACAAACTATTGAGTTTAAAAGACTTGTCATGTTCATATAACCGCTGATAAGTATTTTCTGCCTCATACCTATGGTTATTTTAAAATGAAGGGATCACAAAATAAATATTTCACTCATTTCTTATGGAAAAAAAAACATTACAAAAATGAATGAGATAAAAGGTGACAAGGAGTTCTTCTAAGGTGGAGTAGAAACATCTTAAAGCAACTTCTGTAGTTCTTCCAGTCGCTTGTCACGAGAACTCACAACCTTTTTAGTAGCTTCAGCACGTCGAGCTTCAGGGGTACAAATACGAGAAAGTCCAGCGAAACTGATTATCAGATGATCCTTGGCTTCATCATGGGTTCTGATAGTTGATTCAGCCCCGAAGGCTTGTTCTTCTAAAATGGAGCTCTGAGTGAGGTACAAATTTCGAGCATGGATCATATTTTCTCTTTCAGCCTTCAAGCTAGCTAATTCAGTTTCAACTTCATGGATCTTATCATTTTTATTCTGAATATCTATGTTCAAAGCATCGTAAGCTACTCTGTGACCATGTAGTACGGGCTTTATTCCAGCCAAAAAAGCTTTCTCTTTGGCAACTTTCAGACTAGCTTCATTATATGTAGTCTCCCGAGCAAGATAATCAGCCGATAAGGCATCATATTCCTCCTGGATGAGACTTTCAACAGTCTTCCTTGATAGCTTGAGGTATTCATTGACTGGCTGTTCAAGGTCCTCTACAATTTTCTCCAATACTGTAGCTCTCCCAGCTTCATCGAACATAGCAAAATTCTTAATGATCAGGGCCATCGCTGCCTTCAAAATCTCGTAACTAAGGCCCTTATTCAGGACCATTTTTATTAGGGTTGCTAGAGTTTTGTAAAAGGTCTCAGTATGAATCTCAACTAGGAGATTCATCTCTATGCTGGAGCTTGGTGTGGCAGCAATATCTAGTAGATCTCTTCTTTAGAGACCAGAAACAAATGTAGTTGGTGTGACAGCCGGTTGAGACGAGGACGTTGCTGTTACTGCTATCATGGCCAATTGATCCCTAGGAGCTTCAGGGATTATATCTCCAACACCAATAGATATCATTGGTGTAACAACAGGCTGAGATGGAATTGTTGTTGTTACTGCTGCCATAGCCAATTGATTACCAAGAGCTTCGGGAGCAATGTCTTCAATATTTGTTACTCCAGCCGTTTCTGGAGTTCTGGTGGCGGTAATATCGGTGGATGTGGTGACAATTGCGGGAGCCGGTTCAGGTTCTGGCATTGGCTCGTCAGAAACTGGTACTGAATCAGTAGCAACAATAGAAGATGTTATTATAGCTTCCCCAGTTTCAGTTGGTGATTCAAGAATGCTTTCAGCATTTTCTTCAATGGTTTTCTCCACAGGATTTTCTATCGCTTCAATTGCAGTAAAATTTTCTACAGCTGCTTCTTTATTCAAATATGGTTCTCCTCCAGCAGCTCTATCATCACCTACAGTGAGGTCTATTGTAGTCTCTTCTTTGTGCTGGTCTTCAGCAGGAGAGGACATTTCAGGTTGTACTTGTTGTACCTCTAACGATGGAGGATATTCTTCTTGAAACTCCATCTCGGGTTATTGAACTCCTTCCTCATCAGCGTCTTCTTCTTTTGAAGAAGAAGTTTCATCCTCAGATTCCTTATTTTCTTCATAGATATCTTCTTCTTGAGGAGGAGGAGCCATAGGCTTTGGTGCAATGATGACATCTACAAAATGAACAAAATAAGTTAATATACAAAATTATGGTACATAATTCCATATAGGTTTTGTATGATACCTGGAATATGTGCGTTATGTTCAAGATATGAATCGTAATCGCCATCCCAATCATCATCATCAAGGTCGAGAGCCGGCTCATCTGATGGAATACGGTCTCGATCAACAGTAGATACAGCAGTAGCACCCCCTGTGACTTGTGCCTTGGTTGGCAAAGATAAATGGAGTGAGGTGCTAAGACGTCCAGGAGACAAAAGTGTTACAGCTTCTGATCCAACTAGTGGTGGAGGGGCTGAAGATCCTTCTCCTGGATGAACTGAAGAAGAACTGACAAGATGATCCCCTATAATCAAAGTGTCATCTTCTGGAGTGAGGGCTCTCGGTTTGGAAGGCCCTTTTGTGGTAGACTTCTTCTTCTTTTCTGGAGTTTTCTCTGTAAACATGACGTCTGCACTTTGTTTTCTTTTTTGGCCTTTGCCAATGATGATAGGTTCTGCAGCTGGTTCTCCAACTCCTGTTGGGATAACTTCCAAATATGGATCTAGAATGTCAGTATCGTCAGAGATGTCTGCTGGTACCCTGGCCTGCTCCTCAATATCTCCTTCTTTAGGCCACCTCAGACTACCTCTCATATTGTAGCCGTGGGCAAAAGAACGAATTGAAGCATAAAAGTGAGCATACGTATGAAGTATACGTAGCTCTGTAGTACTAGTGGCGGTTGAGACTCTAAACTTGGCACCAGTACGAGCAGAATTAAAATATCTCCAACCCCTAGCACCGTCGAGTAATTTTCTATAATGACGGAAGTTAGTAGAGGGGTTACCAACATGAAGTTGGTCATATCCAAATTGGCGAGAGAACCTACTAGGTAGATATGGTTCAAACGCACAATTATCTTCATTTCTATATATCAAGTGAGAAGGTCTGATGCATTGAAGCCATCTGAAGACTGATGATGGCACTACCGCTCTTCCTTCAACTTCATCTTCAAACTGAATGCCAAAGCAATCTGCTGGAACATGTGGCCGAGTGCAGAAGAAGTTCCAACCATAAGAATAATTCAGAACTGCCCGGGTATCCGCCATAGTCGTAGCGGTCCATGTAGCTTTGCTAAATTTTTGGAGGAAGACCTCCGCATCATCACCCGGGCCTGGTGGCAACAATCTGCAGTTGTGATACAACAGCCAGTCCATCAGATAAGTGTAGGGCATTTCTACCCTGGGGAAAACATTTCGATGAGGAGCATTGTTGATTAACTCCTCGCCGA
Organism: Iris pallida; assembly: GCA_029216955.1. Taxonomy (NCBI): domain Eukaryota; kingdom Viridiplantae; phylum Streptophyta; class Magnoliopsida; order Asparagales; family Iridaceae; genus Iris; species Iris pallida. The sequence goes on from JANAVB010041619.1 coordinate 8,192,494, forward strand.
AGGTCCTTAAACCTGTATTTATTCGACACACCATGGCTGATAGCATGTTAATCCTGACTTTAAAAACCAAACGTACTGCTGGCTATAGTACGCTACGGTAGATTCTGTCAACAGTACCAATACCCGGTACAACCCATCTTCTCAGCCATAAAGAAAGAAAGCCTGCCAGCAAAGCTCTCCTAGAGATCTTCTGACTACCATATCTAAGGAAGCTCAAGGCTTCAGTTCCGGCAGGGAATTCCCCAGTCTTTGTAGACAGATATTTATTAGGGAATTTGTAGGCAATCATCATATCCCTAATTTTGTTAGAAGGGATTGTCGAATCTATGTTGATTGCCGGAGCTTTATTTTTCTGAAACCTTTCTTTGTCTTCCTTGGATATCTTATCCTTATGGAAGAAGAGATAAGTCGTCTACTTGTTGATGTACGCCAAATGAGATGTACTTTCATGTATTATGGTACAAACTATGTAGTGACACATCAATTCCTCATATACCTCAATCAACTGAGGATTAGTCTCTCTGATTTTAGCCAGTTCTCTGTTGGAGGGAACGTATTCCTCATATGGGGCTTCCCCCATTGGCAGCTTCGAGATGAACTGTATCTCATGAAGAGCAAGGCCCATTTCGCCTTTCGGGGTGGCAAAAGTTCCAGTCGAACTCATGTATATTTCCTTCAAGGCCAGAAATAGGTTTCCGTTCGAAGGAATACCCTGACTAGTGGAAGCTATCGCCTCATACAAACCAATGTCTTTTAGCTCTGCTTCAAAGTTCTTCATCATCCAAATACTTATCTGGATCCAGTTTTGATTGAATGGAGTCAACCATCCCGACAGCCTGGGGTTTGTCTGAGGATATAATACAGCAGCCCTCATAAATTTGTTAACGAACATCGGTGTTTGTACTGGTTGAATTAAACCCGAGTCTTCACTGGGATTAGCTCCTGGCATGAGGCCAAAAATAGAAGTGACACCATCATTGGGAACACTAGCAAAATACCCCATGTCATTAGCATGCTCCCTCTTAAAAATAATTCTACCTGGTCTTCCATAACTATTAGGAGTCAAATTCCACAGCATTTGTCGATAGTGGGTAGCATGGAAAAATGCTGACAAAGGATAATCTCTGTCCATATCTGGGAGATACATGGCTCTATCCCCAAATTTGAATACCCAAAACTCCTTCTTAGGGTGTGTCTGGGACTTACAGTCAATTGCATCCCCAAACAAGAAGGCCGGTTTTGCAAATTGTTGTGCATCTAGTGAAGTCAACAAATCTCCATTCATCATGGATAGCAACATCCTATCCCCTTGAGCTGCTATAAGTTGTGCCCTCTCTATAGGGTATTCAGGGTTCGATTGAGGAAATTGGACATGAGATAAATCTTCCAGATAGTTCGAACCCACCATGCCAACTGACGAGCCAAAGACTTCTGCAAGAGGGTGAATTTAAAAGTCCACTGCAAAAAGAAAAGGAAATCAAGTTAGAGAATTTCTAATTTGATGTCATTTATGCAGATAAATGGATCTGAAAAGTAAAAAGTTTTTTAAAAAAGTCTTTTATTTTAATACAAAGTCTTTTTTTATTTTATTTTGGACATTTACGCTGGCACATTAGATGTGGGCGTATTTCAGTTTTTACGCTGGCACATCAGATGTGGGAGTATTTCAGTTTTATGCTGACACGTATAAACGTGGGCGTATTTTTGAGCTTTACGCTAACACGTATAACGTGGGCGTATTTTGTTTATCTCAATTTCTACGCTAACACGTATAACGTGGGCGTGAAACAAAAGACCTTTTTCTTCTCCGATAAAGTTCTACGGCCATAAGGGAGTACTTTACCCCTCATAGGCGGAGCTACGGCTGGGTTGGGTTGTCGGTGTGGTGTTGATGATCGAACGGGAGTTTTCACATGTTCTGCCGATGACGAATCAATGGCTTTCTTCCCATTACTACTGCCGACGACGGACCTCTTGGGGGCCATCGAATGGAATGCAAGAGGAAGAAGAGAGTTCAAGAAGGATCGGGATTACGGGAGCAAGGAAACAAAGTAAAGTTCTTTCTCTCCCCGAAACACCCTATTTATAGGGAATTTTCAAATCGGTTCAAATTCCAAATTTTACGCCGACTGTTGGATATCTCCACTTTTATGCGGATGACTGTTGAGTATCCCAAATTTTACGCTGACTGGTCAAATCTCAACTTTTACGCTTCTGTTCAAAGTGTTTCAAATTATGAAGATATTTGAAAACTTTAAAAGGGGTCTTGTAGAAGCATAAAAAGTGCTTCATAAGAATAAGTCAGAGATAAGGATCATTCCATTCAAATCGATCCACTTTACGCCAAAGAGCGGCTAATCACTTTACGTCCGAAGCAGGCTAATCATTTTACGCCCGGGTCAAAGCTAATAATTTTACGCCCAAGACAGGCTAGCCACTTTTATGCTGGACAAAGCTGTCAAGTCTTGCATTTAATACAAAGTCTGACATGAAGATTTAATGATGGCATATATCACAGAAATTAAAGGGATTTGTTTTACACAGAGGCCCATTTGTCGTTTAGTATGTGGACTGAGCCACTTTACGCTCATAATATGGCTTCTTTTACGCACGGAGACTATACGAGTTTTTACGCTCAACGGTTGACGTGTGCGTAAGGTTTATTTGGGATACTTTTTCGCTCAAGGTTATTTAACAACCACTTTACACGGGAAGTCTACATCAGGGCTATTGTACGCCTAGTCTACTACTTTACGCTCAGGGTATATTTGGGTTGTTTTTACGCCCTATTCCAATTCAGAACGTGGTTTGCCTACATGGCTTTCATGCTACACATCTCGAAGAACGTGTGTACGTACATCCTATTCTTATTGAAATGATGGGACACGTGTCAACGTATGCAGAGGATGACTTTGGTCATGGGTGGCAGTTGTTAGCGTAAAGACGAAACTTTTGCTGAATTTTTACGCACAAAAAGCCAAGTCTATAAATAGACTGATTTTTCTCATATAGACAGACAGAGAGAAAGGAGAGAATACATAGAGATCAGAGCCAAGAGACTTTGATTTTTCGGAGCATTCTTCATCAATTTTTGTTCCAGAATAGAGTGAAGCAAAGCAGGAAAGCATTCGGCCTCGCCATCAGTGCCCAAGTGCGTCGATACCTTTCTTGTGACTTAGTTCTTCCAATTGTTCATCTTCTAGCAGTGATCTTCATCATCATCGTATGGTCTAAGGAACAAAGTGATCATTTAAAGATCAGACTTCTATAGCAATACTTCCCAGAATCAAATTTGTACTTCGTGTACTTTTTCTCGTTTTATTTTCAAAATCCGATTTCCAAGCATTTTGTTAAGTGAAACAATGCTGATATACTGACCCACCATCAGTCTGCATGCAGGTGCAATATGCATCGAGGAGGATAATCCGAAGCGATATCCCGAGCCTCATCCTCAAGAGCCAGAAATTAGAAAAGATGCCAAGAGACGACATCTGTGTAAGAGTTGGTTTTATATATAAAGGGATGTAATGTATGAAAACGGGATCATTGTAATCGATAAAGTTCTGATAGAATGTAACATTGTATCAGAGAGAATCGAGAGCTTGTAATCTGTTCAAATGAAATCAATAAAGAGAATTATTTCTTGTTACCATTGTGTATTCTAAAATATGTCCGTTACTGCTTCAATTATCTGCTATACGTTCTGCTACGTATTGTCAATCTTGTCTATCTTGTCTTGCTTCAGGTCTTGGCCTTGTGCAAGCGCAACTTAGGCTTGCACGGCATCACGCCTTAGCAAGGACAAACGGTCTCACTGAGTCCGAAGCGAGACGAAAGGACTCTGTTGGATCGAGGCGTGACAGAATGTTCGTTTCCTTGTCTTATTAACTTCATCTTATATTTGTCTATTATTCTGATACATTCTTCTATGCACATAATGACTGTAAGAAAACACAAGTGTTCAACATTTGGCCAGTAAAATAGCAAAAAAATGTAAAGAAAATTCCAACGATCAACTATCTTTTATTGAGAAAGCTAAAAGCAAACAGAAGGAAGATACAACTGGTCAAAGTTCTAGTGATGAGAAAATACACAATGATCTGAGAAAACAAAAAGGCAATAAGATATTCAAATTTCCACTAGCGAGAGAGCACAAAACAAAAAAAGCAAGAAAGCAAGTGCGGCAAGTATACAAGATTTTAGTATTGTAGGAGCTCAACGAAGACAAAATGAATTAGCAAGTGGTACTAAAGGTTCTAATCTTGAGCATAAGATGTGCAAATTGCTTAGTTGGTTTGCAGAAGATGAAGTTGTTATTGCTACAGCTGAAATTTCATCAACAGATCCAAGTGCATTGGTCCATCATGTTCCTTTAGGCCATGATTGTTTAAAAGTTTGGGTTCGCGATGTGATTGATAACATTGTTTTGTATCGACCAACAGCTGAGTTCGGTAAACTTGCTTGTGTTGAACAAATTACGATTGCATGGCCTATTAAATATATCAAATTGGATTAAGCTTCTTTATTTGAGGTAAAACTGTATTATTTTCAAGTATTTCTAAAAGTGTGTGATTCTTAAGCATTTCTTAAACTATGTGATTCTTTATCCTTTTATAGGTGTGTGACTGGATAAAGAAATGTGGACACGTTATGTGGTTTCTTAAACAGGTATGTGATTCTTTATCCTTTCTAGCAAAATGTGGACCTCTGAGCAACTTTTGGTCCTTAAATTTTTATTATCTGAAGAATTTGTTATCTTGGTGGTCTGAGCAAGGGTGATCAATCCAAGTAAGGAAAACATGAGCCAACCAGTACCTTTTATTTTTGTATCCTTTTCTTGCTATATACATCATCTTTGTCCTTTTACTAGTTATTATGTTTATTGATGAGCCATGGATATCATGTTTTCCTTTCTAGATCGAAGCACAGTAGAAATTGTCATATTAATATGTCCATATCACATCATATCCACCATACCAATGTTTCATAAGGAAATATCAAACAAACACTACAACAAAAAGACCTATTAATGACGCTTGATAAATTGATTTCATGACGGCTAATAAAGAAGCGTTACTAAAGTTCAGCAAGACTATATTCTATGACGGTTTTCTATATAAACGGTATTGATTGTCTCTCAGTGATACGAGCGTTATGAAAAAAACACCAAATTTTAAGTCAAAACCTCGACTCTCCCGCACTTACTCCCGCACTTAAGGAAAAATCTAAACCCATTCTCCTTCTTTCTTTCTCCTTCTCTCTTTCTCATTCCGCTCCCCAACTTCCTTCAGTCCGCTCCCCGCTCCCTAACTCCCCTCAGCCCGCTCCCCGCTCCCGAACTCCTTTCAGCCTGCTCCCCGCTCCCCAACTCCCCTCAGCCCGCTTCCCGCTCCCCGCTCCCCAAGGTTTGTCCTAAATTATGTCTCGATTATTTCTTATTTTATGCCATAAATTCTGCCTCGACCATATTTTAGTAAAATGCCCTAATTTTTGACCTAATTTTTTATCTATTTTCTATTTCCTAGTTTTCAAAAGATGGCTGAAATCTTTGAATGCATGTTTGGAAAACTTTGAATAAATTTTCTTTTTTTTTACTAATTTGTGAGACATTTTCTTTGTCCGCGCATTGGTTCATCTTTTTGTTTCTTTCTTTGTTGGTTCTTACAGTATGGAAGGGTGTTAATTCCATTGCTTTCGGACGAATACTTACAAGTTGAACTTCATGGAGACACGTTCGGGTAGCAAGGTTTGTTTTGATTCATGGAGACACATTCTTTTGAATTCCCCTATTTTCTAGAAATCATGGACAAAAAAGATATCAATGTCCCTGTAATGTCGTGTATGACACATCTTGAATACGACATTTTTACACTCGAATTTACTTCAGGTCACGCAGAAATCGGTACCGTGTCTGTGTATGTGCCATGTCATATTGTCTTTAAATCAAGTCCTTGCAATACAACTTATTTTTTACAGTGTGCACGTTGCTCATCCATTGAGGGTGGGATGGATCTTTGACATCAATTTGTAATTGTTTGACTGTACATCTTTAGATTAAATTATATCGGTCATGTTGGATGTGAGCGTTAACCAACTCTTTTTTTAGGTTTATTTGACCCTCTTTTGTAGTTATGTAGATGATTCATATAGACTTTCTCAATATATATTCTTACATATTTTGACATCCTGTTACCTTTTATACCTGTATGCACATATAGGGAATTATAAACAATTATCTGTTTTGTAATAACCAAATAAACTATTCCTAAGTCCTGTTCTTCTTCTTTTTTAACTCTAGCAATTAAAGTTATATTCTAGAATCAACCTTCTCCACTATCATGAGTCTGAATTTATTGGCCATATCTACTTCACATTGTCCATTCTGGAATCAATCTTATCCGCATTCAGCTTGAAATAAAACTTTCAAGTTACAATCACTTACTCGGTGTTTTGCTTTATTATACAGAGGAATAGATCTTGGATAACAAAGCACCTATTATTGGAAGAATATAGAGCCGAAGTTGATGAATTTATGGAGCATGTTAAAGCTAGTGGGATGATCTCGACTTCATTAGATGTCCATGTAATGAGTGCGAGAATCTTTATAGTCTGAGTTTAGAAGATATAAAATTTCATTTGACGACAGTTGGTATCGATCCAAGGTATAAAATATGGATATGGCATAGGGAAGTTGATCCTAATGAAGTGTGTGAGGATATATGTGCGTCTGTTTATAAGGACCATGATATGGATACTTTAAATGATGTGGTAGATACACTAGAGATGTTCCATGCATTAAAAAGGAACGACATTGAAGGAGATGATGAAGAGAACTTTAATTTATTGCTTAATGATGCTAAAAAAACCATTGTATAATGGTTGTAAAAAGTATACGAAGCTATCTGCGACAGTGAAGCTCTTTAGTATCAAGGCCAAGAGTGGTTGGAGTGATAAAAGCTTTTCAGATGAAAATGAATTGCATGTAACTACTAGGAAGGATAAGCGTTGCTTCTCAATATTTGGAATAGGATATAAGAGAGTACATGCATGTCCAAATGATTGCATACTCTATAGAAAAGATTATGAAAATGCAACCTCATGTCCTACGTGTGGAACGTCGAGATATAAGTTAAAGAAGAATATGTCTGAACAAAGTCAGGAAGAGCAAAAGAAGGCCATCCCAACTAAAGTTCTATGTTACTTTCTACCCATTTTACGCTTTAAAAGGTGTTTTCGATCGGTACAAACATCAAAGAATTTGACATGGCATGTAGACGGAAGGGAAGTTGATGGCCAATTGCGTCATCCCGCAGATTCACCGACGTGGAAGACAATTGATGATAAATTTCTAGAGTTTATAGCAGAAGCAAGAAACCATCGACTCTCTCTTTCAGCCGATGGGATTAGTTCACTTAGTTCAATCAGTAGTAGGTACAGTTGTTGGCCTTTAATGCTACATACTTATAATTTACCACCTTGGTTGTGTATGAAGAGAAAGTTCGCATTGTTGACATTATTGATATCAAGCCCCCAACAACCTGGAAATAACATAGATGTTTACTTAGCACCATTGATTGAGGATCTCGAGTGGCTGTGGAAGGATGGAGTTGTGACTTACGACGGCTATCGGCAAGAATCTTTTACATTGAGAACTGTATTTTTATGGATTGTTAACGATTTTCCTGTATATGGAAACTTGTCTGGTTGTTGTGTGAAAGGATATTTTGCTTGTCTAATATGCAACGAAAATACTTATTCAGATAGATTGAAACATTGCAACAAGAACATTTATACTGGTCACAGAAGGTATTTGCCGCATAATCATTCTTTTCGATCACAAAGAAAGGAATTTAATGGTGACAAAGAGTTCGAAACTCATCCTGAACTATTAAGTGGGGAATAAATATTAATAAAGGTTGCGGGGATTGACGTTTCTTGGGAGGAAAAGATGTTCGAGAAAAATATATCAAAGAAGAAGACTTCAAAGAAGAAGAAGGAAGCAGAAGTGCAAAAGAAATTGACACCAAAGAAGAGGAAAAAAGAAGTACAAAATGACAAAGTTACAAGTTGTTGGAAGAAGAAATCCATTTTTTGAGCTAGAATATTGGAGATATCTTCCTATTAGACATAACTTGGATGTCATGCACATTGAGAAGAATGTCTTCGATAGTATCATTGGGACCCTATTAAATATTCCTGGAAAAACAAAAGATGGGATCAATAGTCGCAAAGATCTCGTAGAGATGGGCTTAAGGAAAGAATTGGCACCTCATAATAAGAAAAATGGCATTTATCTTCCAGCTGTATGTTATTCTTTATCGAGGCAAGAGAAAATAATAGTGTTGCAAACTTTGCAAGACCTTAAGGTCCCAGATGGTTACTCTTCGAATTTTAGATCTAATGTCTCAATGGAAGATCTAAAGTTATATGGTCTCAAATCCCATGATTGTCATATTCTAATGCAACAACTACTTTCTGTTGCAACACGTGGTGTGTTGCCAAAGCATGTGAGATGTGCTATTATACGAGTATGTTTCTTCTTTAATGCCCTTTGTGCCAAAGTCGTGAATGTACAAAAATTGCAAGATATCCAAAATAATCTTGTGATCACATTGTGCTTATTGAAAAAATATTTTCCACCATCATTCTTTGACATAATGGTACATCTAATGGTACACCTTGTCAGGGAGGTCGAACTTTACGGTCCGATTTTCTTCCAATGGATGTACCCACCAGAGAGGTTGGTCTAGTCTGAACTTCGGTTTTCATTATGTAGTAACATGATTGATGTTTGTGTAATCATTTTTATCTTTATCATTTATTCATTATAGGTTTATGGGTGTGATAAAAGGTTATGTGAGAAATAAGAATCGTCCTGAAGGGTGTATTGCACAATATTAAATCACAGAGGAAGCCATTAAGTTTTGTTCAGAATATCTAGAAGAACAACCCGCCATTGGAGTTCCTTCTACGAAGAATAAGGAAAAACCTATCGGAAAAGGAAATATCTGTGAAGTTGACCGCTTATCTTTGGACCAAGCACATCTTTATATGTTGCACAACACAAATAATGTTTAACCTTATATCGAGTAAAGATGTCTATATTACTTTTTACTTAGTTTTATCTTTGGACCAAGCACATATTTTTTTATATTTTGCTTTGTAATTAACAAAATTCTACTTATTACTTGATAGGTAGCACGAGTCTTACTTGAAAAAGCTATACCCTCTTAGAGTAAAAAATGCAAAATGGTTAGAAGATGAGCACAATTGTAGCTTTATTAGTTGGTTACGAACAAGGGTATTGATTAAGCTACTATATTTTATATTCTACTTAGTAAAAATAAAATATTAAACTTAGGGAAAAATGACAGGTTGAGGCTGCGCAAGAAGACCCAACTAGCAATGTCTCCGATGAATTAAAATGGATATCTCAAGGACCTCGACATCACGTGACTAAGTTCCCAGGTTATGCAATTAATGGGTGTCACTATCAAACGAAAGATCGTGACGACGTACGAGTCAAGCAAAACAGTGGAGTGACTCTAGTGGCAAAGACTTTTCAAGTTGCTAGCACAAAGGACAACAATCCCATCATCTCAGATATGACATTTTACGGTGTTATCAAAGGGATTTGGTTGCTTGACTATTTCTCCTTCCGTATTCCCGTCTTCAAGTATGATTGGGTTGACAGCAAGAATGGTGTTAAGGTTGATGAACTTGGTTTTACATTGGTCGAGCTTGGTCGAGTTGGCCACAAGTCTGACTCTTTTGCTTTGCCCTCTCAAGTAAAGCAAGTATTTTATGTTCCTGATCAATTGGATGATAATTGGTCAATCGTTTTATCGACTCCTCAGGATTTATTTTGATAAAGACAATGACGACGAGGGAATCGATTGTTTTGTTATAAATGAAACTTGTAATAAAGTACCGAATTTTGAGTCATTTGATGTTGTTGATGAATCACCCTCGACCTATTTATGTGAAGATTACGATGGAACTTGGATTGCACAATCCAAATCTTCTTGTTGAAATGTTGCTGCAAGTGAATTGTTTAGAGAAATGTTGTTGCAAGTCTGAAATGTTGCTATAAGTGAAAATTACATAGTAGTCTATTTTGAGAACTGTTTCAAGAACTGTTTCATGGAAATCCCTCATCTTTATTGTCTTAATATGTGGTTTTTTTCGAAATTGTAGTCTATTTTGATCTCAGAGTATATGGGAGAAATTGTAGTCTATTTTGATCTAGAATTGACTTAATATGTTGCTGCAAGCTACTATATTTTATGTTTCATGCTATTTCAAGCACATTTTATTTTGATCCCGAAATTGTAGTCTGTTTCATGCTATATTCTGTCTCAGAGTATATGGAAATCCCTCAAACAGTTTCAGGCTACTATATCTTGTCTCGGAGTATATGGAATCCCTCAAAACTGTAGTCTATTTCAGGCTATTTTTTGTTTCAGGCTATATTTCAAGCACATTTCAGGCTATATTCTGTTTCAGGCTTTAGTAGGTTTCAGGCTATAATCTGTTTCAGGCTATTTTATGTTTCATGCTATTTCAAGCACATTTTAGCAAGATTAATCTAATTATGCCATTAATTTGTTACAGGCTACAAAGCACAGTGAGGATTCCGGGAAACAAAATTGTAGCCGAAAAAAGGTAGAGGGACATCAAAATCAAAAAAGTCAGCAAAATCAAAGAGAATGAAGAGAGGATAAAGATCATTTATAACGATGTTAGGCAACCAATTGGTGAAGGAAAAATTAATTTGGCAACTTAGTGCGGCATCACAGTAAAGTCCTTAATAAAAATAACTTATCCAAATTGGCATAAAGTACCAGAATCAGTTAAAAAGAGATTATGGACTGCTATTCAGGTAAAACATATGCTTCTTCCTCTTCAGGTAAAACATATATATATATATGCTTCTTCCTCTTCCATATTTAGGTATGTACATTGATAATAATGTGTATTAGGAGTAGAGATTACTGCCCACATATGGATAAGTGGATTGCCATTCAGTTCAGTGCTTACCATGAGAGCTCAGTCCCTTGGTTGCAACAACATATAGTTAAGTAAATTTTGTGGTGACTCTTGGTATCTGAATTCTAAGATACCTCCATCTGTTTATTATATGAAAAGGTTCATACTTGACACATGACAGCGATTACCTTAATTTCTTTTGTTTAACAAGAAGTGATGTCCACCAAAATTCTTCAAAGGCTATAACTTTTGGATGATCTTGCTTTTTTTATGAATCAATTTGGTGTTTGTGCCCAGGGGTTGGAATATTATATTTCTATTTGAGAAGTGCACTTAATGTCATGCACTGCAGATTTCCTCCTGTATATATGCATTGCCTGCACATAGAGAGCTCAGGTCTGGACATCAAGTTCAGATAAGTGAACTAAGTTCAGACTTGAATTCACTTGTTCACTGCACCATTGAATGCTTGAATTCAAGTCTGAACTTATTCAGACTGGAATGCTTTACATGTTATGCACTATGTTATGCACTCATGTATAGTTGCCGAATATTTATTTTCTGTTGTAGGCCAAATTTGACTTGGATCCAAATAGTAAAGCCTTTGTGTTAGCATCCATGGCTCGGAGTTGGAGGGCATTCAAAGGTCAACTCACTAAGCATTGGATTTATCCGAATGAGGGCAATTTTGAGCTTCTCAAGCACCCTCCACCAAAGTACTCAGGGATCTTGAAACAATCTGTGTGGGAGGAATTCGTCAAAAGCAGACTGTCTGCAAAGTTTAAGGTTAACTTGTCAAAATTATTTTTTTATGCATAACAAGGATGACTAGGTCCCTATTATATAAATCTTATTTCTTCTCTACCTTCATGTCTTGTAATCATAAGAAAATGAGCAAGGAGGAACGACAGTGATATTATTGCATATTTGCATATTTGCATATAAATCTTATTTCCTTATCGTTTAAGTAGGAAGGAATATGCCGGTCTTAAAGAGGAGCTGGTAATGCATATTTGTATATCAGTTAACATGATTTACATGTGGACATATATATTATTATAACGTGGTTTTTCTTTCAAAATAGCAACGACAATTGGGGGAAAAATATATAGACGACAGAAGTTTTTTTTGGACAAAAGCACGAGTTAGTAAGGACGGTACATTTACTAACGATGGGACCAAGGACGTAGCTATGAAAGTGGTGAGTATATATCGTCCAGTCTATTAAGAGGAATCCTGCTTATCAACATGCTTATATTTTCAAAACCTTGTACTTTTAATAGGAGGAATACATCAAACAAAAGGAAGATGGGAGTTTGGTAACCGAAGGAGCTTCTGATATTCTAACCTTGGCGTTGGGCACTCCCGAGCATTCGGGACGTATTCGGGGTTTGGGATTAGGATCGACACCAATGACCTATTTCAAGCTTCCAAAATGGGGAGTTAAAAAACAAAATGAACTACTCAAGTCCCAATTGGAAGAGGTGCGTAACGGAGACAAGAATTGGAGATCATGCTAAAAGAATTTCAAGCCCAAGGAGCTTCACAAACATCTGAGAAGGTTGCTTCCAATACCAAAGGAAGTGGTAAGAGAAACTATATAATGTCTCGTAAGAATGAACACGAGTCTCTTGGAAACAAGAGTACATCATATGGTTCTAAGGTAATGCTTATTGCAATTAGTTCTATTTCGGCTAATCAGCTTTTCTTCTTCTATTTTTCTCTAATATGTTTATTCTAATATGCTTTTTTATCTTCTATCTTCTTTGAAAAGGTGAAACATAATAGAAAGTTAAGCGAGCAGAAAGATATACCATATCCTACATCGAACATTGGCATGGTAAGTACATATATTCAATACATAATCTTTATTCAACAACTTATAACATGTAGTAATTATATCCAGAAATTACTATTTCTTATTTTGTTTAAGGAACCAAATGTAAGCTAGCAGTGGGCACAAAAGAAAATATTATTGCCGAGGGAATTGTCTTTGATGGGTGTGGACCAAATGAAAAAATTCATAATGTTGAATTAGGAGAACATAATGTTAGGGTTTCAATTATGAAAGCCCTTCAACCTACTGTGAGCCTTCCCGTGCCACTTCATGGAGAAATGGAAGTTGTTAAAGATACAATTGGGTCTTTAGTAGCTTGGCCCAAAGAGTTTATTGTTGGTGGTCTTAAGGTAATATTATTTAATGCTAGTGTCAATATCTTTTATGAAATTGTCTAAAAAAAAATTCAATATGCAACAGGTAAGTACTAAACCAATTGAATCTGACAATGTTCAACCTTTCAAGGTTGCTGGTTGTGGTAGGGAGATAATTGACACTTTCGGAGAGATGGTAGAAACCATTAAGGATACCGACCCTCATCTTAAAATATCATTAGAGAAAGGAATGTTCGGAAGCTTTAATCCATCTTGTTATCTTTCTAAAATCGTTTTGTTGGAGGTATGTAGGATGCACTGGCTAGATGTGAATCTTGTTGTTGCCTACATGAGGTAAGAAATATGAATTTATATTCTTAAATTTTGATTTTGAGATTGACACCATATTTAACTATTCTTTTGGCTTTAGGTTTTTGCTTGATAAATTTCAAACTCTCGGGAGCTTTTGATAATGTTCAACCCTTCTGCTATGAGTAATGCATCTGGGCCTGCAATAAGCAATCTGATTAGAGAAAGGCTCCAAGAGGCTAAGAAAACCCAAATTTGCTTCATTTTATCCATTTACAAGGAGTAAAAAGTTTTAATCAAGTAGCAAAAATTTTCTTTCCTATTCAATAACCAATGTGCTTTATTCCATTCATGTTCCCTTTAATGTAGGAAGCATTAGATTCTAATTGTTGTTGACCTCTCTACCTTTAATGTTTACTGGTTGGACTCGCTGTGTTTTAAGCCGAGAGTAGATATTAAGTTGTTTTTCAATACGTGAGAGAAATTATTATTATTATTGTTAATATTTTAATAATGTGTATATTCTGATGTTAGTATATATAAATATTTTCTACTAGTGGCCTCAACACAGCATATATTGGTGGTAAAAGATCAAATAGAAGTCCTACTTGGAAATTACCCAAGGTAATCAAACTAATATATGACTTATTATAATCATGGACATTATATTCTCTTACAAATGATATCTTCATGTAGGTCCCGAAACAACCTGGAGGTTATGAATGCAGATATTTTGTTATGAAATATATACGGGATCTCATGGAAGACCCCTCTCCTACTATTGAGTCAAAGGTAAATTGTTCATTAATTTAATTATTCATTACTTTTTTGAAATTATACAAAGTAATGTAACTAATTTTTGACTTTTTAGCCAAAGAAATTGGCTGGAAAATCAATATACATGCAGGAAGAAATAGATGATGTCCGATGCAAATTCATTGAATTCGTTGCCAATCATATGGATACATGAGGGTCAAGGTAATTTCTTTAGTTTTGCTATCTTTTTACCAAATTATCGAGGAAGTATCACGTGTCGGATACATTACAGGCTTACAGATGACTGACATAGACTTAATTAATTTGTTATGAAAATTTCTTTTACTTCGTAAAAGGAAAAATACATCGGATTCTTCTATCCATTGTTTTGCGTCTTTATCACGTGGCATATTTTTCTGTTTGAGTACAAATCCATCTTGTGCACCTCAATTTATTGACTCTGAACATATATAACAATGTCAACCTTAGAATTATGCCATGATAAAAGATGGTTTACTACTACGATGCTTCAGGCAATGAGGACCAGTGGACTCTCAAGGAGAACAAAGAAACGTTCTCAAGGATTCTGTAAGCACTCTCGATCGATATGAGGGTTTTATATTCCGTATATTTTTAGATTTCCATCTGCTGCAAAAGGAGAGGCAAAATTATTTTATTGTTGATAATTGGGCCATTATGAGCATCAGAATCCATTGATTTAAATAGCACCTGTGCTCTAAGATTCTGGCTCTTGTAGCCCATATCATGTGAATAAGTACGAGGAATTCATGGCTAAGGTAGATATCATTCTATATAGTGATGTATGTATCTGTTCGTAACAATGTGCTAACAGATACAGAACTATGATACAAAGGCTTATTTTGAGAGGAATGGTACCTTAGTGAAAATTGAAGTTTTTGGTTCAACTCCAATGCAGGCAAGCCAACAAGGATCGCTTATGATATCTTTCGATATCATTTGGTTCGAACATATGACAAACAAAAAGAGGACAATGATGCAACACAAAGAGCACATGATTTTCAGCTTATGATATCTTTCTTGTTCATGCTCTCTTACTAATTGGGTCCTTAATTAACCTTTGCTCACTAGTGTAGTTCTTTCTGATAGTTATATATATATACACATAGATGAATCTGATAGAAACTCCACACAAAAGTTTCCCACAACATATGTTGAATTGTGATCTTAATGTGTGTTTTTAATCAGGACGTATACATCATTCAAGATCCGATAGTTACATATACATACATCATTATAACACATTTATTAAACCTTGTTTTATCTTTTGCAGGGTACATGTGCTGTGGACACAGGTCTTCATGTAACTAAGTTGAAGCTAAAGTGTGGGATGTTTTCATGTGGATAGTTTTGATGTAGCTAAAGTGTACTCTATATTGGATACTCTATATATTTTAAGAAGATGTATATGGCCTGAGAAATATAGAATGATAGCTAAAGTACTCTATTTTGAGACAAAAGAATGTAGCTAGATAAAGTACTCTATATCTGTGAGATGTTGATGTACCCTATTTTGAGATAATGAAATAGAGATTAATGGTACTTTATATTACATTTCAATGTTTTGTTGTGAATATGATTCAAAGTGGTTGTTTTCGAATTGAATTGAGCAGTGTTTGGAATGCATAACATGCAGTATAGAGCATTATAAATGTGATAGAATGACCATTCATAACGCTTTCATAATGTCCTGACTTCTAAAACCATATTAACTATTCATAACGGTTTTACATAACTATCCATAACGCTTTGAAAATAAAACGTAGCAGAAATTCAACCTATTAATGACATTTTTGGAAGAATTATCTATAACGCTTTGAAAAACATTTATAATACCCGATTTCATAACGCTTGGCCTAACAAAAAAAAACGTCATGGTTCTTAATTAATGACAGTTTTTAGCCGTCATTAAAAGGTATTTTTGTAGTGAAATCTCAGAAGAATTGGAAAATAATTCAATCCAAAGATCTTTGCAATGTGTTTGAGCAGACAAAAGAAAAGAATACAACTTTATGTTTGATCGATCCATTGATAGCTCTCTAGTACAGTAACACAGTTATGAAATCCTTTTTTTATAACCATTCCTAAATTATTGAATATACCTCTATATATTTTTTTAATTGTATACCTTTATATATAAAGTATTAACATGTAGTATACAAATGCCTCCATTTAGTAAACTATAGTTTTGTTATCCCTTTTTAGAGTAAAAATCGATAAATAAAGAGGAATACTTGTTATCATCCTGGGGTTTTGTTAACCAATATGCGAGATTTTTTGAAGTTGAAATTATACCTAGGATTTTGTTAACCAATATGGGAGATTTTGTGCACCCCTGCTCGAGTTATACATGTTATCATCCTGAATGGTGGAGCTAACTTACGGGATAGAAGTTTGTGGTGAATAGGGACACGATAGTATATACTATTGCTCTAAAATCTCTCAATAATGTTCTAATATCTAATTCTAAAAAAGATGAGAAAACAAGGAAAAAGTTACCCGGTTGTAGGCTTCAAGCCAGCTCTCCTCTTCACATCCAGACATCCATATTTCAATCTATTCCAAAATATCTTTTCTGCTCAGAGACTCTTCCTTGGCAGTTGCTATCTGAATCTCCAAGTTGGCTAGTAATTCCGTAGGTTCAATGTCCCCAGAGTCTATAAGAGCCATAATCTTCTCTTGTGCAGCCATTGAATCTATCGCTATGTGAGCACGGGCATATATTTCTTCAGAGTTCACCTTGTTTCTTCAATGCAATTTCCTCCATCTTGCTGAACTTCAAGCTCATCTAACCTCTCAACTTCAACTTCAGCCTGTAGATAAATAACATGCCAGATAAAACTACCATAAAAGTCAAGTGCACTGCTTTACACAAAAATGTAGAGTAGGGCTATCCTTACCTGCTCAATCAAATAACGAGCAAGAGAGCCAGGAACAGTGACCACGTCTACTACAGTAGATATATTACAAGTGACATGATTGAATAAAGTGTCCATCAGATTCCAAAGATCATACAACTGACAAGCTAAGTCTTGAAGCTGCAAAAGAGAAATTAATGAAGCATTGAATTGAAGCAAAAGGGGTTTATGTTAATATTTATGACTTTTAACACTAATAATAAAACTAGTGCATAATAATCTAAACAAGGAAACACAACTGCAACATTTTAGAGACACAAATATGAATAGATCCCTTGGCTAGGAATCGTGCACCAACATGCAGAAGAAAGATGTCATATTGACCGTTAGATGTACGAATCTGACTCAAAAGTTGTAGCCAGGGGGCTTGTTGTAACCTGTTGGCAAATATTGGTGTACTATTTCCCTGGTAAATGGAAACTATCAAGCTAAGTCCATCAACTGCTATGTACTTGCTAGTAGCACATAAAAACAACAGCATGTAGCGCTATATGCAGTAACCTCCAACGATGCAATTTGCATCATTTATTAGAGTTGCTATAAACTTTGAATCCTTTTTTAGACAATAGTCCACATGAAGGAATTTTCTGTGGTGTTTTCACCTCAGTCGATACTTGGCTTGGAAGATCAAAGACCAAACTAACACACATTTTTTACCAAATCTTAACAGATAAAGCATGTACTTTGGATTCTGAGTTTCCACCAAAGCTAACACACATTTTTCACCTCAATCGATACTTGGCTTGGATTCTGAGTTTCCACCAAAGCTTAACAGATAAAGCATTTACTTAATTTATATATATATATTTTTTCATTGTTGTGTTTATATATACATCAAATTGGATACAATGAACTAAAACACTTTTTTTATTTGTGCAGGTTATCAATCGAAAGAAGAAGAAAGAAATCAGTATATTGCTTGAAGCTTCTCCTCTACAACCAAATTAAGATGAATTTTGTCATAGATAGAATACAATTTGCACTTTTTGTTCCAAAGTAGGGCAATGTATGAAACAAACTCGATCAAAAATATTTGTGTCGAAGTATGGTTCTCAATTCAGTACTAATTGTTTTTATAGTTCATGTATCAATATGGCATGATGTACTTTGGCATGACCTTGGCATTACAATTGATGAATTTTGTCTACTGAATCCAATTAGTTTTTTTTGATATCACATGTTTGGGTTTATTTGAAGGAGTTTCCAGTTTTGTACTTTGATTGTGATCAATTACGTATCAATTAACTATTTCTTTAACTTATTTTTGATATGTTATATATATATACTTTGTTCAGATTGATTCTTGTATTTGATTCTGAGGAACAGCTTTTACGGCATATAAATGTATGCTGTATTTGATTCTGACGAACAACTTCTACGGCATACAAATGTACGTCATATTTGATTCTGAGGAATAGCTTTTACGGCATACAAATGTAACCCATATTTGATTCTGAGGAATAGCTTTTACGACATTCAAATGTAAGCCATATTCGATTCTGAGGAATAGCTCTTACGGCATACAAATGTAAGCCGTACTTGATTTAAGGAATAGCTTTTACGGCATTCAAGTGTACGCCGTATTTACAACTGAGGAATAGATTTACAGCGTTTATGTGTGCGCCATACTTGATTATGCAGAATAGCTTTAACGGCACACTAAATATGCCATAAATGGTTGTCTAACATTTGGAGAAAAAGCAATTACGGCGTTCAGTTGTGTACATTTACGGCCTGCATTTAGACATTTACAGCTTTTATCCTCGCGCAGTAAATAGTAGTGTCTTTTACGGCATAGTCTTTTACGGCGCCAATATGAACGCCGTAAAAGGTCTTTATGGCGTGTTTTGCATGCCGTAAATGAACATTTTCTAATAGTGATGTGTTAGTGCCAGCATGCAACAGCACCAGCATGCGCAAGTGTCAGCATGCGCCAGCATGAACTGCTCTTCTTCTCCAACCAGCCTCTAAATATTCATGGGAACCCATGAACTACAAATGGCATAAATCCCTCAAATCAAGTCGGAATCTAACTTTCTAAAGGTCAAAATTCGGTAGAACGAGATTTCCTACAACATGAAGTAACTAGTTTTCGAAAATACTAAGTTTTAATAGATCAAAACCAAGAAAAATAGAAAAGATATACTTAGATCTAAAAAAATCCATCCATCAAAACAAAAAATTTCAAGTTCTAAAGAGGCTTAGAATCAAGCAAGGAAGACAATGGAACAAAAAAAATTTGAGATCCATCATAAAGCAAGTTGTACTTGCCTAGGGTTATTGTCAGGTGGGGGAGGAGTAAATGAAGAAGATAGAGAAGTAATGAAAAGTTATGGAGGAAAGAGAAGGAGTTGGTTTTTATACAAAACCTTTCCATCTCAAACCAAACCAAGCCAAGTCAAATTGAACCAAACCCAATCAAAATAAACCAAGTCAAGTTTAAACCATGACTTGGCTAAGCACGATAAGTCTAACTACGATCCACCTGACAAATGTCAAAATTTATACACGTATAATAAAAATACGTATAACTTAAAATGGGAGTAACAACTCTACCCACCTTAAAATAATTTTGTCCTCGGAATTTAATCAAGAGGTAGAGGTGTCGGGACAAGTTACACTAATACTAGCAATCTACGACTAGCAGTCAATCAAGCAATCGTTCATGCAAGCAAGGAATAGAAAGCATAAGGCATAAGAAAGACATTATACCTTATGAGTCAAACAGGTGTGGGTATCGTGATCGGATATCATCCTCACGTTCCCAAGTTGACTCACCCAAAGAGTGATGACCCCAAGCAACACGGACTAAACTAATAGTCTTATTCTTGAGTATCTTATCCCTTCGGTCCAATATAGACACGGGCATTTTCTCATACAAAAGGTTGGTACCAACAACCAATTTCGAATTATAAAGGATATAGCTCGCATCCGGAATGTACCGTCATAATTGGGATATATGGAATACGTCATATACCTCATATAACGATGGCAGAAGAGTGAGACGATAGGACACGTACTCGCTCGAGAATTTTAAATGGTCCTATATACCTAGTACTAAGCTTTCCTCGTACGCCGAATCGAATGACGCCCTGGATAGGCGAGATCCTGAGAAATCTGTGGTCGCCGATAGAAAACTCAAGAGGATACCGATGAAAATTGGCCCAATGGCGCTGGCGATCTTGTGCAGCTCGAAGATGATATCTAACTTGTCTGACCACCTCGATAGTCTGCATAACTATTTCTGGACCAAGCATCTGCCTCTCACATACATCATCCCAGGCTAAAGGTGATATGTACTTTCTCTCATATTGTGCCTCAAATGGTACCATCTGGATACTGGCTTGGAAACTGTTATTATAGGAGATTTTTATTAGATGTAGGTGATCTTTCTACGAACCACCGAAGACGAGTGTACAGGATCGTAGCATATCCGACTGACTATCTGTCTGCGGATGATAAGCTAAACTAAACTTGAGACAAGTTCCCAAACTCTCTAGAATGCTCCGCCAAAAGTGTGACATAAATCTTGAATCTCTGTCTAATACGATACTAACTGGTACTCCATACAATTTGACTATCTGTCTGAGATACATCTCTGCTAGCTGATCCGTCGGCTGACCAATCCTGAAATGGAGAAAATGAGCTACCTTGGTGAGTCGGTCAACTATGACCCATATAGCATCTCTTCTAGCAGGGGATTTAGGTAACCCAGTTATAAAATATATGGTAATGTATTCCTATTTCCAATATGGAATCGATAAAAGTTGAAGAAGTCCAGCTGGTCTCTGATTGTCATGCCCCAGAACCAGAATACTGGAGAGCGGGGGACAGACACAGCCAGCTACGTACATTAAAGTGTAACCCACCTCGAGGTACAGTCACGGCTGTCTAGATGTATGAGGGTTTAACTACAAGCCAACAGTCACTTATGGTCAAGAACAAGCCTAGTGTCTCAATCTCAATTAAGCAAGTAATGTGACAAGATGGTAGATCATCAGACATACAAAGTAAGGCATTCCAAATATTACATATTTTGATGATCGTGAAGCTAGTCATACAAAATACGAAGACTAGCAAAAGTTTAAGTTATATATGATCAACCCTAGGATTTGTCAATCATGTTACAATACTTAGGCAGACAGGAATATAAATTTAACACGAGCTAATACTTGTTCGACGGCTAAATGCCTAAAAAGAATAATTTACAATAAAGTGGAAGAGCAAAATAAAACCCACTTATTGCCAGGATTGCACCTAGTATTCACCTTCTGGCTAGAAGGCTGGAAGATCCTCGGGTGCTACTCCGAAATCTGGCCATACAAAACCAGCTGGATCAAACCCAGAAAGAGCAAGTAACACAAGGGAGGCTTCACTTAAGAACTAAAACCAGCATATTAACACATAGATACATCAATGATAACAAAAGACATGAGTTAGAGAAAACATGGTAATAAACGATAAGATAACTAAAGGACTATTCCAGTAACCAAGTTACAACCCGTAAACCAAACAAAGACCGGAGTTGTAACCCTTCACCTGAACAGAACTTAGTCTCTAACCAATTATCGATAAAGTAAAGTATAACAGTAACGTGCTGAGATAACCATGTAATGGTCTTATCTAGGCAAGACTAAACTAGACTCCATCCATCAATCACGGCCAAACAATGAGTATGGCTTGATACTTTAACTAACCATAGTTATCACAAGCCTAGTTACTAACAAGATGCATCTAGATGTTCCAACAGTCACAAGCCCTGCAGTATTAATCCAGGTTATCTGGTCGCAAGTTGAGAGAGTTGGATTAGGTGACTTGGGGGTGAAATACATGACAGTGAGCTAGAAATGTGCCCTACTCGACGGCAGGCTACAAGTCCAATTAGAGCGCCCAGATAGTAGGACTGTCTGTAGCTGGAAAAACTCTTCATGGACTACTTGAGCAATCTAGTCTTTATCCTAGTCAGATTCAGTACGAATCCCTGGTCGTGGAAATCAGGAATTCATGTCCTAGACATAATGCAAGACGAGACATGTAGCTTGTACCGATATAATTAAGAGAAATCAACCATGGTATCAAAACGAGAGTTATATGTTACTTGTCAAAGTTACATGTCATGTTATGTTACTTATCAAGATTAATTATCAAGATTGCGCCACAACGGACCACCATCAAGAATTATCATGTCAAGTTATTTGTCAAAAGTGAACCACGACGGGTCACTATCAAACGTTATCATGTAAAGTCACATTGTCATGTCTTGTTCATGTAAGTGCACCGCGGCGGGCTACTATCAAGTAGTTTTTTAGAAAGTATACGTGCAATATCGAGATCGTGTTTAAAGCTTAGAGTACATGTGCAACATGGAAAATAACCTTATAGGACTTAGTCAAGTAAATAGTACAAATAAAGTCATGATTCACACTAAGGACCATGGGGTGTCAAGGAGAGAATGCACCCAAGATGGATGTGCTGAGAGTGGCATGCGCCCAAGGCTATGCTCCCTCATGTATGTGCCCACATGAGTGAGGTAGGGTGCATAGTCTATGCGCCCATATACATGTGCCCACATGAGAGAGACAGGGTGCATGGTCTATGCGCCAACATGAGAGAGACAGGGGGCATGGGAAGCTAAGTCAGGAGCCTTCTATATTGGCTATATGGGTGCATAATAAGGGATATGCGCCCACAGCAAATAGGTACTATGCCTTAGCACATACTTGAAGTTATGCACATAAGAAAGTAAAAAGTCATGGGCGCATAATAAAGCCATGCACCCACACTGAAGAAGGCAGAGAGCTTGGGCGCATATATAGGGCTATAAGCCCAAGGCTAAAGCCTCTGTGGGTGCATAAAATGCCATACGCCTACACTATTCTTCTTCTCCAGTCCAGAAGAAGAACCATGGAACCCATGAACTTCCAAGATCCATAAATCACTCAAAATAAATCGAAATTTTGGTTTTTCAAAGGTTCATTTTGGGTAAAATCAAATTCTCTACGATATAGAACAATCAAAACTTGAAAACAAAGAAGTTTGAGAGATTAAAACCCAAAAAACTAAAATTTGTGAAAACTTAGATCTACAAGTTTTAATCCACCAAGCCGGGCTAAACCAAGACCAAACCAAGCTAGACAAGTCAAAATATGGGTCGAAAATCTGTACATGTATATTAAAAATACGTATAACAAAAAACGGGAGTGACAACTCTACCTACCTTAAAAAATTCCGTCCTCAAAATTTAATCAAGAGGCTAGAGATGTCGTGGCAAGCTACACTAATCACATGTAATCTACGACTAACAGTTAATCAAGCAATCATTCATGCAAGCAAGAATTTAAAAGCATAAGACATAAGGCATAAGGAAGACATTATACCTTATGAGTCAAGGATATCGCGATCGAATTTCATCCTCACGCTCCCACGTTGACTCACCCAAGGAGTGATGACCCCAAGCAACACAGACTAAACTAATAGTCTTGTCCTTGAGTATCTTCTCTCTCCGGTCTAATATGGATATGGGTCTTTTCTCATACGAAAGGTTGGTACCAATAACCAATTCTGAATGATCAAGGACATTACTCAGATCCAGGATATACCATTGCAATTGGGATACATGGAAGATATCATGTACCTCACGTAAAGATGGCAGTAGAGCGAGATGATAGGACACATCATATACTCGCTCTAGAATATCGAATGGCCCTATATACCTAGGACTAAGCTTTCCTCGTACGCCAAAACGAATGACGCCATGGGTAGGCGAGATCCTAAGAAATACGTGGTCGCCGATAGAAAATTCAAGGGGTCGCTGATGAGAATCGGCCCAATGACACTGGCGATCTTGTGTAATTCGAAGATGATCTCTGACTTGTCTGACCACCTCAATAGTCCACGTAAATATCTATGGACCAAGCATCTGTCTCTCGACTATATCATCCCATGCTAATGGGGATCTGTACTTCCTGCCATACAAGGCCTCAAAGGGCACCATCGAATACTGGCCTGGAAATCGTTGTTATAGGAGAACTCCACGTGATGCAGGTGATCCTCCCACGAACCACCAAAGTCAAGTGTACATGACCACAACATATCTTTAAGAGTCTGGATCGTACGTTCTGACTGGCCATCTGTCTGCGGATGATAAGATGAACTAAACTTGAGACGAGTCCCCAAACTCTTCTGAAGACTCTACCAAAAGTATGATGTAAATCTTGAATCTCTGTCAGATACAATACTGACTGGTACTCCATGCAACCTAACTATCTGCCTGAGGTACATCTCTGTAAGCTGATCCAACGACTGGCCAATTCTGAAAGGGAGAAAATGAGCTACCTTGGTGAGTCTGTCAACTATAGCCCAGATAGCATCTCTCCCAGTAGGGGATTTAGGTAACCCAGTTACAAAATCCTTGGTAATGTGCTCCCACTTCTATTTTGGGATCGATAAAGGATGAAGAAGTCCAGCTGGTCTCTGATGTTCAGTCTTAACTTGTTGGCAAACTAACAACGAGAGACAAACCGGGCTATCTCTCTCTTTATGCTATTCTACCAAAAATGCTGACGGATATCACGATACATCTTCATACCGCCGGGGTGAATCGAATACGGTGATCTGTGAGCCTCTGCCATGATCTTTTACCTGATATCACCATTGGGTACACAAAGACGCCTTCCATGTCGAAGTGTACCATCCTCATGAATACATAACTCTGTTCTTCATCCTGCTACACATTCTGACCTAAGTCACTGAAGCTTAGAATCCGCTGATTGAGCTAACTTAATCCTCTCAACTATACTGGACTGAACTTGCATACTGGCCATCAAAGCTACATTGGTAGGAAGAACAAATTTAATACCCATCTTCTGAAGATCTGCTAACAACTCTGGTTGTACTGTTAGAAAATAAACTCTAGCTCTTCTGCTCAATGCATCTGCAATAACATTGGCCTTCCCAGAATGATACTGCAAGTTGATGTCATAATCCACAAGTAGCTCTAGCCATCTTCTCTGACGCATATTAAGGTCCTTCTGGGTAAACACATACTTAAGACTCTTGTGGTCGGTGAAAATCTCTACCCGATCTCCATATAAATAATGCCTCCAAAGTTTAAGTGCGAAAACCACCGCTGCTAACTCTATGTCGTGGGTTGGGTAATTCCTCTCATCATCATAAAGATGACATGACGCATAAGCTACTACCTTACCATGCTGCATCAACACGCATCCCAATCCCTTGCCGAAAGCGGCACAATAAACTGAAAATCCTCTAGTCTCATCTAGAAGCGTGAGAATGGGTGCCGTCATCAATCCTTGCTTCAACTTCTCAAATAATCTCTAACACTCTGTTGTCTAAGCAAACTGTGCATCCTTGTGGGTCAACTGCGTCAGTGGTGTTGAAATCCGAGCAAAGTCTGATACAAACCGTCAGTAATATTCGGCCAATCCTATCAAACTCCGAACTTCTACGATGGTACTGGTAACTGACCATGTCTCTATAGCCACTATCTTCTGAAGGTCCACTTCCACTCCATCTCTGGTGATGATGTGACCCAAGTACGAGATACGATCTAGCCAAAACTCATACTTACTGAACATCGCATACAACTGGTGCTCCCTAAGAATCTGAAGAACTACACGAAGATGCTGCTCATGCTCTGCCTCATTCTTACAGTAGACTAAGATGTCGTCTATAAACACTATCACGAACTGGTCCAAATAGGACATTAAGATACGATTCATGAGGTCCATGAATACGGCTGGCGCATTAGTCGCTCCAAATGGCATAACAAGGAACTCTGAATGTTCATATCTGTATCTGAACGCTGTCTTCAAGATGTCTTGCTCTCTGACTCTGATTTGATGGTATCCTAACCGTAATTCAATCTTCGAGAATATTGTTGCTCCTCTGAGTTGATCAAATAAATCATCTATCCTTGGTAGAGGATATTTGTTCTTGATTGTTACAGAGTTCAAGGTATAATAATCAACACATAATCTTAACATACCATCCTTCTTTTTTACAAGATGTATCGGGGCTCCCCAAGGTGATCCACTAGCACGAATGAATCTCTTGGTTCTAAGTTATTCAATCATCTGGTAGAACATTTCTAACTCTGAAGGTGCCATCCTGTGGACTCTTCCTGACACTGGTGTCGTCCCTGAAAGAAAATCAATGGTAAATTATATCTCTCTCTTTGGGGGCATGCCTGGAAGCTCATCGAGAAATACATCAGGAAAATCTTCTACTACTCTGGGAAACTAAACTACTATAGCTTCTGCCATCCACAATACTGGTGGAGAAGGTTCTACTTCGCCTCTAGAAAATGAAAACTCTGGTTCGCCGGGAATACCAAAAATAATCCTGCCAATATGGCAGTCTATTCTTGCGTATTGATCCTTCAACCAATCGATTCTTAGGACCACATCATAGTCGGCCATCAGAAATTCTATCAATCTAGCTGAGAACTCTCTACCGCTAACTACGATTCGACACAAGGAATAGACTCTATCTACTCCCACAAGATCGTTATCAGTAAGTATATTGAGCCTTACTAATAATGACTCGGGATCCAATCATATCCGTGTTATGAATCGTGTAGACATAAATGAATATGATGCATCCGAATCAAATAATACGGATGCTGGAAAAGAGTTGACGAGAATGGTACCTGCCACCACCTTACCTGATGCCAATTCTTCTACCACGGTCAGAGCCATAACCAGACCTTGTCCTCTTGGTGCTGGTCCCCTCTTCTGAAAACCTCTTTGCCTGTTCTAAATCTGAGCTTGGGCATACTGCTGAACCTGAGGCGGCAATAGCCTCGGAGGCTGGTACCGCTGCTGTACTGGTGCTGGACCCCTAACCGATGGACTGGTTAGGTTTGATGATGATGAACTGGCTCTATTCGGACAGGACCCTATCTTATGGTCTGGTGCCCCACAAGCCAAGCACAATCCTTTTGCTCTACGACACTTTGATACTACATCCCTGGCTTCCCACAATGAGAGCAGCCTATTGCGGAAGACTACTTCTGCTGCTGAGGATATATCGGTGTCGAGTGCTGAACTGATGAAGCTGTGGTCACCCTCCTAGGAGCTCCAATAGTCAAAGCCCTAGTTATCGGGGCTCGTGCTGATGACTGGGACATCTGCCCGTGAGACCTCTTCCGTCCTCCGCTTCTATCTATAATCCTCTTCGAATTATACTCATGCCTCTTCGTTGCTCGCAAGACGGCATCATACGTCTGGTGCTCAAACCGATCAACTGATATAATAATCTCTAGGTGGAGCCCCTGCTGGAATCGCTAGGCACGATCCAATTTCGTTGCTACCAAGGAAGGAGCAAACCGACTGAGTCTAAAAAACTCGACCGCATATCCATCGACCGTCCTTTCTATCTGCTTAAGATTGGTGAATCTCGTCTGCAGATCATACCGAGCTACTGCGTCAAAGTACTTGGTGTGGAACTTATTGCTGAATACTGCCCACAAAACAAGTGTTGGTAATCCAACTGCTAGCATCGCCCACCAGCTGTGGGCTAAGTCCAATAACTGCAGGCGCACAACGGCCACCTTTTCTTCCTCAGGAATCCTAGCTGCCTCCAGGATAACTTCTATGTCCTGAAGCCATGCATCAGCAGCGATAGCATCTTCACCGCCGTCAATGAAAGGAAGGTTCAAACGCTTGAAGCTGTTGGCCGCGTTGTTCCCTTGGTAACCAACTCTACCCATGTAATCTTGTACTGTCTAGTGCAGGGCATCGCCCCGACAATCTTGAGATGTAAGCAATTTTCTGATGAGTCCCACCAGGGTTCCATTATCAGGCTCTATAGGCTGGACTGGCTGAACTGGGGGCTCTGGATCCTCGAAATGCATGACTCTCGAAGCTAACCCTGAATGCTGGGTTTGGTCTCCATGTTGCTGCTGGTTCACTGGAGGTGCTCTGCCTTGCTGATCGGTAGGACCAGAAACAATATCGCTGAAGAAACGACATGGAAAATAATAAGGAAGGACCATGATAGATCGAGGATATAAGTATGTGATCAGGTAGAGATTTTGAAAAGATTAGAAGTCATGTATAGAGATCAAGGACGAGTGCTGATTGACACATCTAGTCAGTGAAACCCTTATACATCTTGATTTACAAGACCTGCGTGGGCTACGCCCCAGAACCATAATATTGAGAGCGGGGGACAGACACAGCCAGCTACGTACATTGAAGTGTAACCCACCTCAAGGTACTGTCACGGCTGTCTAGATGCATGAGGGTTTAACTACAAGCCAACAGTCACTTATGGTCAAGAACAAGCCTAGTGTCTCAATCTCCAGCAAGCAAGTAATGTAACAAAATGGTATATCATCAGACATACAAAGCAAGGCGTCCCATACATTACATATTTAGATGATCATGAAGCTAGTTATATAAAATGCGAAGACTAGCAAGATTTTAAGTCATACAAGATCAACCTGGGATTTGTCAATCATATTACAGCCCTTGGTAGACAGGAATGTAAATTTAACACGAGCTAACACTTGCTCGGTGGCTAAACGCCTCAAAAGAATAATTTACAATAGAGTGGAAGGGCAAAATAAAATCCACTCATTGCCAGGGTTGCACCTAGTGTTTACCATCTGGCTGGAAGGCTGGAAGATCCTCGGGTGCTACTCCGAAATCTGGCCATACAAAACTAGCTGGGTCAGACCCCAGAAAGAGCAAGTGCCACAAGGGAGGCTTCACTTAAGAACTAAAACCAGCATATTAACACATAGATACATCAATGATAACGAAAGACATGAGTTAGAGAAAACATGGTGATAAACGATAAGATAACTAAAGGACTATTCCACTAACCAAGTTACAACCCCTAAACCAAACAAGGACTGGGATTGTAACCCTTCACCTGAACAGAACTTAGTCTCTAACCAATTATCGATAAAGTAAAGTATAACAGTGACGTGCTGAGATAACCATGTACTGGTCTTATCTAGGCAAGACTAAACTAGACTCCATCCATCAATCACGGCCAAGCAATGAGTACGGCTTGATACTTTAACTAACTAGGGTTATCACAAGCCTAGTTACTAACAAGATGCATCGAGATATTCCAACAGCCACAAACTCTGCAGTCTTAATCCAGGTTATCCGGTCGCAAGTTGAGAGAGTTGGATTAGGTGACTTGGGGGTGCAATACATGACAATACACTGGAAATGTGCCCTACTCGACGACAGGCTACAAGTCCAATTAGATCTCCCAGATAACGGGACTGCCTGTAGCTGAAAAATTTCTTCATGGACTACTTGATCAATCTCGTCATTATCCTAGTCAGATTCAGTACGAATCCCTGACCGTGGAAATCAGAAATTCATGTCCTAGACATGATGCAAGACGAGACATATAGCTTGTACCGATATAATCAAGAGAAATCAACTACGGTGTCAAGACGACAGTTATATGTTACTTGTAAAGGTTATATGTCATGTTATGTTACTTATCAAGATTATTTCAAGAGTGCGCCACAACGGACCACCATCAAGAATTATCATGTCAAGTTAGTTGTAAAAAGTGCACCACGATGGGTCACTATCAAGAGTTATCATGTAAAGTCACATTGTCATGTCGTGTTCATGTAAGTGCACCATGGCGGGCCACTATCAAAGAGTTTTTTAGAGAGTGTATGTGCCATACTAAGATCTTGTTTAAAGCTCAGAGTACATGCGCAACATGGAAAATAACCTTATAGGACTTAGTCAAGTAAATAGTACAAACAAAGTCACGATTCACACTAAGGACCATGGGGAGTCATGAAGAGCATGCACCCAAGATGGATGTGCTGAGAGTGGCATGCGCCCACATGTATGCACCCACATAAGTGAGGTAGGGTGCATAGTCTATGCGCCCACATACATGCGCCCACATAAGAGAGACATGGTACATGGTCTATGCGCCCACATGAGAGAGATAGGGAGCATGGGAAGCTAAGTCAAGAGCCTTCTATATTGACTATGTGGGCCCAAAATAAGGGCTATACGCCTACAGCAAAGGGACACTATGCCTTAGCACATACTTGAAGTTATGTACATAAGCAAGTAAAAAGTCATGGGCGCATAATAAAGCCATGCGCCCACACTGAGGAAGGCAGAGAACTTGGGCGCATATATAGGGCTATGCGCCCAAGGCAAAAGAACCTGTGGGCACATAAAATATCATGCGCCCATACTGTTCTTCTTCTCCAACCCGAGAAGAAGAACCGTGGAACCCATGAACTTCCAAGGTCCATAAATCACTCAAATAAATCAAAATTTGGGTTTTTCAAGGTCCATTTTGGGTAAAATTAAATTCTCTACGATATAGAACAATCAAAACTTGAAAACAAAGTTTTGAGAGATCAAAACCCAAGAAAATCAAAATTTGTGAAAACTTCAATCTATAAGTTCTAATCCACCAAAACTAAAAATGCTAAGTACTAAAGAGTCTTAGAAGCTTGTAGGAAAAATAATAGAAAAATAAAAATGGAGTTCCTCCATGAAGCAAGTTACACTTGCCTAAGGTGGTTGGAGGGAATTAATAGAGAAGAGAAATAAATGAAAGAGTAAATGAAAGTAAAGGAGGAGAGAGAAAAAGGGGTTGCTTTATATAAGAAGGTTTTATCATGATGAACCACTCACCCAAACCAAGCCAAAATAAACCAAGCCGGGCTAAACCACGACCAAACCAAGCTAGACAAGTCAAAATACGGGTCGAGAATTCGTACACGTATACTGAAAATACGTATAACGAAAAATGGTAGTGACACTGATGTTCAGTATTAACTTGTTGGCAAACTAAACAACGAGAGACAAACTGAGCTATATCCCTCTTTATGTCATTCTTCCATAAATGCTGACGGATATCACGATACATCTTCGTGCTACCAGGATGAATTGAATACTGTAAACGATGAGCTTCTGCTATAATC
Source organism: Iris pallida (assembly GCA_029216955.1). Classification (NCBI taxonomy): domain Eukaryota; kingdom Viridiplantae; phylum Streptophyta; class Magnoliopsida; order Asparagales; family Iridaceae; genus Iris; species Iris pallida. The sequence continues at coordinate 8,223,613 of JANAVB010041619.1, forward strand.
TTTTGCCTGATGCCACCACTGGGTACACAAAGACGTCTTCTATGTTGGACCGTGCCATCTTCATGAATGCATAACTCTGCTCTTCTTCCCGCTTCACATTATGTCCTAAGTCGCTGAAGCTTAAAATCCGTTGATTGAGCTATCTTAATTCTCTCAACTATGCTGGACTGAACTTGCATACAGGCCATCAATGCCACATTAGTAGGAAGAAAAATCTCTATTCCCATCTTCTGAAGATCTGCTAATAACTCTGGCTGTGATGTTAGAAAATAAGCTCCAGCGCTTCTACTCAATGCATCTGCAACTACGTTGGCCTTCCCAGGATAATATTGCAGGTTGATACCATAATCCACTAACAACTCTAGCCATCTTCTCTGACGCATATTAAAATCCTTCTTGGTAAACACATGCTTAAGACTCTTAAAAATCTCTACCCGATCACCATACAAGTAATGCCTCCAAAGCTTAAATGCAAAAACTACCACTGCTAACTCCAAGGCATGGATTGGGTAATTCCTCTCATGATCACGAAGCTGATGTGATGCATAAGATACTACCTTGCCACGCTGTATTAAAACGCATACCAATCCTCTGCCTAAAGCGTCATAATAAACTAAGAATCCTTCAGTCCCATCAGGAAGCGTGAGAATGGTGTCGTCATCAATTCTTGCTTTAACTTCTCGAATGAACATTGTGATGGAACTGAGGATTCCCAGGACCCTTCCTTTGGTGTGCGTATTGATCGATAGAAAGTTAAACAGATCTAATACGTGTTCTAACCCTTCATAGGCAGAAACTAGGGTTCACGAATTATACCTGCGATGGAAAGGAGACAAGTAATTCCTGGAAATCTCGAGCGGACGACCCCAAGATCTTCTGTATGTATTCCTTCCTCGAGTTGGACGTCGTGTGGACGACGATCTTCCAACTTTTTCTTCTCCTTGGCAGCACTCTCTTTCTCTCCTTATGTGAATCACGAGTTTAGAGAAAATTTCAGATTTCTAATCAGTAATCTGGCGGCCAGAGAATAGAGGATATATATAGTCTATGGCAGGGACCATGAGGAGAAATTAGGGTTAGGCCTCCTAACGGATCTGGATATCCCGTGTTCAGCCCGAACATATAATCCAGGTCCATTAACAATAGCTTGGTCCACTAATGAGCTATTGTTGCACTACCTCCCTAATCCCAAATTATATTTGTGGGCTCCTTTTATTATATGCTCGTTTGGCTCCCCATGTTAAGATATCGTATGTCTATCGATCAAATTAAGTTACTGACAACTATATTGATTCGACATCTTTTATTCTTAAGTAGTACCGCTCAACTTTATTTGTCATATCGGATGTAATCCACTTGCAGGGTTTACATGACAATCCTTATGAGCTCCTTAAGAGGACATCATCAACCCGATGTATCGGGACATGGATTCCATTTATAATCAACAGCCTATCATACATACAATGTTATTACCCAATTCATAGAGGTTGTTGATCCATAATGAATCTCACTCTTTTATGAGTCAAAGTAATGCACATTGCATATACATGTCTGTTATTATATCCGGATTAAGAGTACAAGCATCTATAATAACAGAGGTGTTTGTTCTCTTATGTAGTCAGTACAAAGAGAACAACCTCAAGTGGTCCTGTTCAATACACACAAAGTGTATTAGTATAAACCTATAGTCAAGATAGACTAATACCATATTATACTACAACCTTTCCAATAGATTGTCCAAGTCCATCGAGGTTGTGAACTATTTATATACTCCATAGAAAACTGATAATATGATCTTCTGTGTGACACCACACACCATATTATCTACAATATAGAATATCAGACATTTGCATTAACACTTGCAACAAATACAATATGCAAACATTTGCCCATATGATTTTCATTCAAAATTTAAGGAAATAAGGTTACTACAAAAGTGATGCTTTTAGTATATAACCCTAACAAACTGACACCTTGCTGTCCAAGCAAACTGTACATCCTTGTGTGCTAAAATTCGAGCAAAGTCTGACACAAATCGTCGGTATTAGCCAGCCAATCCTAGGAAACTGCAAACTTCTGTAACGGTACTGGGTACTGGCCATGTCTCTATAGCCACTGTCTTCTGGGGGTCCACTTTCACTCCACCTCTGGTGATGATATGACCTAAGTACGAAATGCGATCAAGCCAAAATTTGCACTTACTGAACTTCGCGTACAATTGGTGCTCTCTGAGAATCTGAAGGACTATTCAGAGATGTTATTCATGCTCTGCTTCATTCTTGCTATAGACTAAGATGTCGTCTATAAGAACTATCATGAACTGATCCAAATAAGGCATAAAGATACGATTCATGATACTACAAAAATAAGTCATATCAGCGACAAAATTAGCGATACCGACTTAAAACGTCGCTAATATTTTTGGATTTAGCTACTCCTAAAATATGCGTCACAATACGTCGCTGGTAGCGACAAACAGCGACATATTGCGACTACATTTAGTGTAATAAAAACTAACGTCGTTGATTTGTCGAAAAATGTCGCTAGTTTTATTAGTTCAGCGACGTTTAGCGTCGCAATGATTATTAAGTTGCCGAATATTAAACGATTATCGACGCTTGGCGACGTATTTGCGGACGTCGCTAATTTCTGATAAAAAGGGTTTCCTCGGTTCGACTTTTCATTTCTCTCTCTCCCAAAATTTTTTGTTCCCGTCCCTCTTCCCCGACCTCGACGACAGCCACCCCCTTCCCTTCGGCACCGCTCATCCTTCTCCTCCACCGTGAGCCCCTTCTCCTCCCTCCGGCGAGCCCGTTCTCCTCCTCCTCCACCGCGAGCCCCTTCTCCTTCTCCACCGCGAGATCCTCCTCCTCCTCCTCCTCCACCACCACGAGGAGACTGAAGGTAAACCCTAACCCTAATTGAGGTGTTTTTTGTGTCCAAAATGGACACGAAGACATATTACGACCATGTGTTCACTAATAGAGTGTGTTCGTGAGGTTTTGGACACTTTGTGTCCATTTGTTGGACACGTGGACACCCTCAAGCTTGCATATATATGTATTTTATCTCTGTACACTTAATCCCCTCCTCCTCCACCACCGAACTTGTCCTCCTCCTCCTCCTCCACCACCGTGAGGAGACTGAAGGTAAACTCTAACCCTAATTGAGGTGTTTTTCGTGTCCAAAATGGACACAGAGACACATTACGACCATGTGTTCACTGATACAGTGTGTTCGTGAGGTTTTGGACACTTTGTGTCTATTTGTTGGACACGTGGACACCCCCAAGCTTGCATATATATGTATTTCACCTCTGTACACTTAATCCCCTATATATACTTGTGTATTTTCATATTCATTTGGTTTTCCATATTGGGTTTGGGTTTCGATATAGTGTTTGATACATTGTTTCACCTTGCAACATTCCTACACTTATTTTAGACAACAAGTATATGAACCAATTAGTCAACATCTATTTGTTGAAGTATGGTACTCCATTCTTCGTAAGTTCTAGCTATATATGTCTCTCAAGATCCAATACTCAAAAATCCCAAGAAGAAGAAGAAGAAAAGAATAAAATGACATCGCTCAACACCCTATGACAACTCTTTGTAGAATTGTGTTAAAGTGTGAGTTCTACAGTATGAGTTCTACAGTATGGTTCTCTTTGTAGAATAAAATGACATCGCTCAACCCTATCGATCCTCCATACAAGTCTTCCTTTATCTATTGTCTTAAAGTATGAGTTCTACAGTATGGTTCTCTTTGGTGAATTGTGTCTTATTATAGTCCCTGCAGCCATTCGACTGGCGAGACAGAAACTATGTAGTCGTAGATAAAGTTGACTGTCATCCGATCCTCATCCCCCGGCAATGATGATACGACAACCAACCGGAGAGGCAAGGACATAGTCCCTGCATCCATTTGGATTAGTAAATGTTAATATGGGGTTTGGATTTATGGTGTATATGTTCACTGTCTCAAGGACATAGTCCCTGCAGTCATTCGACTGGCGAGGCAAAAACTATGTAGCCGTAGATAAAGTTGACTGTCCTCCGACCCTCATCCCTCGGCAATGATGATACGACAACCTATCACTATATCTTATATAGTAGTAGATGATGTCTTAGTATTACATTATGTGAGTTCATCTTGATTCTGTTACATTCTTCAGATACTAGATACGATAAGAACATATACTACACCATATATACAGAACATAGATGATTCACACTAATGTATGCTTGAATGAATCTTGGGTTGTGTTCTGAGCCATCCGTTCTCACACTTGGGAAAAAATCGAATTTTTTATACTTTATCGGCTTTCGAAAATGTACTCAAATTATATGATGGTTCCTTTAGTTAGCTTGCTTATGTTACAATTATATTATTTATGACTATCGATCTTACCAGATGCACCCATGACCCGAGGAGCGGCACGTCATTTGAAGAAAACAGTGAATGCTGAGGTTGCTCCTCCTACAGTTGAGGAGGAAGTGGCACCGGTTGCTAGTGAGATCGAGAGTTCTATTCATCCAGCACCGGTAGCTAGTGAGACCGAGAGTTCTCTTCATGCAGTCCTTGCAAGGGACGACATCTCTCCTCGTGCCAAAAATCTTGCTTTTTCGAGGTGGTTGCGTGAACGTATCACTGAGCGTTTGCGTGAGCAGCGTGGTTCTCATTAGCTATTAGTACTTATTTGTATTGGACTATTTGTATTGGGTTATTTTTGTATTAGACTATTTGTATTGGACTACATATATGAATTAGAACTGTATCAATCTTTGGATTATATTGGACTACGATATGGTGATCAGGACATAGTCCCTGCAGCCATTCGACTGGCGAGGCAGAAACTATGTATCCGTAGATAAAGTCGACTGTCCTCCGACCCTCATCCCTCGGCAATGATGATACGACAACCAACCGGAGAGGATACTCTGAGAGATCCATCTGAGAGGGGCGTATACTCTGAGATGATCACCTTTACAAGAATGATATCAGTAATGGGATTGAGTGTTGGAGGAGATATTATCAGAGTATACGTCCTACTCAGATAGGTCTCTCACCGTTAATATTTTTTTCTGACGGCATGGTGGATGTGTTCCCTCAACAAATTCTTGCTCCGAGCCAAAACTTTGTCCCGAAGATCAAGTGGATATCTTTAGTGTAGAGTTCGAGTGAGAGGTTCCTGACAGCATGGTGGTCTCCTTTGTCAAAGTTTCCGTGCTCATCCCACATTGGTTGTGGGACGAGCACGGATACTTTGACAAAGGAGACCACCATGCTGTCAGGAACCTCTCACTCGAGCTCTACACCAAGGATGTCCACTTGAGCTCCGGGACAAAGTTTTGACTCGGAGCAAGAATCTGTGGACGGAGCACATCCACCATGCTGTCAGGAAAAAATAGTAACGGTGAGAGACCCATCTGAGTAGGACGTATACTCTGATAATATCTCCTCCAGCACTCAATCCCACTACTGATATCATTCTTGTAAAGGTGATCTCTCAGAGTATACGTCCCTCTCAGATGGATCTCTCAGAGTATCATCTCCGGTTGGGTTGTTTTCTGAGCCATCCGTTCTCACAGAGGGTCCTATTTTGGATTCTATATTTTGTATTTTGGTTTCTGTATTTTGTATTTTGGTTTTTGTATTTTGTATTTTGGTTTCTGTATTTTGTATTTTGGTTTCTGTATTTTGTATTTTGTATTTTGAATTCTGTATTTGTATTTTGGTTTCTGTATTTTGGCTCCAGCTCCATTTGCATTAATCTACGGTACGACATGGTGATCAGGACATAGTCCCTGCAGCCATTCGACTGACGAGGCACAAACTATGTAGCCGTAGATAAAGTTAACTGTCCTCCGACCCTCATCCCTCGGCAATGATGATACGACAACCTATCAGAATCCTCGACTCGCTTTCGCTTCTTGGATAATGTCACAACTTCTAATCTCTTATTTCCCTCCGGGTCCACTCTACTCCCAATCTCTTCCTCTTTTATACACGGATCTACAGAATCAATACCATCCAAGGAAGGCAAATCTGAATCAGCATTGTCTTCCGGATCGTCCTCATCAAGGCATAACGGGCTGCTCAGCGTGCCCAGCTTCTTCAACTTCTCGCTGGCTGCAGAGTCGAAATAGAAATGGGTCCTCTTTGTCGGCCCGGAGCTCTGACTCGCACTCGTCGCCACGCTACCGGTTTCCTCTCCTCCTCTGATGCAGGACATAAGAAAAAAAAATTCGTACCTCTTCTTCACATAAACATCATTGCCGCCTTGTACTCGAGCCTCCTCGTCTGTGATGCTATCCGACTTCTCGATGCCTACATTGTCACTCGAATCTCCCGTTCGACTCGTATCGTCCTCTTCTTCGCATGTCTTTTCGCTCCCTATCTTGCAATCATCTGCTATCACCGCCGACTCATTCGACTCCTTCTCCGATGACTCCGAGAAGTTGGATAGCGTCACAGACGAGGAGGCTCGAGTACAAGGTGGCAATGATGTTTATGTAAAGAAGAGGTACAAAATTTTTTTTCTTATGACCCACGTCAGAGAAAGAGAGGAAAACGGTAGCACGACGACGAGTACGAGTCAGAGCTCCGGGCCGACAAAGAGGACCCGTTCCCATTTCGACTCTGCAGCCAGCGAGAAGTTGAAGAAGCTGGGCACGCTGAGCAGTACGTTATGCCTTGATGAGGACGATCCGGAAGACAATGCTGATTCAGTTTTGCCTTCTTCTCTCCTCCACCATGGCTATGGACCCATCTGCTCCTCCCTACTTCCATTCTTCTTATTTGACTCTCTCAGGCACATATGATATCCAGCTCAAGTGTAGAGTCGGGAGAGAAAAAGTGGACAGAAAGAAAAGGGGAAAGCAGCACAGCCGGCGGCATGACCCGGAGGAAGTACAGAGGTTTTCTTCAACATACGTAGGAGAACTATAAGGATATATCTTTTCACAATATGTCATCTTGTTAAAGACCCTTAATGTGACAACCATGTTACCGCGGTGTCAGAAGACTAACATGTCATAATTTTCTAAGCCGTGTGTTTTAACATAATCCTCCCAACTCTTTCCTCCTATGTCATAATCTTGTATTATTACATAGAACTGAAATCCGGTTGGAGGATTATGTCAAAACACACGGCTTATAAAATTATGACATGTTAGTCTTCCGATACCGCGGTAACATGGTTGTCACATTAAGGGTCTTTGATAAGGTGATATGTTGTGAAAAGATATATCCTTATAGTTCTCCTACGTATGTTGAAAAAAACCTCTGTACTTCCTCCGGGTCATGTTGCCGGCTGTGCTGCTTCCCCCTCCTCTTCCTGTCCACTTTTTTTCCCCGACTCTACACTTGAGTTGGATATCATATGTGGCTGAGAGAGTCAAATAAGAAGAAGGGAAGTAGGGAGGAGCAGATAGGTTCAGAGCCATGGTGGAGGAGAGGAGAAGGAAAATGCTTGACCAGAACTTGAGGTGGAAAAGTTGTGATGTTGATAGCGTGAGAGAGGGAGATGGTGGAAAAGATCTTCTCCCCTGACTCTACACTTGAGGTGGATATCATATTTTGGTTTCTTTATTTTGGCTCCATCTCCATTTGCATTAATTCTCCGAAAGTATGCGTCACAATACGTCGCTGATAGCGACAAACAGCGACATATTGCGACTACCTTTAGTGAAGTAAAAACCAACGTCGTTGATTTGTCGGAAAATATCGCTAGTTTTATTAGTTCAGCGACATTTTGCGTCGTAAAGATTATTACATCGTCGAATATTAAACGAATACCGACGCTTTGTAACGTATTTGCGGACATTGCTAATTTCTGATAAAAAGGGTTTCCTCGATTCGACTTTTCATTTCTTCCTCTCTCCAAATTTTTTGTTCCCAGCCCTCTTCTCCGACCTCGACGACAGCCCGACCCCCTTCCCTCCGGCGCCGCTCATCCTCCTCATCCACCGCGAGCCCCTTCTCCTCCCTCCGGCGAGCACCTATCACTATATCTTATATAGTAGTAGATGATGTCTTAGTATTACATTATGTGAGTTCATCTTGATTCTGTTACATTCTTCAGATACTAGATACGATAAGAACATATACTATACCATATGTACAGAACATAGATGATTCACACTAATATATGCTAGAATGAATTTTGGGTTGTGTTCTGAGCCATTCGTTCCCATACTTGGCAATTAAGCCGTTCGACTGGCGAGGCAGAAACTATGTATCCGTAGATAAAGTTGACAGTCCTTCGACCCTCATCCCTTGGCAATGATGATACGACAACCTATCACTATATCTTATATAGTAGTAGATGATGTCTTAGTATTACATTATGTGAGTTCATCTTGATTCTGTTATATCCTTCAGATACTAGATACGATAAGAACATATACGACACCATATGTACAGAATATAGATGATTCACACTAATGTATGCTAGAATGAATTTTGGGTTGTGTTCTGAGCCATTCGTTCCCATACTTGGCAATTAAGCATGTGAAATAGAACTGATTATGTTTAGTTTGTCTTACGATACAGATTTGGACATTGCTAGAATGATTGTTGTAGACTTGGACATTGTGTGAATTTTGGGTTGTGTTCTGAGCCATTCTGAGAACTGGACATTGTGTGATTGTTATAGACTTGGTTATAGGGACTGAAACCTGTGTACAGTAAGAAATGGACATTATGTGATTGTTTGGATCCTATTCTATAGTGAGAAATGGGCTTTTTAAACTGCAGGAAGAAATGGACATTCTGTATTTTATTTTATTTTTATTTTTTTGTAGATTTAGCGACGTTTACCGACGTCCTCCGACGTAATTTTGCGTCGGTAAACGTCGGTAGATAATTAATATTATTCAGGCTACCGACGTTTAGCGACGTCAAAATATGTCGGAGGACGTCGGTAAACGTCGGTGCACGTCGGTAATTATCCCCAGGAATTCTCAGGATTTACCGACGCTTTGCGACTTTGTACATGTCACTAAATCACCGACGACCCGACGATAATTCGTCGGTAAATTTACCGACTCATAGCGACACAAAATATTACCTCGCAAAGAGCGACGACACGACGGTATACGTCGTCATTATACCGACGTATAAATACGTCGACGAACGTTGGTAATTGCGACGTTTGGCGACGTTTAGAAGATCAGCGACTTACATTTCGGCGACCAGTCCGAAACGTCGATAATTTCGTCGCTAAATATTTTTAGCGACGAAAATTATTGTTTTAGCAACGTCTTTAGGCGTCGCTAAAATGACTTATTCTGGTAGTGTGAGATCCATGAATACTGCTGGCGCATTAGACGCCGCGAATGGCATAACGAGTTACTCCCAATATCCATATCTATATATAAATGCTATCTTCGAAATGTCTTACTCTCTGACTCTGATCTGATGGTACCCTGACCACAAGTCAATCTTTGAGAATACTGTTGCTCTACTGAGTTTATCGAACAAGTCATCTATCCTTGGAAGGGGATATCTGTTCTTGATTGTTACAGAATTTAATGTACGATAATCAAAACATAATCTTGATGTACCATCTTTCTTTTTCACAAGAAGCATCGGGGCTCCCTACGGCGATCCACTAGCATGAATGAATCCCTTGGTTCTGAGTTCTTCAATTATCTTGTACAGGATCTCCAATTCTGATGGTACCATTCTATAGACTCTTTCTGATACTGGTGCTGTCTATGGTATCAAATCAATGGTGAACTCTATCTCCTACTCTGGCGGTATGCCTGGAAGCTCTTTGGAGAATACGTCAGGAAATTCTTCTACTACTCTGGAAAATTGAACTGATGCTGCTACTGCCATCCGCAAGACTGGTGGAGAAGGTTCTACTTCGCCTCTAGAAAATAAAAATTCTTCTCGCCGGGGATACCAAAATTAATCATGCCAACATGGCAGTCTATTCTTGTGTATCGATCCTTCAACCAATCCATTCCTAGGACCACATCTTAGTCGGCCATCGAAAATTCGATCAATCTAGCGAAAAACTCTCTACCGCTAACTACGATTCGATACGAGAAAAAGACTCTATCTACTCCCACAAGATCGTTACCAGTAAGTATATTGAGCCTTACTGATAATGACTTGGGCTCCAGTCCTATCCGTGTTGTGAATCGTATAGACATGAATGAATGCAATGCACCCAAATCAAATAATGTTGATGCTGAACAAGAGTTGACGAGAATGGTACCTGCCACCACCTCACCTGATGCCAATTCTTCTGCTACTGACAGAGCCATAGCTTGACCATGTCCTCATGGTGCTGGTCCCCTCTGTTGGTGAACTCTCTGCCTATTCTGAACCTGAGCTTGGGCCTGAGCATATTGTTGCGGCCTCTGCTGTTGGAAGGCCTGGGCCTGAAGCGGCAATGGCCTAGGAAACTGGTGATGCTGCTGCTGCTGCACTGGTACCTGACCCCTAACCGATGGATTGGTTAGGGTTGATCAAGATGAAATGGCTCTACGCGGACATGATCCTATCATATGATCCGGTGCCCTCAGGCCAGGTATAATCGCTTTGCTCTGCGACACTCTAAACCACGTGTCCAGGCTTCCCATAATGAGAGCAGCCCATTGCGAAAGATTTCTTCTATTTCTATTGCTGAGAATATATCGGAGTCGAGTGCTGAACCGATGAAACTGTGGTCGCCCTCCTAGGATCTCCAATAGTCAAAGCCCTAGCTACCGGGGCTGGTGCTGATGACTGAGATAACTATCCATGAGGCCTCTTCCGTCCTCCAGTTCGATCTACTATCCTCTTTGATGTATATTCATGCCTCATGGCTGCTCTCAAAATAACATCAAAGGTCTGGTGCTCAAACTGCTCCACTGTTAGAATGATCTCTAGGTGGAGTCCTGTTAGAATTGCTGTGCTTGGTCCAATTCGATCGCCACCAAGGTGGGCACAAATTGACTAAGCCTAGAAAACTTGGTAGCGTATCCATCAACCATCCTTGCCATCTGCTTGAGATTGCTGAATCTTGTCGGCAAATCATACCGAGCTACTACATCAAAGTACTTCATCTGAAACTTGTCACTGAATACCGCCCACAGGACAGGCATCACCAAACCAACTGCTAGCATCGCCCGCCAGCTGTAGGCTAAGTCCAATAACTGTAGGCGCACAACGGCCACCTTCTCTTCCCCTGGAATTCGAGCTGCCTCTAGAATAACCTCTATATTCTATAGCCAAGCATCGGCATCAATAGCAGCTTCACTGCCGTCAAAGAAGGGATGGTTCAGGCGCTTGAAGCTGTTAGCCGTATTATTCCCTTGATAGCCCACTCTGCCCATAGTATTTTGTACTGTCTGGTACAGAGCATCACTTCGACGATATTGTGATCCAAGCAAGTCCCGGATGAGTCCCATCACGGTTCTATTGTCAGGCTCTGTAGGCTGGGCTAGCGGAACTAGCGGCTCTTGCTCCCAGAAGGCATGACTCGGGATGTTGCCTCTGAGTGCTAGGTTTGGCCCCTAGGTTGCGGCTGGTTCACTTGTTGTTGGTTCACTGGAGGTGCTCCATCCGGCTTATCGGTAGGATCAGGAATAATGCCACTGAAGAAAATGACATGAGGAACAATAAGAAAGGACCAAGATTGATCAAGGATAGAAGCACCTTACCTGGTCAGGTTTTAGGAGGATTAGAAAATACGAGTAGAGATCAAGGGAGAATGTTGATTGACACATCTATTCAGTAAAACCCTCACATATCTTGATTTACAAAACCTGTATGGGCCACCACTTAAACAGTGTCACGCCCCAAAACCAGAATACTAGAGAGCGGGAGACAGACATAGCCAGCTACGTACATTGAAGTGAAACCTACCTCGCAATACGGTCATGACTGTCTAGATGCATAAGGGTTTATTTACAAGCCATCGGTCTCTTATGGTCAAGAACAAACCTAATATCTCAATCTCAAGCAAGCAAGTAAATGTTACAATATGTTAGATCATCCGATATATAAAGAAAAGCATCCCAAACATTACATATTCAGATGATCATGAAGCTAGTCATACAAAATGTGAAGACTAGTAAGAGTTAAGTCATACATGATCAACCCTAGGATTTGTCAATCATGTTACAGCCCTTACGCAAACAGAATTTAAGTTTCAACACGAGCTAACACTTGCTCGGGGGCTAAACGCCTCAAAAGAATAATTTATAATAGAGTGGGAGAGCAAAATAAGAAATCCACTCGTTGCAAGGATTACGTCTGGTGTTCACCATCTGGCTGGAAAGCAGGTAGATCCTCGGCTAGTTCTCCGAAATCTGGCTATACAAAACCAGCTGGGTCAGACCCTAAAAAGAGCAAGTGCGACAAGGTAGGCTCCACTTAGGAACTACAACCAGCATATAATAAAAGTAGAACTGATAAAAGGGCATAGTTAAATAACATGAGGGACTGAGTTAACATAAAACATTAGCTTGCAGTAGGAGGAACAAGAGGTGGAATATAATTCCCATGTTAATCATGAGACAGTTCATTCAATCATGGCCAATCAAGTCCTACGACTTGCTATTTTTAGCTAACTAGGGTTATCACAAGCTTAGTTACTAACAAGATGCAATGAGATGTTCCCACAGTCACAAATCCTGTAGACTATCCAGGTTATCTAGGCGAGGGTTACAAGTTACAAGAGTTATCAAGATTACTGGTGTACTTTAGTGCTTGTGATTTAAGAAGTTCAACACATGATAGTATGCTAAAAATGTGCCCTACTTTTCGGCAGGCTACAAGTCCACAGGTGTGCCCGGGATAACGGGATCGTCTGTTACTAGAAAATCTCTTTATATGAACTACTTGATCAATCTAGTCATTAACCTAGTCAGATTTATTGTGAATCGCTGACCATGGTAACCAAGAATCCATGTCCTAGATATGATGCAAGACAAGACATGTAGCTTGTACAGACACAATCAACTACGGGATCAAGGCAAGAGTTACACTAGCAAGAGAGAAATAGTCGTCGCAACAACAATCAAGATTATATATGTCATGTCAAATTTACTTCTCATGTCAAGAGTACTTATCTTGAGTGTGCCTTGACGGGCCACTATCACGAGTTATTAAGACGGGTTCATATTATCATGTTCAGGTCAAGTTCCAGTCCAGTCAAATCATATCAAGCTCTTGCTCTATCATGCTCGACAAGTTATTAAGTTAGGTCATCACAAGGCAAGTCAAGTACAGGGTATAAGCCAGGATCACAACATTATACTAAGAACCATGAGAACAATCATGGATATAAGTAATAAGAATTATCATGGCAAGAAATGGCACAAGGGTCAAAAGGGGGCGTCGGGGACAGCATGCGACGGGGACAACATGCATCGGGGACAGCATGCACCGAGGACAGCATGTGGCGGGGCCCGTTTGCGTCGGGGATAGCATACGCCAGGGCCAGCATGCACCGATGACAGCATGCGCCAGGGACAACATGCGCCTGGGCCAAAAGGCGTCAGGGCCACGATGCGCCGGGGCCAAAAGGCACAATGGCCAGCATGCGCCAGCATGTACTGCTCTTCTTCTCCAACCAGCCTCTAAATGTTCATGGGAACCCATGAACTCCAAATGGCATAAATCTCTCAAATCAAGTCGGAATCTAACTTTTTAAAGATCAAAATTGGGTAGAACGAGATTTCCTACAACATAAAGCAACTAGTTTTTGAAAATACCAAGTTTTAATAGATCAAAACCAAGAAAAATGAGAAAAAATAAAAACTTAGATTTACAAAAATACATCCATCAAAACCAAAAATGTCAAGTTCTAAAGAGGCTTAGAATCAAGCAAGGAAGACAATAGAACAAAAAAATTTGAGATCTATCATGAAACAAGTTGTACTTGCCTAGGGTTCTTGGTAGATGGGGGAGGAGTAAATGAAGAAGATGGAGAAGCAATGAGAAGTTATGGAGGAGATAGAAGGAGTTGGTTTTTATACAAAACCTTTCCATCTAAAACAAACCAAGCCAAGTCAAATTGAACCAAACAAAATCAAAATAAACCATGTCAATATTAAACCAAGACTAGGCTAAGCAAGACAAGTCTAACAACAATCCACCTAACAAATATCAAAAATTCGTATACGTATAATAAAAATACGTATAACGGGAAACGGGCAGTGACTTGAAGAGGATTCTGACTCTTGCAAGTGCCCTTGATGCTGATCTACTTTTGAAATGCTCAAGAAGTGGGCTCGAGCTTGGAGTGTGTATGTGTGTGTGTGTCTGCGAATGAAGAAATGATCCTTCTATTTATAGGCCGCAGAATGATCTGCTTATGTGCGCATGTGTGCTATGCGTCTGGAGAACTTGCACGTTAGGATGTCACATGGCTGATGCTGATGGGCGCATGGATGATGTACCGTGAAGTTGGAGCTGAATCTGTTTGAACTGCACTGTTGGGCTACGGTGGAGCTGACATGTGGCAGTTGTCGAGATTCGGTTAGTACTGAGATCTTGAGTGGTTAGCACTCATCCTTGAGCAGAATTGAGTCAATGACACATGGCACGTGTCCATGGCTTAAAGATCTCATATTTGGTGGAGAGTGATCTATCAGGATGCGCCTGGGATCTGGCGGATGAGAAGACTTGGCTCATAGCTTTTAGGAGTCACAAATAAGTCTGGGCACATGGCTTTTGAGACGCATGCAAAGCTTTTGGGCGCATGGCTATGGGGGCACATGCAAATTTTGAGTGTGTGACCTCGGAGGCGCATACGAGCAGTCAGTCGGTCACGTGGTAGGACACCGCTATAACCGATAAAATAAGAAATGATGAGGCCGACGTTAGCGGCTCTTCGTTCTCTACAAAAATTGTCAACTTCTCAATCTTGAGACACGTGTTGTCGACTATGTGCTTGATGGGTAATGAGCTTAGGTGGACGCATCTGTCTGTGTTTCACTGGGCATATCAGCATGGGGCGCATGATGCTGAGGAGCACATCCGCTACGTGGCTTATTTGGTCAGCTTTCTCGAGTCTTTCGAGACACGATTTGATGATTCTTTGACTTAGCTAAATTTGAGGTGGCAGATTCATCACCATTAATGCAAGTTTATTGCACTGACTTCGAAGAACTTACCACTTGGCATATGTGTTTGATTTGACCTGGCCTATAAATAGCAGCGGTGAAAGAGAGTTTGCTCGTATTTCAAACGACTTCTTGATGAAGATTAACTCGACCGATCCTCCTCCTTGGGAAGACGTTGTACTGTGGATTATGGATCTCCTTGTTTGAAGAAGCTTTGACGATAAACTCCTTCAGAAGACTGAGATGCGCCGGGAGAGCTATGGACATAACTGCTTATGTTAGAACCCCTTGTTGGCAGTATTCTTCTACAATATGGCGTTGAATGCCTGTTGCATCCAAAGATCGGGGTCGTTGTGTCCCGACTTTCGTTATACTGGAAGAGCCACCAGATTCAGGTTGATTGCCTACCTACGTTCTGTTCAATAAGTGCTTCATTAGTCGAAGCACTCGTGCGTTGACGAGTGTTTCGCGACGGGGCAGGGAGATGCGCCTAGTTGAGCCGTTAGAATGATGCGCCTGGCCGAGTTATCAAAGTGATGTGCCTAGTTGTAGTTTTTAGGCTTCTTCTTTGTAGTAGGCTTTCTTTGTAGCAAGTATTTAGGACATGTAGTACATTTTTATATGAAATAAAGAATCAATCTTTATGTGGCTCTTCTACTTGCTATTTTCTGAATGATGATACTTTAGGGACGCATAGTACTTTGGGCACATAACCTCCGAGGTTCATGATATAAATGTGCCTGCAATTCCATGCTTCTACAAGTTATTACAACTTTGTTCTTTTATTACAACTTTCAAACAAGGAAAGAAACTAGACGACATGTGCGGCTAAAACTCCTGGGCTCCCTGTCCAGGCTCAAATATCTCCTCGAAACCCAAATCGGATCCATAGTAAGAACTAAAAGCAAGCTCTTCGTCATTGCAGTCACCTAAAATATTGGTCTCTAGTCTGGAGGGGAGCAAGAACATATATCCATATCCAGCATTCTAATAAATAATAAATAATGCGAGGGCAGTTTAAAAGCATTATTATATTTTTTAAATAATAATAAAGAGTCAGCAAGGCAATGAAATCTCAAGAGCGGTAATGATGCAATCTACAATGATTCAATAGTAATTTTGAGCATATAGCAATCTGTGACTGGCTGGTAGATTCAATGTGTATAGTAACATTGGACCTAATGCTAATATACGGTACGACTCAACCCCTATACAATAGGGGTTACTGTGAGAGAGTCAATATTATTAACATGACTTTGGTCACAGTTGCTATACTATTCTCCAATTCCCGAGTCAATAAGTCAATCAAGTAATAAATATAGGGCCCAAGAGGGATCCCATGAGTTAGTGTCGATACAATATATGTTAGTGCTATTGATGCACTGCATTTAATTATTAACAAAAATATGAACATGAATAGTATGAAACTTGTCTTGGTTTTTTTATGCTTGAAAGGGAGACAAGGAAATACGGCCTCAGACCTAGGCCCTGGAACCTACATTAATTTAATAATCCGATTTAGAAAACATTATAAGGGTTTTAATTAATAACGCCAACGATTAACATAATGATCAATTTTATTATTAACAAAACTTATATTTTATAGAAAAATAAAACTATAATTATTTTTAATACATTTAACCACGTATTATAATTGGTAGCTAAAAACAATTTTCTAATAAAACTATTCATTATAAATAATGTGAGTAATACTACATTTTATTTACTAGTAAATAATAAACAGGTTTCTCATAAAACTAATATTCTAATTAGATTTACTTATATAAAATATCTGAAAAATACTTTTAAAATTAAATAGTGTTTTATTTATATAACTAACCATAGTATTTTTAAATAGATACTTTTAAAACAAAAAAATACCATTTTAATAGTTTTAATACTACGAGAATCATTTATTTAGAAATTCTTACTATTTTAGGAATATACTTAAGGATAGTAATTAAATACCATCTTAAAACTTATTTTAACAAGAAAATAGTAATAATAATTTCTAACTAATCATTTTAGCTAACTAATCATTTTAATGAGTTTATTACAAAAAAAAATATTTGTATTAATACTTAATGAGAAAATATTTAATTACGCAAATAAATACATGATTTATTAAGGAATAATAAACTAAAAAAAATTTCTAAAAAATATTAACTGTTCTTTTTTTAATCTAATTTATTTTTCCTATAATTTATTAACAAAATAATTACAGCCTTTTTTTAAACCGTTATTCTAAAATCATAATTTACTTTATTTACAAGCCCATAATAATCAGTAATTTTACAAATATGTCTATAAAATATACTATAATTTGAGAATAATTAAAAACTCACTCTAACCTTTATTTCTTAATAAAAACTTTTATTAATTAAAACTAATGTTTATTCTGATGGAAATATTAAACTAATGATTATTATAGTTAAAACTTACTACTAATTCTATGTTGTCAGGAAGATTATGGGTTTTTTGGTTTCTATTTCTTAAGGCACAGAACAAGACATGATACTAAAATATTGGGTTCTGGTTTCTAAACTAGCAATCCCAAATTGACAAATATTTATTCTGTCAATTGGTCGGTCATGCCAAAGTTTTTAATAGGAAACAACAAAAGGTTCTACGGGACTTACTGGTAGTCAAATGAAGGAGAACTGAATGGTAGATTCGGCCTCGGGGTCGCACAAAAATGACGGGGCATGGATGTACGTGCACAGGGGCACGCGAGCGAGATCGGCATGGCGTACAGGCGCACGCGAGGAGGCGAGCAGCCAAGGTGCTGGTTCGTGGGGTCGCGGCTTGCTGGTGGTGCGCAGGAGGCGCGCCGACCTGAAAAGGGGTCCGATGGAAGGTTGGGAGCCACGGGGCCGCACGAACACGCTGGCGGGCGTGGGGAGCACGCTGGTGTGTCGACGGGCTGGCGCCAGGGTCGATGGCTGGGCACGAAGTCGGTCGATCGGGCACGGGATAGGCCTGTCGGCGGTCGGACGTGTGCATCAAAAATGTCCCAAGAGGGGTATTTAAATGTTTGGGGTGTCGCGGGGAGCGTCGGGATGCGCTTAGATTTGGAAGAGGAGGGGTGTGGAGAGAGCTAGGAGATGTTTGTGAAGGGTGGTGAGAGCTTCTGTGAGGAATGAGTTTCTGTGAGAGAGAAAGGTTTCTCTTTTGATTTGCACGCAAAGATACATTACAGATCCGGGAGAGGGGGTTCGTGCGGGGTAGCCGGGTGACTGGGGCAGTGGGGTTAAACGGGTTTAGTTAAATCAGTTTGGGTTAAAGGGTTAATGGGTTCGGGCAGGAAATGGGCTAAAACCACAGGCTCAAGTTATGGGCTTAGCTAATAGGATCTAATTAAACTAGCCAAAATCAATAATTGAATAATCAATGCAATCAATTATATCAATTAATATTTTAGGAATAAAATAAAATTGTTTTTTCCATATTCAACCGACTAATATATAATAATATTAGTAATAATATATTAATAATAATAATAATAATAATATCTAGTCTAAAATTACATTCAGCCACTTATATATAGTAAAACCTATTTATTAATTAAAATCCAGGCAGTGGGTTTTACAGGACCTGATTATTTCGTGGTTTACTATTTCTGTGTGGGTGAGATTATACGTGTAACCTGTGATGTTGTTTTGGGATTGTTATCTTGATTTACAGCTTAAGCAATTGCTAATGGGCTTGGTAGGTAGTATGGCCCATTGGTGATATGTTGATGGCATATATTCATATACCTGGTCCCGTGTATTTGGGATCAGGGCATTACAGTAGGCGTCGTCTAGACAACCGTCTCGGCTGCCGTTTAAATCACCGATCCTTATCTTCTTGAGCAACATCCTATCACCATCACTAATACTATAGGGTTATTTGAATATATGAAGTGGACGAAAGCGTTAAATTTAAATTTTACATACAAATTATATATGCATCTTCTTACATTTACATATTTTTCTAGGTTAAATTATGCTAATGACACTCAAATTATAACGCTTGGACGTTTTTGGTACCTTAACTTTTTACTACTCATTTTTGGCATTCCAACTGTATAAATTGTTCATTTAAAGAAATTTTTGTCAACAAAAATGCTATTTTGCCCGTCGCTGGGAGGTGATTGGGCGGGCCCGCATGACGGCCAGCCATTTCCCCTGCTAGCATGGGGCCACCCCAGGCCAGAGGCCAATGGCAACGCGCCACGTGGTCGTACCGGTGTGGTCACCTTCCAATGGCAGACAAAATAGCAGCATTGTTTTGTCAATTTTGAAGTATATCAAAATCATTTTAAAAGAATATTTGAAATACACATATTTAAGTTGCACTTTTGTACTTCATAATATGTTTTTGAACTGGTCTCGATGTACTTCACATTTGGGGAAATATATTTTAAAAAAGCAAATTATGAAGTTAGGGTGCCAAATCGAACAATGAGAAGTTAATATGTCAAAGCGTTCGAACGTTATAGTTAGAATACTACTAAGATAACTTAGACTATATTTTTATTTTATTTGTTATGATACTTTGAAGAAATGAAATTTGATATTGGTAAAATTTAGAATCATGTTGTTTGGAGGTTTGTTCTCAAAGAGTAGAAGAGGGGCCTCTAACCTTCAAAACCCACTACAGCCGCCAGAAAATTTCCTCTACCATACTCAATTTCATCATAAATACAAATAACGGTACAACTTAACAATTTTTTTGCAAATGGATATTTTTTGCCGGCTTGTCTGTCGGAAATCATGTTATTTTTCTGGCTCGGTTTAATTACGTGGTTAGTTTAGTTAGGTTCTCGGTTTATCTAGGGGTGGGTTTAGATTGGTTTGGTTGGAGTGGGTTTAGGAAGATATATTTGTTTTTATTTGCTACTTTTTTTGTTAATTTGCTTTTACTTTTGCTAATTAGATTTTTGTTTTTTGTATTGCTACTTTGCTTCTTTCTATCTTCCCAATGTTATATTTCTTTGTCGGGCAGCTTAGAGTAGCTTAGGATAGGTTTGAATCCAATGCTTAATTGCCGGATAGGGATGATTACATAAGATGCGAAAGAGGAGAATGAGCAGCATGCAAAAAGAGGAAACAAAGAAGAGAGGAAACCCATATAATAGAGGAGAATAGAGAAGGGCAAATAGAAGAGAAGGTAGAAAATAGAAGAGGAAACGACACAAAAAAGAAGAGAAAAGAGAGAAGAAGAGCAAATATAAGAGGTTTAAATTTAATTTTTTTTGTTTTTTTGTGTTTATTATCTTAGAATTATGTATAATTAAATTTGATGCTACTGCAACCAGATGGATTAGCAAAACGATGGACATATTCCGGGAGACTCCACTACAGATCTGATTATCCAGCAGCGTGTATCGCATATATCAAGTTCTATATTTTCTATAAAAGTATACTAAATTTTAATTGTGTTAGTTATTATAATGTATATATTAGACATGTATGTGGTAATAACAAATTTTTTATTTACACAACTTCGGGTGTTGGAATTTGACTAGTGACCAAGAGGCCATGGTGGTCATATTTGGATTTAAGTACATTAACGAGATACGTTTTCTATGTCACGATAGATATTTGATTCTAAGTCTAGTTGAGTGTTGGTGGCTCAGACGGAATATATTTCAGCTACAGTTGGAGAAATGACTATTAGCCTAGCTAATGTAGCAAATATTTTAGGATTACCTATTTCGGGTGAACATATAATATTTGATGAGTCATTTTTTGGTGATACTATAATTATGGAGTACCTAGGTGTGGAGTCACCAAAATTAAAAGACAAAAGTTTAGTCACGTTTAGTTGGCTCCGTCGTAATTTCATGTACCTAGATCGTATTGATGACAAAGAGATCTCTGTTGATGAGAATCGGGTATGTATAACAGATAAGGTTAATATTTATGTTATTTTGTATATAATATTAATTTAACACCTATCATTTTTTATCATTTATTTTGGCCATTTCTTGCACAATGGCCTACTTACTCGGCTTAATAAGTGCAGTTATCTTTCCCGACTCATCAGATATGATAAACTTGTGCGGCCAATAGATAAAACTATGAAAAATTTAAATTGATGCATGACATTAATGCAGGTATAAAAATTGTTGTTCATTTTATAACATTTACAGTTTGTTGACTTACATCAAATTATTTTCATAGGTTTGGTCCTACGAATATTTTTTTATCGGTGGGCAAGTGACCAGTATTAATTCCAATGCTGGTATCTTTCCGGTAGCTTTACGATGAACCACAGCTGTGTAGAAGCCTAAAAATCAATGGATGCCCCTCTCAACAAGGCGTCAGTATCAAGTAGCGCTATATCACTAGGTTGCGCCAGCCTAAGGTTGTGCCTAAGCCAGGGTGCGCGAGCTCCACGTGGCAAGCATCCTCGAGATGATGTAACGGCTGTCATCATTATTGACAGCTCTAACAGCTCGTCAGTCGAAGAAAATCTATTCAACTCCCGCACAACACGGCGCTCGAGGAGATTTTGTCAGCATGCAATTAATGATGACAGCTATCTCGTGCAAGTTATCAAGAAGTACGAGAATCAATCATCATAGCACAGAATACCCAGTCAAAGGTGCCAAACGTCAAGTTGTGCGCTCGTGCCACCTAGTGTGTTGACGCCACCCGATCAACTTTTGTTCAGAAGCAGGATGACGAGGCACACATGCCACTAATTTCGAAGAATGTGTCCAGTACACTGCCCACGACCATGCACATTTCACTCACAGAATGCCATGCGTCTCTAGCAGTTCAAGTAACCGTTCGCGCAACTGGATAGAAGGCGTGCAACCTGAAGTACGCGCAACTCAGAAAACAATTATTTTAGAACTCTAGAAATAAAGTTTCAAATCTGTTCTAAAGTATCACTAATGATCATAATCTCCTGCTAAAGTGCTGCTGCATTCTACAGAGGCTTATGTCTTCAATATCACATCGTCCAAGGGATAAAGTGATCATATTCTGATCAGATTTCTATAGTCATACTTCCCCAGAAATCATTCTACTCTTGTACTTTATTTCTTTCTTAGTTTGTAAATTTTAAACCTTTGTTTTTACAAACAAAATGGTGACTCTGCTGGGGACGACTTTCTCCTCCGACGAGAAAGTGACAACTCAATGTGATATCGCGTTGATCGGCAAGACGCAGAAGACCTTGGTCGTGCAAGTTGACCAAACAAGCTGCGAAGCCATGATTAGTGCTGGAGGTACCAGGCATGCAACTATGGCTACCAAGAATAAGTCATGTGTCGTTTGGCCTTTTTTCATCCTTTTCCGGTCTTTGACTCGACAAAAAATACTTCTGGTTGTGCCCTTGCGCTAATCAATACAAAAACTCTTTTGGGTAGAAACTCTACTCATCTTGATAGAGACAATCAAATCTCTGACGAAAAAGTAAGTTCTGTTCAGAATGAATTTTCTGCTACTCGGTTACGTCGTCCTAAGCACACAGGAACAGGGTGTACAGCCAAACAGGCATTCTGCCTACTCCCAAGAATTCAAGTCAGGATCTGCCAACCCTACGTATCTCATAGTCCAAACAAAGAAAGCTGCTAGTGTCTCAAACAGACACACAAATGGCTATCTGACTTGTACGCCCATCTTAACAGGCGCCAGTCAAGAGCAACTTCAGCAAGTCACAATGCACGCCAGCTACAGTCTGTGCCAGCAGCCAACTTATGCTAGAAAAAGATTTCTAAAGTCAAGAATCCTCTTACCTATGCCAATCAACTCAGCACCTCCTTGTACACTCAGGATACAGGACATCTCTAGAACAGGAATCATGTTCCCATTGTCATCAAGGAATACATCCCTCCGACTTCTTTTCGTCCTATCGTTGTAACCGATCTCCGTGAACTTCTTGCACAAAAGTGGAGGATTGTAAGGCCGTCTCATCCATTTGTCGTTCTACAACAAGAACATCACTGCAATCATCACCATAAGGTAGTCATCAAATATTACTGCCAGTCAGCTAAGTGGTCTGTCTTCGACCGTTTGAACTATGTTCAGACTCCTGAACCAGTGATAGTAGACGAAGATGAATTGTTGTACGCTTCTATCAACATAACATCTCGAAATACTGGCAGTGGAAAGCGTCCAAGACGTAAAGCATCCCACGACCCAAGTCAACAATACTTAGATCGGATCTGTGGTTCCGGTGAAGGGGTCTACCGATATACCAGATCAAGAAGCCGAGATACAATCGGTCAAAGAAATCTTTGTTCTGATCGAGATACAATCGGTCAAAGGAATCTTCCTTCTGACCGAGATACAATCGGTCAAAGTAATCTTTCCTTTGACCAAGAAACAATCAGTCAAAGGAATCTTCCTAACTTTGACCAAGATTCCATCAGTCAAAGGAATCTTCCTATCCCTTGTCCTGGGAATAGTTCCTTATATGACTTGGATGCCGACAATGAAAGTTCTGAGCGAACCATCTTTTCTACCAGTTCCTCTTCAGTGGCCAAAGAAGTGATAGCATATGTCACTAATGAGGAACAACACATATCTAGCTCTAATAATCAAGAGCAGAGAATTGTTGCCTTGGAGGCCGATTTGAAGAGCATGGCTGAAATGATGACAGGTATGCATGCTGTGATCATGGCACAACACACCGTTCCAACGGTTGTGATTCCAATTCTGACCCAAGAACCTGTAACGACATATGCTCCCGTCAATATTGGTTTAGGGGTACAGTTTCCTCATACTGCTTTAGTACCATTTTAGGCTACTCTAAGTCAGTCTGGTGCTGGGTGTAGTACTTATCATGCAGTCCCAACTCCTAACACACCAAATCAGTCCACTGCTCCACAACTATTGAAAGATGCTAATGAGACCATAAAACTTTTGTGTACTCAATTTGAAGCCTTCAAACAGAAAGACGGCATACAGAAGCTTGGGATTAAACAACCTTATCCCATAGAGTGGAAGAAAATCCAGTTTCTACCCAAATATAAACCTCCTACCGTTATGCTATTTGATGCCAGTACATCCCTAAGCCAGTACCTCAACTATTTTGAGGTAATGACTGATCAACTTTATCCAAACGATGCTCTACTCACTAAAGTATTCGTAGGATGCTTAGCTGGTACAGCTTATGACTGGTACCGCAGTTTGCCAGACAGTTGCATAACCTCCTTTTATGGATTCAAAAAAAAGTTTCTGGAACAATTTTATGAGGGAACAAATGACATGACTATGTCAGCCCTCATCAAAATTAAACAATGGAATAATGAAACTACTGAACGTTTCACTGAATAATTTTGCCGTAAGGCACTCAAAATACCTCTAGGAACTCCAGATGCTCTGACTATAGACACATGCAAATCAAACTTGTTGCCTATAATCAACATGTGTATGGCTCTACACAGTTTCAAGATTGGCCTTCCTTCATAGCAAATGCCAAGGCAGCACAAGAAAGTGCCAATAAGTTCAAATAATTAGGCATTCAGATGCCTAATCTTGACAGAGATGAACATACTACATCCAACGGCGGTGGCCGTCAAAATAATCGCAAAGGCAAAGAGACTTTGGCTATCAATGTTAAAAACAAAAACGCTCTAGCCGTCAATATAAGTCAGTCTTAGTCAACACCTACTCCAACAGCACCACCACAAAGGGAACTACGTCCTAAAGAAAAATACTCCTTCGACGAAGATGATGTCATGAGCATATTTGATTGCTTGATTCAGAGCAATAAACTTAGCTGCCGGACGTAAAGAGGCCATAGGAAACGAGTAAAATTTATCATCCTAAATATTGTGTATATCACAGGTTTCTTGGACATCCGACTCGAGCATGCTATGTACTCAAAGAGAAAATCCAAGAGATGATCAAATCCGGCACAATCACTCTTCAACAAGATGATAAGACCATAACTGCTAATGTCGTTTCTCTAAAGTTTGGCAATTTTCCTGCTCAACTTGTGCAGGATGTAGTCATACACATCCCGAAAGCTACTTTGGAGATTGTCAATCTCCCACCTGCACGAACTAATGGTCTTGTTCCTTTGTCAACCGATAAAGGAGAGATTATGTGGATCCATCCTGATTTGGTAGCTAACTTTAAAGCACCTTCTTCATCCATAAAGTCCAAGAAAGCAGTCAAATATAAGTCATGTCATATGACTTCATTGGATGAACATTATCTTCCATCTTTAACTGTTACCTTCACCTCGGCAGTAGATTCTTCTTCTTCTTATTCAGAGATAACGCTGGCAAAGCTAGAGGCCAATTAACAACCAGCCTTCCATCTATATAGTCAACAATCCTGTGAACTCGTGACGAAGATGATATATGATCTACAAAAAGCTCCTGGTCTGAATCATGGAAAAGGATCTCATGTACCTCTTTCTATATGCCTTTCACACAACCAATCTCGTGTTAGTTTGGGTTTATGGATAGACTCCTCATCTTGTCAAAGAAAGCTGTCCAAAAGTAAGATTCGGATAAAGAGTTACAATATGGTGTCCTTCGAACCTATATCCGAAGAAGAAGCCTTAACTGGTACCAGGTCCGGGAGACTTTACCTGAAAGACTATTCAGAAGGTCAAAATAGCCCTGCTCCTGCTCCAAAGGCTCCTCCAGCATCATCTTCTCCTGTTGTTAATGTTCCATCGGCTTCATCACCTACAGTGGAACCAACTCCTTCCAAACCGATAGCAGCCGACAAAGAAAAATAGCATGTCCGCTTCGAAAAAGTATTAAAAAAGACTCTACCTCTTGGACTTGAGAAGCCTTATAACTTTGACATATTGCCTCAATTGGCTAATACTCCAACAAGGTTATCAATCTTTGAACTCTTGCGTCTCTCAAGGGAAACTCAAAAAATATTGAGTGAAGCTTTGATGCAAGCCGACACTTGTCTTACACTCCTTAAGAAGCTAGATAAGAAACCTGTGACCTTCTTTCATTGTCATAGTGTGATGGAGCTAATACCCAACATCACCTTTACACAAGATGATATGATGCTGGAAGACAAACGACATGACCGGCCTCTCTATTTTAAGAAATATGTCGATACAATAAAGGTTGACCGCATCATGATCGATCCTGGGTCTGTAGTCAGTATTATGTCAAAGACTATACTAGATGCTCTGAAGATCCATGTACATAATCTTTCTACAACTATCACGACAATCCTGGGATTTAATTCTGGTAGAAGTGAACCCCTGGGAAAGATTCGTCTGAAAGTACAAATCGACAATCTTCGTACAAAGGTCACCTTCTATGTGATCGATAATCATGGATCCTATAATGCCTTGCTAAGAAGACCATTTTTGCATGAGCATAATATCGTGCCACCAACTCTTCATCAATGCTTCAAGTATGTGGGCGTTAATGGAGAGGTCCAAAATGAGGTGGCTGATCTTAACCCCTTTCGAGATATCGAAGCTTATTGTACTGACTCCAGGATATACAAAAAGGAGTTTATGAACGTTGTACTGTCCATGGACACTGAAGAAGATCAGAAGGATAATACAGATGATGTCCTTGTGATTCCGGCCAAAGGACATACTTCTCGTCCTTCATCCTCTCAGACGTTAACCATTTATCTTCCTTCTCATGCTAAGCATCCTCTTGCTGAAAGACGGAGCATAAGGAGCTCACCTCTTCTGAGCCACTTGTTATTGACCTTCGTCATAACAAGCCTCCTTATTCGTCTTCTCATTCTCCACCTCTGATCATCAATCTTAGCAAGCCATCGACTAAGGCCAAAAACCCTGTTGTAAATGATGATGTACAAATCAATAAAATAGCATCTCCTTTACAGTATACTGATGTCTTTTATCATACTCGATGTTACTTAAAAATGCTAAATAACTTCGAATCACTTACAATAGGAGCAGTTCAACCTTTCCAAGATGAAGTATTATTTGAACCAGTACAAGACTTCTTCTTCTTAGTTCCTTCCAGAAAGAAAGATGACCTTCCTAAACATTTTAGTAAAGGAATAGAGCAGAAGACTATGCCCGAAAGTGAGGAAGAAAATGACGATAACGGGAGGCTCCAACTACGTCATTATAGTCAACAATCAAAAGATATTATTCAAAAGATGGGCTACAATTTTAAAGCTGGTCTCAATAACGGTAAGGGAAGGTGAACTCCTATTAGTATTCTTGTTCCAATAGGAAAGTCACTACAATATTATGGCAAAACGAAGTGTGGATTGGGTTATACCTCACCGTTTCCGACCCCAGAGGCCTCCGAATCTGATAAAGAGGAGCGATCTAACTCTTCTGATTCTGTTTTATGGGATTCTGATACCAGTGTAGACCACGTCCATCGGGTAACACAATCTTTCAATATGGTGTATATTGAATTCTCAGAAGACGACGATGACTTTATTGAAGCTCCTAAAGCAGATCCTTGGGCACAAAGGATAGACACTCAATGGGAACTTCGCTTTGAGCAACAAGAACTACCTACTAAAGATCAATTAATTCAGATCGATGTTAGAGAAGAAGACTCGCCAAGAACTATCTTCATCAACAAAAGCCTCCCAGAAGCAAATAAGCAAGAATTAATTCAACTTATTCGGAAATACACTGACGTATTCGCCTGGAGTTATGAGGATATGCCAAGACTGGATCCTCATATTGCTACCCACTTGCTCAACATCTTGTCCAATGCAAGGCCGATCAAACAACAACCGTGTCGACTTTGACCTGACATGATGGATACTATAGAAATTGAAGTCAAAAGCTTATCTCTTGTGGTTTTGTCAGAGAAGAACAACATCCAGATTGGGTTGCCAATGTTGTCCCAGTTATGAAAAAAACGGAAAAGGTTAGAGTCTGCATTGACTTTAGAGATCTCAACGATGCTTGTCCAAAGGATGAGTTTTCTCTTTCGATCACTGATGTCATGGTCGAAAATACTTGCGAATTCGAATGAATATCTTTTATGGATGGACTTTCAGGATATAATTAAATCAAGATGCATCCAAAAGATAAGAAACATACATCTTTCAGTACTCTTTTGGCAGTCTATTGCTACATTGTCATGCCATTGGGCCTTAAAAATGCTGGTGCATCTTATCAGCGGGCTATGAGTACTATCTTCCATGATCATTTACGGAAGATGGTTGAATGTTATGTCGATGATATTTCTGTCAAAAGTCATCTAAAGGAAGACAACATCCAAGACTTGAGAACTATCTTCGATCTAATGTGCCAGCATCAACTCAAAATGAATCCCACCAAGTCATTCCTGGGAGTCTCTAGTGGTAAATTTCTTGGATTCGTTATTACCTCTAAAGTTATACACATTGGCCCTAAGAAAATCAAAGCCATTTAAGAGATGGTCCTCCACGCAACCTAAAAGAGCTACGAGGATTTCAGGGACGGCTTGCGTACATCAGGAGATTCATCTCAAATCTCTTTGGACGTTGTAGACTGTTCACTCAACTCATAAAGAAAGGTGTATCTTTCATTTGGACTGAAGAATACCAGCAAATATTTGAAGACATAAAGCGGTACTTGATGAACCCTCCAGTTCTAGTGCCTCTGGTCTCAGGAATACCCTTCCTGATGTATGATCGGGCAATGGATCATTCATTGGGTGCTTTACTAGCTCAGAAGAACAAAGACAGTCATGAGCTAGTTATCTATTATCCCAGTCGTACAATGATCGGGACTGAACATCAATACAGCCCGGTGGAAAAAGAGTGCCAAGCTTTGATGTTTGTTGTTCATAAAAATAGACATTATATTACAGGCCAGACTATTTATGTTATATCCAGAGCTAACCCTCTCCGGGTCTTGATGAAGAAGCCTAGTATACTTAATTCTAGACTTACAACATGGGCCATATTGTTAGAACAATATGATATGGTCTATGTCCCACAAAAGTTTGTTAAGGGTCAAGCCTTAGCTGGCTTCCTCGTGGCTCATCCAATTCCAGAGACGTCTAAACTCTATAACGAGATTCTGGACAAAACTTTAAAATCTAACATGATTTCAGAAGAAATTCTTTCCTGACGTCTATTCTTTGATGGTGCATCCAGAATTGGACCAAAAGGTACCATTGTCGCTGGAGTTAGAATCGTCCTTGTATCTCCGGATGGATTAGCAATTCAAAGAGCATATTCTTTAGATGAGTCGTATTCCAACAATGTGGCTGAATACAACGCTCTACTCATCGGTCTCTAATTGGCTAAACAGTTGGATATTAAATATTTTGAAGTATATGGAGACTCTAAGCTGATCGTCAATCAAGTTAGAGGCACATATTAAGTTCGACACCAGGATATCGTTCCATATCATGAAGCGGCAGTTAAACTATCTACATCATTCAAGGACTTCTTCATTGAACATGTACGTAGGGCATGCAATACGGAGACTGATGCATTGGCTAATCTGGCAACCGTATTAGCAATCCCAATGAGAAGATAACAAATGATTGTCATCACTAATAGAGAGTTATTTTGCATCAAGAATAACTCAAATATTGAGTCCAATAATTTAACTGAAATCAACGTCATAAGTGAAGACTGGAGAGCTTCTTTCATCGACTTTGTGGTACATGACATTTTACCTGAAGATCCTAAGTAAGCTACAACAATCTGTAGGCGATCAATTAGGTTTAATTACAATCACACCTCCAAGACCCTCTATCGGCGAATATTTGATGGTCTACTTTGACGCTGTCTTGTGGAAGATAAAGCAAAACAAATATTACATGAAGCTCACGATGGTGTATGTGTACACATCAGTCCGGTCCTAAGTCAAAGGATCGTATACGACGTATGGGCTACTACTAGCCCACTATGGTATCAGATGCTATTAAAAATGCAAGAAAATGTCGAGCCTGTCAAATTCATGAAAATTTTATCCATCAACCGTCGGAGTTCCTTCACCTGACTGCTGCATCATGGCCTTTTGAAGCTTGGGGTATGGATATCATTGGTCCTATCAATCCACCGCTATTTAGAGGACATCGGTTTATATTAGCTATAACCGATTACTTCTCTAAATGGGCAGAAGCCATACCTTTATCTGAAGTCAAGACCAGCAGTGTCATCAACTTCATCAAACATCATATGATATACAGATTTGACATTCCTCGACGAATCATTCATGATAATGGACCACAATTCATCAGTCAAAAGTTTACTCGGTTTTGTGATGACAATAGAATCAGTAATGTTGCTTCTACGGCCTATAATTCGGCAGCTAATGGTCTAGCTGAAGCATTCAACAAAACTATCATCAAGCTTCTCAAGAAATTCATTTCTACTAATAAGAGAAACTGGAGTAAAAATCTTGGAGAATGTCTATGGGCTTATCGGACTACTATACGTACTCCAACCGGTTGCACACCTTTCTCCTTGGTGTATGGCTGCGAAGTTGTCTTACCATTGGAAATTCAAATCCCCTCCTTAAGGATTGCAATTGTCAAGGATCTCACAACAGAAAATAATGATCGTCTTCGACTTCAGGAGCTTGAAGCATTTGATGAAAAGCGGCTATTAGCTCAACAACATATTGAGCTATATCATGCTAGTATCTCAAAAGCTTTCAACCGCAAAGTCAAAGTACGAGCATTCTAAAATGGTGAATTAGTCCTTACCGTCAGACGTCCTATGACTATAATACACATGAGCAAGGGCAAATTCGAAGCGAAATGGAAAGGTCCCTATGTTGTAAGCATGATTTTCTCAAACGGAGCTTATTAGCTGACCGAGATGGATGGCCAAGTAGCTATGATGCCTATCAACGACAAATTCTTAAAAAGTATTATGTCTGAAGAAAATATTAGATATCCTCTAAATGTTGTACGTACTAAAAAAACATTGAGTTATTGTCTTTTATACACTCTTCTGATAAACCCTTAAAATCCCCAGCGGAGTATATCCACATCATATCATCTGATCATAAACCCTATCTTTTAGAACCCGGTCGTTTTAAAAGATATCTTATTTTTGAATCCCAGCTGATTCGAAGATAATCAATGGATACATGAATTCATGTCCACATTATCTCTGAATTCTATTATCTACATCAGTAACCTATTACGCCTACATTACCTCTGATAAAGTCGTATTTTGAAATGACAATATTCTGAGAATTAAATTCTGTCACGTCCACATTACCTCTGAACAGATATAATTAGTATTGTTATTTTCTAAGGAGATATGTCATGTCCGGTACCTCTAAACATATTTTTTCATTTTTTATCTATTACTTATGTCTATCATAGATATACAATGAGTAATGGAACCACAAAATGATCGTTAACTTTTATTGATGATTAAAAATACCAAAAATATATCATATAAAAGATAACAAAAGGACCAAATTATTGTAAATAGTTTCATTGGGGAGGTTGGGTACTGAGATCAACAATCAACTTCTTCAGATTTTTAGCTCTCTCTATTCTGGAGTCGAGTACCCTCTGCCTAGCTAGAGCTCTCCCAGATTCTGGATCAAATGGTTGCAGTGAGTCAGCTCGACGTTCCAGTAATGCACCTTCAGTTTGGATAAGTGCATCCCATTGTCTCTTCAAGTCATCTAATTGGCTCACAGCAATTTGATGCATTTCCAATACCTCATCTTCACGTCGTCGAGCCGCTTTGAGTGCTTCTTGGAGTCGTGTTATTTCAATTTCTAAATTCTGGAGGCAAGCCTAAAATTCTGTAGGTTCCTTCTCTTTCTCTGCGGCTTCAGTCTTATGACACTCAACAGAAAAAGTTTTGAGATTCCAACTCTGCAGAGCGCTGTGAGAAAGCTACCACAAAAGCTTCAAAATCTATTTTCATCTTGCAGCCTCACGAGCCATCGCCTCGCATTCAGCATCTATAAGTTTCTAGATGTTTCCTCTTGTTAGATCGTTATAAGACTTAATGGATTCTTCAAGTTCATCAAAATATGATCTAAATAGTTGACTATGTCCAGATCATCGATCTTACGGATAGCTCTAATGATGAAGGAAGAAGACTGACTCATAAGGTTGATCCTTTTTCATAACCATTTGAATTAAAGGCTTCAGTGAAGTGAAGAAAGCATTAGTATAAGCTTCGACAACGGCTCTATTTATCGCCGAGATACTCGGAGTAGCCACTTCTGTTTGAATTTTTCCTTCTGTAATAGCTGGAGGAATTACAGATTGTACACCAGGAGACCCAAGTACTGGCATCATAGACGATCTTCACTTTCCAGTTTGGATTCCAATATCTAAAGGAGCCATGGTTGAGCTAAAACTGAATGTAGTTGATGCAGCTGTTGCAAGCATCCCTACAGGACCTACTGTAATCAAGATAAACAGTCATTATACATTATTAAAGGAATTAGGGTAAATAAAAGTCAAAAAATTTATATGATCCTCGTAATACATATGGGGTCTCACGGGGCATGTCCAGATCTGAATGGAGCCTGGCCATGGTAGTTTCAGATACGGCTGCCAGACTACTTCCAGCTTTGGAGCCGCCTGATAGGAAAAGGCTGCTTCTGACCCCTGATTCTACTTGTTCAGTTGGGGCAATCACTTCTGCATCCTTGACCTCAAAAGCATGGTTGGTAGGGGTTTGAGTCTCCGCAATATTAGTATTAGGATTTTCAACGATCCCAGCATCTTCAGGAACCATAGTCTGATTTTCATCCATTCTTTCATGATCATCAGAATTGTCATTGTTTTTAGGTTCTTCAGTTCTTAGACTTAGGAGCCCCTTTTTAACAATGGGGTGCTCCTCACCCTCAGCAGTGGTATGGCCTTCTTCGGTCGATAGTTCTAGGTTCAGTGGGACTTCCATTGAAGCTTGCTCTCCTTCAGTGGCGCTTGTGGAATCATCTCCGATTGAGATATCGCCGTAGTCGCAACCTTTGAGGGCTGCTATTATTTCTCGATCTTCTTGAGAAAGAGTAGGAGTTTGGGCAACCATAGGATCTACAACCTCGACATGAGATTCTGTAGGATGCATCTCCTTCTCGAGAAGGGTGGTCTCTAGGACTTCGGGAGTTGGAGATGATATCATTACTCCTGTTGTAGCCAGTGCAGTCACCGGAACAGTAAATTGCATAACCCTGTATCCTGGGATCTCCATTGTAGTGACTAAGGCTAGAGTGTTGATTACTGTAGCCTTTGCAGATGAAAAAGAATAATCTCAATATATTATTCAAATCATGATTATACTTAAAAAGTACCAGAGATTACCTTTTTGAGGTGGCAGATCTTTCTGCGAGGGTAATGATGTATCAGGTCGACTCGAAGATACCCTTGGTCTGGAAGAAGTGGGTGAAGCATCAATTTCTTGACTATCCGCTTGATAATTTCCTTCTGGCCTTCCGCAACAAAGGTGACACAGTTTCTTCTTCAATCTCATCAAGGTTGTATTGCATAACAGGAACCCTGGTAAACTCTCCTTGGACAGCTCGGTTGCCTCTTGGAACTGAAGAAGGAGTTGCCTCTCCTCCTACAGGGGATGCCCCAATATGTATTTTCTTTGACTAAGATCGTGTTGTCCTAGTGGTGGGCTGCTCAGTAATGGCCAACGTGGTCTTCTTTTTCTTTCCTACAACCTTGGAAGAAGAAGAGAGATCACCAGGGTGTGAAGGAGCAGATGACTCTCCAGTTTTTCTTTCCTTTTTGAGTCCCTTTGCGGGGGACTTCTCCTATCGTATCTTCAGTGACACATCTAGCTAATCATTAACTTCATCTTGGAAGCCCACAAGAGAAGCCTCCAGAGGTTCATCGGCGGGGTCTCGATCTTCTGTATTCCTGAATGATTGTACAGTATGGACTCCAGCCCTTGATCATTTACTAGCAAAGCTATGGGCTAGGTGGAAGTTTTCGGCGAAAGTGTTGGCCGAAGTATAAAAATTTGTGTATGTATATAACATACATGGGCCTGTCTCGGAGATATTGGGCATCGAAAATGTGGCATTGGTTCTTCTTGCATTGTAATGTCTCCAAGCCCTGGCACTATCTATTAGGTAACCCTTAGCCTATAAACAGGTGGTGGCATTACCTACGTGCAATTGATCATAGCCGTACTGTCAAATAAATCGACTTGGTAAATACGGTTCCATAAAGCACTCATCCTCAAACCGGTACACTAGATGTGATGGTCGGATCGTCTTCAACCATGTGAACTCAGCCGAAGATAGACGGAGAGATGCTGCTTCTAGATCCATGAGTTGTGGAGGGAGATTCTCATAACCTGGAGGAGGTAGAACACGTTGAAATCTCCATCCAGACCCTCGGTTCAAAGCTTTTCGATATTCTGATAGTACCTTTATATTCTATCGAGCATTGGAATAAGGCCTGATAAAATTGCCTCCGACTTCACCCATATCGGGGTCCATCAAGTCAGGGTAGTGCAACAGCAACCACCCAAATAGATATGTGTATGGCATTTTGGTACGAGGGAAGTCGTCCCGATAATTCTTATCGTACACCATGGTGTTAACGAAAGAACGCAAGCCTGCATTCAAACGGTAGGTCATCACCGAGAGAAGATCCATCTTGTAGCTGAACACTAGACGTATTGCGGCGAATAGTACACCTCGATGGAATCGGTCAACGGTATTGGCTCCGGGTATCATAAACCGCCGTAGCCATAAAGAGAGAAAACCTGCCAGTTGGGCTTCTCGAGACATTGGTCTATAACCCTGTCTATTAAATTTTGATTGGGGCACCAGCAGTGAATGGGTACCAATCTACATCCAGGATATTATCGTAATGCTTAGATTTTTCTATTAATTTTTCTATATCACTGCGGCTGAGCGGTTTGAAGAAACAAGGATCGCGAGCTTGACTCTTGACGATCTTTTCTTTATGAGCGTGTCCCAGAAACAAGTATGGCAGCCATTTGGTGGTGTAGCAAGTCCTTTTGGAAGT
Source organism: Iris pallida (assembly GCA_029216955.1). Lineage (NCBI taxonomy): Eukaryota > Viridiplantae > Streptophyta > Magnoliopsida > Asparagales > Iridaceae > Iris > Iris pallida. The sequence continues at coordinate 8,258,542 of JANAVB010041619.1, forward strand.
ACTCTTGTAGTAAATGGAACAGATCATATAGTGGCATAACAACTCTTCAAACACAGCCACCATCCAAGGGTTCTCTGCTGATAGGGTATCTAGTTCCTCGTTTGTGGGCACATATTCTTCATATAGGTTTTCACCCATTGGCAATTGTGAAATATACTATATTTCATGAAGTGCGAAGCTAATTTCTCCGTGAAGAGTCATGAAGGTACCGGTCCTCTTATTGTATCTAGCCAAAAACATGTGAGCATTCGGTCGAAAGTCATGAGTAGTGGTCCAAATCGGATTATAGAGCTCTAGTTCGAGGAGTTTATCCTTAAAATGATCCAAAATCCAAACCTTTACACTGTTCCAGCGTTTCATGTCAGGGTTCACTAAGCCTGTTAAGCGCATGGTTTGGTCTGGGTATCTCCCCCCAGCCTTTGTAAACATGTTCGCAAAAAATATGTACCCTGACGGGAAGCAGCATTGATGAATCTTCAGGAGGTATACAGCTTGGTCTTAAACCTCTCAGATAGGAAACATATCTCTCTGAAGTATTGTAGAAAAAATCCTTGTTCTGCAGACCCAATCTGTAGCATATCTTCCCAACTCTGGCCTGTTGAATCGGGGTCAAATCCCACATTATACGTCAGGGATAACTGGAAAATGCATATCGAGACAGGGACAGATATCTCGACATTTCTGTTTGATACATGATTATGTCCCCGCATTGATAAAATTTATCTTCTCTCTTCATTTTGGGCTGAGACGTCTTCTTCATCGCCTCTCCAAACAAGAAAGCTGGCTTCTTATGAACGATATTGTCCAGACTTTCCAAAGGTTTACCGTTCATCAAGCATAACAAAGTGGGGTTCACTTACGCTACGAGCATAGCCCTTCGGGACTTAGGAAGATCATATTGAGGGTATTGTACGTGGGATAAGTCTTCTCGGTATTCTGACACATTGAAGGCCGAAGCATATCTTTCAGCATCAGGGTCTTCTCTTAGATCGACTGCAAAAAAGAAGAGAGTAAAAGATCAATTATAAAGTCTATACAACAGTATCTAAATTTAAAGCAGGGTGCGCAAGGTCATAGGTTGCGTGAGCATCTAAAAAATATATAATCTAGGTTGCACAAGATTCTATGTTGCGCAGGCCTACAGAGTGCGCATAGTGTCAGCTCAAGTTCTGCATTGGCAAGTTATCAAGTTGCGCCTAGTGCAAACTCGAAGTACGTATGTTTGAAGTGCACATTTGCACAAATTCAGAAGGCATAAGTTCAAAACTTGCACAACACAGTTCATAAAAAGCAAACAGTGCATTTTAACGCAGCCAACACTCTAAAAAGAGGAGGCACAAGTAATAAAGTGCATGCCTACACTCTAAAATGAGGAGGCGCATGTTACAGAGTGCGCAGATCAATCAGAGCTCTAAAAAGAGATGATCGACTCTGGCATAGTATATTTTGTGTTTACTGGCGCCCTAAGTGATGTCGATTTGTTCTATGAAGATCACCTTCGAGAGGTGGGTTGGCTTGTTCATCTCTCGATGATTGAGGTGCATAGCGAGGCGCCCTCGACGGTGATGTACGCGATGAAGGCCCGACAATGGCCTTTTCTATGTCGGCGAGGACTTCCTTGGTGCCATTGACGATCGTCGGAGAAGCTTCGGGAGTTAGAAGGAAGAAGATGAACAGCTTGAGGAAAATAACTTTCAGTAAAAGTTAAAATTCCTCTTTGAATGGCTATTTATAGCCTAAAGGGTATTTCAAAACAGTTGCGCAACTTGTGTTAAAAAAGCGGAGTTCGTTAAACTTTGACTGGCGCAACTCGTATCAAAATTTTCTAATTCAAAGTGTTTCAAATTTTAAAAAATCTTTCAAACTTTGAAAGATTTGAAGGGGGTCTTGTAGAAGCCTAAAAATCATTGGGCGCCCCCTCTCAACAAGGCATCAGTATCAAGTAGCGCCATATCACTAGGTTGCGCTAGCCTCAGGGTGTACGAGATCCACGTGGCAAGCATCCTCGAGAAGCTATAATGGCTTCCATCATTATTGACAGCTCTCATAGCTCGTCAGTCGAAGAAAATCCATTCGAATCCTGTGCAACGTGGCGCTCGAGGAGTGTTGTCAGCATGTAATTAATGCTGACAGCTAGCTCGCACAAGTTATCTAGAAGTGCGAGGATCAATCATTATAGCACAGAAGACCCAATCATAGGCGCCAAATATCAAGTTAGTCACTCGCACCACCTAGTGTGTTGATGCCACCCAATCAACTTTTGTTCAGAAGCAGGATGACGTGGCACGCATGCTACTAATTTCGAAAAACATGTCCACTACACTGCCCATGACTACGTACATTTCATTCACAGAATGCCACGCATCCCCAGCAGTTCAAGTAACCGTTCGTGTAACTAGATGGAAGGCATGCAACCTGAAGTGCACGCAACTCAGAAAACAGTTATTTCAGAACTCTATAAATAGAGTTTCAAATCAGTTCTAAAGCATCAATAATGATCATAATCTTCTGCTAAAGTGCTGCTACATTCTTCAGAGTCTTGGGTCTTCAATATCACTTCATCCAAGGGATAAAGTGATAGTCTTCTGATCAGATTCCTATAGTTGTACTTTTCCAGAAATCATTGTACTCTTATACTTTCATTCTTTATTAGTTTGTAAAATTTAAACTTTTGTTTTTGCAAACAAGCTGCAGCTTATTTAGCACATTGTGTTCACTCGATTGCCTCTATATATTGGGGCCAATTTGATACGCTAAAGTATACAGAGGTAAAATATGCTAATTATCCAGTTTTTGTTTTCTACATTTATTATGTTTATAGTACTTATTATTTTTTCGACATCAAATAGGTTACATGGTTACCTTACGCGCATGATCAGTATCAGTATGCTCCTGAGATACAAAAAACAACCTATAGTTTAAGTTGTCATAGGTTTTACATAATATACCACAGAGACATCAAGTTTCATCATGCTGATTATGTTTTATGACAACTCGGGATGAACCAAATTTTTCTAGATAATTTATCTTGTTTGAATCGTGGTAGAGCTAGTGCAACTATAAGAGCCAAAAAATTAATCCTGTTTGGAATTCTAGATTTGAGACATATGGTGTGGCACATCTGTCTGAACCGATAGTAATTATAGAAGACGGTAAGTTATTTAAACAATTATATCCTTTTTGAATTAAATCATAATAAAACTATATGCTCATATTTGTGTAATTGGTGTAGCATTTGTGATATTGCATATAGATCTTGGTGGGGAGCTCCTCGTATAAGTAATAGATTATATTTATCTGAGGAGCCTTGATTCCAGCATCGAGCTATAGATGATTCCATCTTGCGTGAGTTTTATGAACATATGGCTGGGATGGTACGTATGACTTTATTTGAATATTTATCTATAGTACTTATTTATAATTTGTCAAGTTAATATTTCAGGCTCCAAGTATACAGCAAGCAATCGAAAATCCAAATCCTGATATATGGAGAAGGAAATTAAATAAAATTTCGGGTTATATACAAGCAGATCCGGCCCCCCGAACTCTCCATTATATATCCCGCCAGTTTATTATTTAGGCATTATTGGGCGGTGACATGCACGTCCCCGTAGGAATAGACACAATGTTACACAACCTCAGGACTGTCTCTGATAGCCCACCTCAGCATACTGACAAGGTCCCGCCTCAGCATGCTGACGAGGGGACTTCTCAATGGGCTGGTCAGGGTACTTCTCAGTGGGATGGCCATGTGACTTCTTCTCAATGGGCTAGTCAAGGGACTTTGGAATGGCCTAGCGAGGGGACTTCTCAATGTGGTGGTCAGGGTACTTCTCAATGGGGTGGTCAGGGTACTTCTCAATAGGGTGACCAAGGTACTTCTCAATGGGTTAGCATATTTTCTTTCGGACTTCTCAATTATACATAGATCCAGACGATTCCAGCAGCACCAATGCCTTCTTAATATGATGATACCCAGAAAGAATGCGGTGACATGCCCTCGAGAATACGACGGAGAGGAGAGGCCGGCTCAATCTCAGGGAACTTGAGCATAAGAATTATTTATAGGATGTCAGGGAGCCTAGATGAGATTTACGTAACATTATAATAGTTGATGAATGACCTTTATTTAGTAAAAACAATCTTTCATGTAGTATCAATGTTGTTATATTACAACTTAACTCCGAAAAAAGAAGATACAAAACATGAAACTATTTCAGATGCCTTCATTCACTTGGTTGGTTAGGACATCTCCTTCTATTGTGTCCTAACCCATTACAGTTACTACATCGGAGATTCCTTATCTCCAAATCTGTTTCCATGATATGATTCTTTTTGGCCTCTCAGATTTGTGTCGTACTTCTGGTACTCCAATTTCTCCTCTAACCTGTCACTCCCCGTTCTCGAAATACATAAAAAATTATTTTTTTATGTATATGGTATATGGTATCTGGTACCTATATCTTGATTGCATGTAACCAGTATTTGCACCTGGCCATGACATGGAACAATACCTCGTATTGGATTAGTGTGCCACCCTTTGTCCTTGTTTGGTTGTAGGCGTGGCTCACTACTTCGGTAATAAGATTTCTAGATCGTGTTATGCTTAGGATTTTATTTAATTAATTAATTTGATTAGTTGTATCATGTAGCATTTAACATGTCATTAGTCATATGGCTAGGTCATGTTAGAGATTAGGGTTTAGTGTAGCCAACCCTCACCCTATAAATAATCTCTTATACACTCTCTCTTTCCATTCACTCTTTCATTCATTTTCCTCAACAATATTTCAGACAAGTACATCTTGCACAAATGAGAGACCACTTGCATTTTTATTTCTTGTTATTTATTTAATATTATTAGTCTAGATTGTTCATCTCTTCATTCTCTACAACTTTAGTTCTTAGAGTTTTTTATTTTAATGTCTAGTTTTTTGTAGATCTAAGTTTTTAAAACTAGGGTTTTATGGATTTTTGTACTTTTGATCTATCAAACTTGGTTGTTTTCAAAAACTAGTTATTCCATGTTGTAGAGAATTTAATTTCATTCAATTTTGGCTTTTATTTCGTTTGATTTCAAGTCCTATAGCTTAAGTTATGGATATTGGAAGTTTTGAAAACTCTATGCCAAAAGCTTGCTGCATGGTATGATGACCCTTCTGCGTGCGCATGCGCACCCGCTCGCTCACGCGCCTGGCCGCCTAGGACCCGCACCCCGTAGGCCATGCACCTGCATTCTGCGCATTTTGCGTGTAGCATGGCTGCGAGAATGGTTGTCGCGCACTGCACGTTTCTCGTGCTGCACGCCTGCACGATTCGTTTGTCGCGTGTCGTGCATCTGTGCGTCATGCATCCGTGCCCCGCATGCTATGCATCCAGGCACTACGTATTTCTCGTGCCCGTGCGCCAGCGTGCCGTGCATCTGCGCTCTATCGTTTCACGTATCGCATGCCTGTACGATTCGTTTGTCGTGCGCCCATGTGCCGTGCTTTCGCGCTTAGTACATCGTGGGCAGTTTTGTCTGCGTGCACCGCGTGCGCGTGCCTCGTGCGCCCACGTGCTGTGCACTTGTTCCCAGCACGTCGTAGGCCAGTTTTGTGCCCGCACGCCCGCGCTCGTTTCCTGTACGATGTGTGTCCGTTCTCTGTGCGTCGTGGGCCCGTGCCATGTACGCCGTGCACCAGATTGTCCCGACACATTATTTTCTATGTGCCCATGGGCCTTCTTTGCTTAGCCTGACCCGTTGTGCCTATGGCACATGAGACCACGTGACCTATGCGCCTATTTTTTGGACTTTACACTTTTTGATTTCTCTGACATGTGCATGTCTTGTCCCATGTGCCTGATTTTATAATTTGATACTTTATCTAGTTTTGCTGAGTTTATTGATTTGACTTTGATTTCTTGTCCCGACCTTGTGTCCTATGAGAAGACCCAGACTATGTGGCCTATGTGACTTCTGTGTCACGAGGGGACCATGTGAATTTCTGACTTGACCGTGTTCCTGACTTGACGGTGTTTCTGACTTGAATACCTGTAAACGTGCTGGTATCTTTTCTAAATATATTAAGATACAATATTAGTGTGTACTGTGGTGCTAGTAATGAGTGCACTGAGGTATGACTCCTGGTGCTAAGTGATCATTCGTGTTATATGTCAATACATGCATCCTCTCTAGCCAGTCATGGTAATTAGTCAATAATATTGACGTGGTATATTGAATGTTTGCTTGATACATTACACTAAACGTGGAACTAGATTTGGGACTTTTAAGCCGAATGTAGAATTATGCTTAGGGTACATGTACTATGGTATGACATTTAGGAGAATGATCATGTAACCACGGCATGTGATTCCAAGATCAACATAGGATTAACTAAGCAACTTAAATCGGTAGAAGCATTGGAAGGGAATAGAATCTCGAGATCGTACGTTACCAGCCACCCTGGGCCCTGTCCTGACGTGTCGGGTTGGCCGCTACGGATATTATTTAATCTGTCTATAGTGGATGACAATATCCAGCTCCTATGTGTTATGTGTTATATATTCTGCACGGTAGCCTTTCGAGGGACCGATGCATAATCATTGTGCTATGCGTTAATAATGGATTATCTAGCCCTGCGTGGATACAATACGATCTGAGGATTCCTATATATTTACATTACCGAGATAAACCAGGCAAATCATAGAAAAGCCATAGGATTGATTGGTCGCTTGCAAACTGACTTGCTTGTGATATATTTCTTCTGTTAGTAACTGAGGAACAAGGACAATTGTGGTGCGTGGTCTAACCCATGTCCTTGTTTGGTTGTTGGGTTGGGCTATTGTGCTACGATAGGCTATGGACCGAAGTTGCGACCAGAAGCCCTTAACCTGACCATGGTTATAGTATGCATCTTATCTCGACACGATATTGGCACCGTTTGTCCTTGTTTGGTTGTAAGGGTGTCCTATTGTCTCAATAATATGGTATAAGCCTATAACTCATGAACCAGGAATTAATTTACTCATTGGATTTTGTCTTATTTATTATGTGCTCCCTTGTGGTACTTGCTATTCAGGGCCTGACCCCGCTAGTTTTGTTTGGCCAGATTTCATAGCAGGGCTGAGGATCCAGCCTTATACCCGAACAATGGTGCATACCATGAGCTTGGACGCCAAGGACCATGAGTGTGTTTCTTCTTCATCGCTCTGATATTTTTTATTTTGTACTTGGAGTTTAGCCACCGGTACCTTAGCCGGCTGTCCTGGATATTAGTTTCCGTTTACATAATTGTAATTAAATCAGACTGCAGTGGACTATGGTTTTGTACTATACTCTCGGCACTAGCTCATCATTTTGAGTAGCTAGTCTCATGAATCATTTTGATGAAGCATCGGGGACGCCTTACTGCTTTGTCTTATATGATCATTATTTACTGCTTCTTGCTTTGATTTATTGAGACATAGATTCTCTGTGAGACCATAGGAGACTTGATTATAGCATAAACCCCCTAGTCTCTTGACAGCCATAATCGTCGTATGACGTCTTCGTACCTTATACAGAGTAGCTAGCCTAGTCCATCTCCGTATTTCGGTACTAGGGCGTGACAATGTTTCATTGGTGGCTCATACAGGTCTAATTTTTCAGACTTGTGGGGTGTTGTGTTTATAGGAGTCTCAATCAAAATATGTTTTCCTTGATCTCCTGATCCGTCTTCTCTTTCTTCTACCTTGATTGCTAACCTGATTATCATCCTCGATTCCTTCTCGTCCTATCTTTTGATACCTTGTATCCTTTTCCTTTAGGGGCACCTCGTTTTCGGCTATTAGAGGAGCATGTATAGGAGAAAATCCAGTAGAGCACGGTCCAGCGAGAGATCAACCAGGGACAGTACCTCTACCTTGACAGATTCATATTGAGAACATCGTCGAACATGAGCCAATTGAGCAGCAGAGGCCAGAGGTTCCCGTACCTCCAGTTATGCCGGCAGTACTAGTGGCACTTGACACACCGACACTATTACAGATCATCAGGAGATTGCTGGAAATCCAGTAGCACCAGATGGCAGTCCAACAGCATCAGCAGGTGCAAAACCAGGAACAAAATATCATATTAAACCAAGCTTGCATGTAGCCCTAGAGAGAAGCGAAAAGATAGATTCGGGTACATCGGTTCGATTTTGTCGACTAATTCCAGGTATTTTGATGGCATGGAGGATGCCATTACAGCGGATGCGTGGTTACAGGATATCGAGGCCATCTTGGCGGTAGCCAAGGTTCCAGTTGAGAAGCAAGTGGATCGGGTCTGGTTGTAGCTTCAGGACCTTGCTTACGACTGGTGGACATCAGTTGGAGTTGGCTTGAGGTGTCCTATTTCTTAGGATAGCTTCAGGACCAGGTTTAAGACTAAGTACTTTGGTGTCATGGCACAGTTCGAGCTCCAGCATAGGTCTGTTGGCCCATTGGTCATGGTCACACCTGATTTTAATAATTGATCAAACTCTGTCTCGATATAGATGCAAGTCAATTCAGATGTTTACCTACGACATTTTGGATACTGCTCAACGATAGATATCAACTATGTTCAAGACTGAAGTCGTTTGCCACTCCAATGTACTTCCTGTTAAGTAATATAATTTTTCATTTTATTGAGTCTAGGAATACATTGTACACCGAGTCGTACTGGCAAATAGGCTATCCTGAAACATTTTTCAAAACCATCCTTTTCTTTTACAAATGACCTACATTTTTAAAAAAGATTCTTTTTACAAAAAGCTTCTGAAGGATTTTTTTAAAAAGCCAAAAATTGATTTTTTTTCAAAAAAATGAACTGGCAGAACCCCAGCAGAACTCGACCAGAGCTCGGCCAATTGGAACGTTAGTGAACGTTGGATTTTGAACTTGGTCATCCTTCAGTTGCGGTTTGTTACAAAGAGTTCTGTCCGAATTCTGCCCGAATTCTGTCAGAGTTCTATCTTTGGAAAAACTATAAATAGAGAAGTATTTCGATCATTTCAAATCACCAATTCACTTTCAATCTATTCTCTTCCTGAGCTTACATTCTTCCAAAGAGTTCTAAAAAGCTTTCATTTTCAAATCCCAAGCTAGTTACAATCCTCTAGTCGATTTGCTAGTGCGGTACGGTCTAGAAGTTTCAGAGCGATTGTAATCAGAGGCTTGATAGAAGATTTAACTCTTCATAATTGAAGTTGGTCGAGTTCTTCGTATCAAAGCTCGCGTCTGTAGAAGTTGCAAGGACTTCGTATGAAAACTTGCAAGATTTTCCAATAGTGGATTCAACTGGAAGCTAGAGTTCTTTCGACTGGACTAGTCCTCACAAGAGGGAAACCAGTATAAATCTCGGTGTTTGCGTTTGCCTTCTAATCACTTTTAATTTCTGTTATTTACTTTTGTGATTATTATATCTGTTATCTAACTGCTAACAAGTTTTTAATTAGCAATAATTCCGCTGCCTACTCTATTCACCCCCTCCTAGAGTATTCTGCTTTACGATTTCGTTCCTACAATTGGTATCAGAGCGGGTTATACAGGTAAAGCAAGGTAAAATTGTAGTTATATTCAATTTTTATATAGATCACAGTATTACACATGGCAACTGTGAAATTCATAAGTGAAGGCCAAGCCACAAACAGACCTCCACTGTTTGACGGCACAAACTACACTTATTGGAAAATGCGTATGAGTTTCTTTCTGAAATCTCTTGATTTTGACTTATGGTCTGTAGTTATTGATGGCTATAAAAAGCCACCTCGTATTAATGTTGATGGTGTTTTAGTTGAAAAACCCCATGACAAATATACAGAGGAAGAAAAAAAAGGCCATCCTTGACGCACGTGTTATTAACGCTTTATTTTGTGCTTTAGACAGAACTGAATTCAACAGGGTGCCTACTTGCACAACATCAAACGAAGTGTGAAAACTTCTCGAAATAACCCACGAAGGAACAACACAAGTCAAGGAGTCAAAGACTAGTAGACTTACTCAGGAGTATGAGGCGTTCAAAATGAAGCCAAGTGAATCAGTCACTCGGATGTTTATAAGATTCTTGGATATTGTAAATCCTTTGTCTTCACTAGACAAGGATTACAGTAACCATGAGAAGATTCGCAAACTTCTACGAGCCCTTACAAAGAACTGGATTCCAAAGGCTACTGCAATCATTGAAGGGAACGACCTCTCAACAATGTCTCTAGTACCACTCATGGGTAAGCTACTCACTCACGAGTTAGAACTTCAAGACTTTGAAGATGCTACACTAAAGAAGAAGTCAAAGAAGACGATCGCTCTCAAGGCTCAACATAGAAGAACCATCGAAGATGATTCCGACGACAGCGACTCCGACTCTGAAGATCAAGCTCTTCTGGTAAAAAAATTCAAGAAGTTCATGAGATTTAATAGGAGAACAAAAGACAGCAACAACATCGACAACGAGGAAGATCATATTTGCTACGGATGCAAGAAGAAAGGACACATGAAGAAAGACTGTCCAATAGCATCATCATCAAAGAAAAACAGCAAATATGACAAAGGCAAACTGAAGAAATCGACATCAAGAAAGTACGCCAGCACAAGCATATGGCATGAAAGTAAAGCCAGCGACTCAGAAGATGAACAATCAGATGACGCTGCAAATGTGTGCTTGATGTCTTGCGATCAGGTAATCACTAATCCTCTATTTGACCCTTATGATGATTTTACCTTTGAGAAACTAGGAGAGGCTTTCAGTGAACTGTTAGATGATTACAGGAAAATGCGTAGCAAATATGAAACCTCTAAGAAGGTAGTCAAAGAGTACAAAGGTAAAATAGGAAGACTTACCGACCTACTAGATCATGTTAGAGATAATGACTCTTCAAATGAGTCTGGTGAGCTTTCTTCTATTAAATTGTTGTTACACGAGACTGTTAAGCTATCCGAAGAAAAAGACCAAACTATTATCCAGTTAAAGGAAGACCTATCTAAGGAGAGAAAGAGTCTCCAGTGTGCACAGGTCAGATTAGAATCACTCACATCTGACTATACTAGATTATATGACACTTCCAAAAAGTTGGAAATTAGTTTAGGAAAACGGCCTGAAGTTGTTGCTTCATATTCTAACACGTGTCAATTACCGAATCATCGGAACATGCCCAATACTGTCAGACCAAACCATACCAAGACTATGTCCAAGAAGACTAATAGGCATGCATTCTTCTATACTAGAAAACTAAAACCTACCAATCATGTACCTCACACTACTTTCAACACTCAACATGCTAAATGTCATTATTGTGGCCTCATTGGTCATATATCTTCTGCATGTAGAATCAGAAAGTTAGTAGATTTAAATATTTATGCATGGATACCAAAAACTAACCAGTCAGGACCCTACAAGAAATGGGTACCAAAAGTTTCATCTGTAAATTGTTTTGTAGGTGGGACGCCCTTCACAGCTAGGAGCAAATGGATCCTCGACAGCGGTTGCTCACGGCACATGACCGGTGACGCTTCATTATTTGCAACACTGTCGAAGAGGAATAAAGAAGGATACGTCTCCTTCGATAATAATTTGAGAGGGTACATAATCGGTATCGGTGACATTGGTAAGGCTCCCTATCCAGTGATTAAAGATATTTGTCTTGTTACCGAGTTAAAACATAATCTGCTCAGCATAAGCCATTTAGCTGATCACGGTTATGGTATTAACTTTGTAAAAGATAAATGTACTATAATTGATAGTTCAACTGGTAGCACTATATTTGAAGGTATTAGGGAAGACAATACATATGTATTCTATTTGTTGGAAGATGCTAACACAGCAGGTAGATGTTTGATGGCCAAAAGCATTGAGAGTCAACTATGGCATATGAGACTCGGTCATGCAAACATGGATACAATTTCAAGATTATCTACAAAGAAGTTGGTACGCGGCTTACCAGATATCTCTTTCAAGAAGGATACGGTATGTAGTGAATGTGAAAAGAACAAAGCTACCAAATCCGCATTCAAATCCAAGAATGCTGTAAGTACCACTAGACCTTTACAATTGTTGCATATGGACTTATTTGGACCCAGCAGAATTGCTAGTCTAGGTGGTAAGTTATATGCATTTGTCATTATAGATGACTTCTCTAGATATACACGGGTTTATTTTCTTGCACGCAAGAACGATGCATTATCATAATTCGTCACCTTTTGCAAGAAAGTACGGAATGAAAAAGGGTTCATGATTACTCGCATTCGTAGTGATCATGGCGGCGAATTTAAGAATGCAGAATTCAAGCAATTTTGTGACACACACAGTTATTTACATGAATTCTCTTGCCCTAGGACTCCGCAACAAAATGGAGTTGTGGAACGTAAGAACAGAACTCTATCTGAAATGGCTAGAGTTATGTTAAACAGTTTAGTCTACCTAGATACTTATGGGCTGAAGCTGTAAATACAGCATGCTATATTCTCAATAGGGTTCTAATTCAACCTATATCGAAGAAGACTTCCTATGAATTATGGTTTGATAGAACACCAAATATTTTTTATTTTAAAATCTTTGGTTGTAAATGCTTTATTCTTAATACTGAAGATAATTTGAGTAAATTTGGTGAAAAGGCCGATGAAGGTATATTTTTAGGTTATGCAGCAAAGAGCAAAGGATATAGAGTCTTCAACAAAAGAACCATGATCATTGAAGAATCTATCAACGTTAAGTTTGATGAGCTAAATCAACACTTAGACGATAATGACAATGAAGACATAATCGCACCAAGTACAACTACTGCAAAACCTTCACACAAAGATGCAGAACCATCACATCAGGCATCAGATGAACCTCCAAGCAAAGAAGCCAGAACTAGCAATTTTGAGACTACACCAAAAGAGATGAGATTCTTGTCTAATCATCCAATAGACTTGGTAATTGATAAGATTACCAAGGGTGTAAGTACTTGTTCCTCTAATAAAGATATAGCTTCTTGTGTTGCTTTTGTCTCGCAGTTTGAACCCAAAAATATTGATGAAGCATATAGTGATAATTTTTGGTTAGATGCTATGCAAGAGAAATTAAACCAATTCGAACGGAATCAAGTTTGGAAACTTGTTCACAATCCTATTGATCATCCGGTCATTGGCACCCGATGGGTATTCCGAAATAAACTGAACGAGAATGGTTTAGTGACTCGTAATAAGGCTCGACTCTTAGCTCAAGGATACAATCAGGAAGAAGGTATCGACTACGATGAGACTTATGCCCCAATTGCGAGATTAGAATCCATTCGCATGTTATGTGCATTTGCATGTTTTCATAATTTTAAGTTATTTCAAATGGATGTCAAAAGCGCATTTTTAAATGGTTTTATAAAAGAAGAGGTTTATGTAGCTCAACCATCCGGTTTTACTGATTTCAAATTTCTTGAATATATTTTCAAGTTGAATACGGTTTGAAACAAGCCCCTCGTACTTGGTACGATCGTCTAAGCACTTTTCTACTTGATAACGATTTTTCAAAGGGAAAGGTTGACACTACCTTGTTTATAAAATCTTTGAATAATAACATTCTTTTGATTCAAGTCTATGTAGATGATATTATCTTTGGATCTACTGATGAATCTCTTTGTCAAGAATTTTCAAAGTGTATGCAGAATGAGTTTGAGATGAGCATGATGGGAGAACTGAAATTCTTTCTCGGACTGCAAATCAAACAAACCAACAATAAGACGTTCATAAATCAAGCAAAGTACACAAAAGATCTATTAAAGAAGTTCGACATAGAAGCAGCAAAACCACTTAGCACTCCAATAGCGACTTCAACCAAGCTTGATATTGATGAACAAGACAAACCCGTCGACATACGTAAGTATTGAGGTATGATCGGTAGCTTACTGTATTTAACTGCTAGTCGACCAGACATAATGTTTAGTGTTTGCTTATGTGCACGCTTTCAAGCTAATCATAAGGAATCACATTTGTGCGTAGTTAAGCATATCTTTCGATACATTAAAGGCACTTCTTCTGTCGGCTTTTGGTATCCCAAAACCACGTCCTTTGACCTAACCGATTATTCCGATGTTGATTTTGCCGGATGCAAAGTAGATAGAAAAAGTACTAGCGGTACATGTCATTCCTAAAAAAAGCTCGTCTCTTGGTTTAGTAAAAAGTAAAATTATGTTGCATTATCAACAACCGAGGTTGAGTATATCGTCGCAGGATGTTTTTGTGCACAAATTTTATGGATAAAACAAACTTTAGAAGACTATGGATTGCATTTTACACATATACCCATTTTCTGTGACAATACTAGTTCTATTAATTTGACTAAGAAGCCAGTATGTCATTCTCGTACTAAACGTATCGAGATTCGAGATCACTTTCTTAGAGATCATCAACAAAATGGAGATATAGACCTTGTATACATAGACACACAGAATCAATTTGCTGACATACTAACAAAACCTCTAGCGGAAGATCGTTTCAATTATTTACGTCGAGAATTAGGCATTTTAGATGTGAATAATATTAATTAATCTTGTTTTATTAATTAATTTATTCGATACTCATAAACTATTTTCGAGACAAGCCTAAAAAGAGTCTGTCTGTCACCACGACTACGGTCGAAGCGAAGCGGTACTTAAGAGTTCCCTGGTGAACCTCCGTTAGCTGGGACAGAACTCCTACAACTAATCTGAGACAGATGCTGAGTAAAGAATATTAATTTGTAAAATAATATTAATTATATTATTTTAAGATTTAAAATTACTAAACTCTGAATTAAATATTTGAAACGAACTAATAAAAAAGGTGTGGCCCTATTTCTATTATTTTATATATATATATATATATATATATATATATATATATATATAGCCAGGCAACCCTTGGCGAATTCGGCCCGAATTCGGTCCGAATTTGGCCAGAGTTCGATTGGGTATATATATGTACCAGCCAGAACCCGATGCCCCCATCTTCTTCATTCTTCCAAACCACATCCAACAGCAGCTACCGCGCCTCCAAACCCTAGCTTTTTTCCATTCTTGTTCTTCCAATCCGAGTGGAGTTTTTCGTCCAAACTTTCGATTCGTGCGGAGAACTTCGTCCTCTACAACATATCCAATTCTTGGAAGGTATAATCCCTTCTCTCCTCTACTTTTCAATACTTAGGATTTCTAGAAAATTTTGGGAAAGAATGCCTAAGTCCAATCCCTTCAAGAGAAAGAAGACCAATGCCAGTGAAGAGACATCGTCTTCAGATCCGCATACAGATTACCTCTTTTCTCCGGTCCAATCGTACGATGGTGCATCAGACGAGTTTTACTTTAAAACTTCCGATCAAGCCTTATTGTGGTACGCCGATTTCATCATGCGTACTATTTGCACCGGATAGCCGATTAAATGGACTGTCTTTTCGGATCACCACCCTTACTTTGAGGCATTAGGGTTACAACATTTTGTTACCTTACACTTTCCCATTGCCACTAATGTCATTAGATTATTCTATTGTAATTTTGTGTTACGCACTTTTACCGCGAGGACACGTGTCGGAGGAATTGATATCGAATTTACTGATGAAACGTTAGCGGAAATCCTTGGTATCCCAAACGAAAGTGCCCCGCTCGATGACATCACTGATTTTGATTTTCCTGATGGCATGACACTCGTTAGTTTCAAGAATGAGCTTTGTGCGCCCGCACGCGCTCGTCCTGGAAAGTTCAAGGCTAATAATATGAACTTGTTTAACTACGAATTATATCGCATCATCTATTCCACCTTACTTCCAAAATCCACTTCTAAAGATGATGTCACTGCACTTGAGCTCTCTGCTCTTTATTATATTCTTAAAGGGATTCTATTTTCTGTCCCTAAGACTATCATCCAGATGATGGGTAGATGTCGCAGGAGAGACCGCAACCTACCTTATACGATGCTTATTCCTCGCATCTTTCAGAGATTTGATATTGACCTATGTACTTATGATGTCGACCCCGAGCCCAAGTTTCTCAAACTCTTTCGTCGCAACATTGCCACTGTTCCTCCACCTACTGTACCTACTCCTCTGGCACCTACTCCCACAGCACCTGTTCTTCCTCACTCTTTTCCTATAACATTTAAGGGTATTCATCAGCACTTATCAGATCTGCAGTCATTTTATGTTGAGACTTCTAGGGAACATGAGTTCCGTGATGTGACTCGGTTCCAGACGATTGCCAACACCTTCGCCGATCTGAGGTTTATGCAGACGGGTCATTATGCTAGCTCTCTACCTCGAAATCCTTCTGTTTCTGGCTACCGCATTGACGACGAGGCGGTCCACTCTCTGTTCCATCCAGGGAACGCTTATGATTGGTATCATACTGCTCGTGCCCCTCCTCGAGACTATGTCGATGAGTTTTACGCTAGTGCCACTCCTCGCACTTTTGGCACTGGTACTTCTAGAGCTGGTCCTTCTGGACATGCTGGAGCTGCAGCTGATGACGTTGATGATGAAGATGATGATGATTTTTAAGATGTTAGATATTGAGACTATTACTTTTGTCTTATGTTTACTTGGAAATGCTCCGACATTCCAAGATTTTATCAGTACTTTTTCGTTATTATCAGCACTTTTCTATTATGTGACTAGTCATAAACATGGTTTTGATTATGCCTCAGTTTTGACATCTTAGTTTATTATTCAGCACTTTATTTGTCTCAGCTTTATTCTCGTACTTTATTAAATATTGCCTGTGACAAATACATGCCTGTGTTGTTCTCCAAACTATCTGTTTTTTTTTTGTTTATACCATACTTGTAATAAATATTCCTATATTTTTTTGTCTCTTCACTGTTTGTTACTTATGCATTTATTGCGAGGGAGCTTTCTCTTTTACAATTATTTTGCTAAGTGACAACGGGGGAGAAATAAGATCTAACATTTTTTCGTGAATACAGGTTATGAACAATTTCTTTTGATTATTTTTTTGACTTGATCCATGCTTAGATGTTATATCGGCAAGATTTGTCAATTATCAAAATAGGGAAGATTGTTGGCCCATTGGTCATGGTCACACCTGATTTTAAAAATTGATCAAACTCTGTCTCGATATAGATGCAAGTCAATTCAGATGTTTACCTACGACGTTTTGGACACTGCTCAACGATGGATATCAACTATGTTCAAGACTGAAGCCGTTTGTCACTCCAAATGTACTTCCTATTAAGCAATGTAATTTTCATTTTATTGAGTCTAGGAATACATTGTACACCGAGTCGTACTGAAAAATAGGCTATCCGAAAATGTTTTTCAAAACCATCATATTCTTTTACAAATGACCTACGTTTTTGAAAAACATTCTTTTTATAAAAAGCTTCTGAAGGATTTTTCAAAAAGCCAAAAATTGATTTTCTCAACAAAATGAACTGGCAGAACCCCAGCAGAACTCGGCCAGAGTTCGGCCAGAGTTCGGCCAATTGGAACGTTAGTGAACGTTGGATTTTGAACTTGGTCATCCTTCAGTTGCGGTTTGTTACAAAAAGTTCTGTCCGAATTCTGCCCGAATTCTGTCAGAGTTCTGTCTTTGGAAAAACTATAAATACAGAAGTATTTCGATCATTTCAAATCACCAATTCACTTTTAGTCTCTTCTCTTCCTGAGCTTATATTCTTCCAAAGAGTTCTAAAAGCTTTTATTTTCAAATCCCAAGCCAGTTACAATCCTCTAGTCGATTTGCCAGTGCGGTACGGTCTAAAAGTTTTAAAGCAATTGTAATCAGAGGCTTGACAAAAGATTCAACTCTTAACAATTGAAGTTGGTCGAGTTCTTCGTATCATAGCTCGCGTCTGTAGAAGCTGCAAGGACTTCTTATGAAAACTTGCGGGATTTTCCAATAGTGGATTCAACTGGAAGCTAGAGTTCTTCCGACTGGACTAGTCCTCACAAGAGGGAAACTAGTATAAATCTCGGTGTTTGCGTTTGCCTTTTGATCACTTTTAATTTCTGTCATTTACTTTTGTGATTATTATTATATCTGTGATCTAACTGCTAACAAGTTTTTAATTAGCAATATTTCTGCTGTCTACTCTATTCACCCCCCCCTCTAAAGTATTCTGCTTTACGATTTTGTTCCTACAAGGTTTATCGATCTCAAACAGGCCGGTCGAACGGTAGATGGATATGTAGCAGAGTTCTACATACTGAGTAAATTTTCCACAATAATGGTGGCAACGGAGCCAGAGAGAGCAATGAGGTTCGAGCATAGACTTTATTTGGAGATCTTGTAGCTGGTCGAGGGGTACGACTACCAGATGTTTGATACAGAATTGACGGCAGCTTGGAGGCACGCGCTTACTATCCAAAGGTTGTCAACAGGGACGGGAGGCCAGAAGAGGTCTCATGCGCAGAGTATGGGAGGAGGAGGAGCCCGAACGTCAGCACCAAGGCCTGGCGTCCGTATTCGTGATGCAGCATTAGTCACAACGGTTGTGGCTGCACTAGTTCAGCAGCAGCAGCCGAGGCACCAACAACTTCAGGAGGCACCAGTAGGTTGCACTTATTATGGTAAGGGAGGGCACACTCAGGAAGTGTGTCGGTCAGCGAATGGATAGTACTTGAAGTGTGGAAGTTCAGCTACCGTATTGCTTCTTGCCCACGGATACAAAGGCCAAGAGGGCCGGCTCAATAATTTTCGGAATTGCCAGCTCCAGAGGTAGCACCATACCAAGGGCCAGCAATAGCAGTAAGGCCATTAGCCAGCGTCCATTATCGATACAGGCTCAGATATACCGACAAGAGCAGCATCAGGTAGGACAGTATTAGGTAGGGCAGCTGAGGCTGTAGCAGCAGGGCCAGGGAGTCCATCAGGGACAGAGGCTGGTAGAGTTTGGAGTATTTGATCGGAGGTTAGCTGAGCGTGGTCAAGTTGTAGGTATATCTTGAGTACTCATTGTTATATTTTTTCTTGAGTTCTATATTCGAAGAGTGATGGCAACTTTCTCGTCTCACTCATCTGCTCTCGTATCACGTGATACGTGATATTCATCATGTGTCCTGACTACGAGGGTGTAATGCCTGTGGTTCGTATTACATATTTTTAGAGTACGTATATGTATTTTATCTTGTATTACATGATTCCTTGCTTAGCTTGGCTTGGTCATTTCTTGGGTTGGTTCGGCTTGGCTTGGTTTTGCTTTGGTCCATCATGAACCATGGGTGAACCCCTACCTACCACCACCATTAGTATTTATTACCCATCCTCCTTTCTCTCTCCTCATTACTCTTCTTCTTCTCCATCATAACATCTTCACCTACCAGAGAGAGAGGGGTCTAGGCAAGTGCAACTTGCTTCATGGAGGAACTCTAATTTTATTGTTCCATTCTCTTCTTTACAGCATTCTAGCATCCTTTAGTACTTGGCATTTTTACTTTCCATGGCCGAATTGTTGTAGATCTAAGTTTATTTTATTTTTGGAATTCTTGGGTTTTGATCTACTTAATCTTGTTATTTCTAAGTTTTGATGGTTCCATGTTGTAGAAAATTTTGTTCTGCCCCATTTTGACCTATGAAAGTTCGGATTTGGACTCTGAATGAAGGTTTCATGGAGCTTGTAAGCATGGGGTTATGGTGTTTTTCTTCTCGGAAATTTTGGAGAAGAAGAACAGTTCTCTGGCCACATGGCAATACTTGACCGCATGAACATTCATATGACAAGTTGCTCTCAGCTGCATGAGATCCTCGTACTCCTAGCCACATGGGACCCCGCTTCTTTCAGCCGCATAGATTCCTCTCCCCACTCAGCTGCATGCACCCCTTGCTTCTGCAGCCATATGTGCATCTGCCACTTTGGACCGCATGAATCCGAATTTCCCCAAGCCGCATAAGGGCCAAACCCAGCTAGTCGTATGAGACTCCACTTGACCTCGACCGCATATACCTGATTGTTAGCCGGCCGCATGGACCTATGTCTCCGTCTGCCGCATATGCACAGCTTCTCCGCCCGCCGCATAGATTCCAGCAACCCAGCCACATGCGCTTGAGCTTCTTTCTAGTCCTGAGCTGCGCGCATGCTTTATGTTGAACCTGAACTCTTGAGCCGCATGAACCATCTTGAGTAAGCCGCATGGACTCATCTCCCATTGAGCCGTCTGGCTCCTTTCCATGTCCTGTCTTACTATTTTATTTCTATTATGATTATTGTTAACTCAACCTTTGTGACTCCCAGTGTACTTGGATCTCCTGATATAATGCTTGCACTATGATGCCCTGCACATGTACCCTAAACACGATAGTGACCCATCGGGGTGCACTCCTGACGAGTAAACATGACATGACCTGATAGTGGCCCGTCGTGGCACACTTCTGACAAGTATACTTGACATGATAACCTGACATGATATATCTTGATAAGCTGTTACGATGGCTACCTGACATGACATAACCTGTATAATTAACCCGGACACCGTGGGCGATTGTGCTTGTACAAATAATCCAGTCCTGTCTTGCATCATGTCTAGGATGGAACTCCTGAGTACCACGGTCAGGAGTACCTACTGAAATGGACTAAGGCTAATAACTATATTAATACATTAGTGATAAAAAGATCTTCCAGCTACAGGCAATCCCGTTAACTGGGCGCGCTTGGGATCTGTAGCCTGCCATCGAGTAGGGCACATTTCCAGCATACTATCATGTGTTGCACCCTTCAAGATACTTAAGGGTACATGCGTTTCCTGGATGATGTACCCACCTGAATTCAACCCCTAATTTTCGACCTCGGTAACCTGGATGGTCTGCAGGGCTTGTGGCTGTGGAATAATCTTACTGCATCTTGCTAGTAACTAGACCTGTGATAACCCTAGTTAGTTAAAGTATCATGCCGTATTTATTGCTTGGCCGTAATTGTTGAATGGAGAATTATCAGTCTAGTCTTGCCTTGATCCTGTAAAGATTATTACATGTTCTGATTTTCTTATATTATCTTGCTGATAAATAGGAGAAACCAAGTTCGGTTCAGACGAAGGGTTACAATCTCGGTCCTTGTTTGGTTTAAGGATTGTAACCTGGTTATCTGAATGGTCCCATGGTTATCTTACCGTATATCCTCGTGATGTTATATTTCTCCAGTTTTACTATATATTATTATCTTCTGTGCTAATTGTTGGTTTTAGTTCCTAAGTGAAGCTTCCTTTGTGGCACTTGCTCTTTCTGGGGTCTGACCCAGCTGGTTTTGTATGGCCAAATTTTGGAGCAGCTCTAGAGGATCTATCGACTTTCCAGCCCGATGATGGCGACTAGATGTAACCAGGGCAACGAGTGGGTTTATTTTTGATCTCCCACTTTATTGTAAAAATATTCTTTTGAGGCGTTTAGCCGACGAGTACCTGTTTAGCTCGATTGCACTTACTTACTATCTGCCTACGGGCTGTAACATGATTAACAGATCCTAGGGTTGATCATGTATGACTAAACTATTGCTAGTCCTAATATTTTGTAACGACTAGCTTCATGATCAGCTGAATATGTAATATTTGGGATGCCTTATTATTGTATATTTAATGATCATACATCTTGTGACTTTTACCTACTTATTTGTGATTGAGACACTAGGCTTGTTTATGACCATAGGAGACGGTTGGCTTGTAGTAAACCCTCATGTATCTAGACAGCCGTGACTGTATAGCGAGATGGATTCCATTTCATATACGTAGCTGGCTATGTCCGCCCCCGCTCTCTAGTATTCTGGTTCTGGGGCGTGACGTAGTTTAAGTGGTGGCCCATGCAGGTCTTGTAAATCAAGATATGTGAGGGTTTACCGAATATATGTCTCAATCAGTATTCGCCCTTGATCTCTGCTCGTATCTTCTGAATCCCTGGATTCTTGACCTGATCATATGCTTGTATCATTGATCTATCTTGGTCCTTCCTTACTGTTCCTTTTGTCGACTTCTTCAGCGGCATTGTTCCTGGACCTGCCGGTCAGCAAGGCGGAGCACTTCTCGTGGACCAGCCGCAACCAGGGGATCAAGCCCAGCATTTCGGAGTAGCCTCCAGAGTCATGCCTTCTGGCGGAGAGCCACCAGTCCAGCCAGTCCAGCCTGCCGAGCCTGATGTTGGCACTTTGGTAGGTCTCATCAGGACCTTGATAGCTTCCCAAGAACGTCGAGGAGATGCCTTGCACCAGGCAGTGACGGATGCTCTGACCAGAGGAGGTCATCAGGGTAACGGCGCGGCCAACAGCTTCAAGCGCTTGAACCCTCCATTCTTCGACGGCAGTAAACATACTATCGCTGTAGATGCTTGGCTTCAGGACACAGAGGTGATTCTAGAAGCAGCCAGGACCCCATAGAATGAGAAGGTAGCCGTAGTGTGCTTGCAGTTGTTAGATCTTACCCGCAGCTGGTGGACGGCGCAGGCCGTTGGATTAGCAGCACCCATTGCTTGGGCAGTATTCAAAAAGAGATTCCAGACCAAGTACTTCGATGCTGTGGCTCGGTACGATCTACAGACGAGGTTCACCAATCTGAAGCAGATGGGTAGAACGATCGACGGATATGTAGCCGAGTTTTCGAGGCTCAGTCGGTTTGCTTCCACCTTGGTGGCAACCGAGTATGATAGAGCCCAACAATTTCAGCAAGGGCTTCACCTGGAGATTTTGTTGGCAGTTGAGCAGTTTGAGCATCAGACTTTTGATGCAGTCTTGAGAGTAGCTAGGAGGCATGAGTATACCTCCCAGAGGATTGTCGATAGGGCCGGAGGTCAGAAGAGATCCCACGGCCAGATGAATCAGTCTTCAGCCCCAGTCCCGGCAGCCAGGGCTTTGACCATTAGAGCTCCGAGGCGAGCAGCCTCAGTAACGTCTGTTCAGCATTCAACCCTGACGTACCCTCAGCAGCAAAAGTAGAAGCAGTCTTCCGCAGTAGGATGTTCTCATTGTGGGAAGCCAGGCCATGTAGTGGCAGAGTGTCGCAGGGCACAGGGATTGTGTCTGGCTTGTGGAGCAGCAAACCATAGGGTTGGATCCTGCCCGAATAGGGATTGTTCATCATCGTCCAACCTTTCTAGATCTTCGGTGAGAGGACCAGCTCCGGTCCAGCAGCAGTATCTATTACCGAGGCCCCTGCCTCCACAGTCCCAGGTGTTCCAGCAACAATACCTCCAGCAGCATGCTCAAGCCCAAGCCTTCAGTCAGAATAGGCAGCGAGGATTTCAGCCAATGGGACCAGCACCCCGAGGGCATGGTCAGGCTATGGTGATGACCGTAGAGGAAGGATTGGCACCAGGGAAGGTAGTGGCAGGTACTATTCTCGTCAACTCCTTTCCAGCTTCAGCTTTATTTGATTCTGGTGCATCGTATTCTTTTATGTCTGCACAATTTGCGACACGGATAGGATTGGAGCCCGAGTCATTATCAGTAAGGCTCAATATACTTACTGGTAACGGACTTGTAGGAGTCGATAGGGTGTTCCTTGTGTCGGATCGTAGTTAGCAGTAAGGAATTTCTCGCTAGATTGATAGAATTCCCGATGGCCGATTATGATGTAGTCTTAGGGATGGATTGGTTGAGGAACCAGTATGCTAGGATAGACTGCCATATTGGTAGGGTTATTTTTAGCATTCCAGGCGAGCCGGAGTTTTTCTTTTCCCGATGCGAAGTCGAGCCTTCTCCTCCAGTATTGCGGATGGCAGTAGCAGCAGTGCAGTTGCCTCGGATAGTCGAAGATTTTTCAGATGTTTTCCCCGAAGAGCTTCCAGGTATGCCGCCAGAGCGAGAGATCGAGTTCACCATAGACTTGATTCCCAGGACAGCCCTAGTGTCAGAGAGAGTCTACAGGATGGCGCCGTCAAAATTGGAGATCTTGTACAAGATGATTGAAGAACTTCGAACCAAGGGATTCATTCGTGCAGTGGATCACCTTAGGGAGCCCCGATGCTTCTTGTAAAAAAGAAGGATGGTACGTCCAGGTTATGTGTTGATTATCGTACCTTGAACTCAATGACAATCAAGAACAGATACCCTCTTTCGAGGATAGATGACTTGTTTGATCAGCTCAAAGGGGCAGCAGTATTCTCGAAGATTGACTTACGCTCCGGATATCATCAAATCAGAGTCAGAGAGCATTACATCCCGAAGACAGCTTTTAGATCGAGATATGGGCATTGGGAGTTCCTTGTGATGCCATTTGGAGCAACCAATGCGCCGACTGTATTCATGGACCTCATGAATCGTATCTTCATGCCTTGTTTAGATCAGTTCGTGATTGTGTTCCTAGACGACATCCTGGTCTACAGCAAGAATGAAGCAGAGCATGAGCAGCATCTCTGAGTTGTCCTCCAGATTCTCAGAGAGCACCAGTTGTATGCCAAGTTCAGTAAATGCGAGTTCTGGCTCGATCGCATTTCTTACTTGGGTCATATCATCCCTTGAGGAGGAGTAGAAGTGGATCCCCAGAAGATCATGGCCATTGAGACATGGCCAGTGCCCAGCACGGTTGCAGAAGTTCGCAATTTTCTTGGATTGGCCGGCTACTACCGTCGATTTGTTTCAAACTTTGCTCGAATCTCAGTGCCATTGACCCAGTTGACCCGCAAGGATGTACAGTTTGCTTGGACAGCAGAGTGCCAGGATTCTTTTGAGAGGTTGAAGCGAGGCTTGATGACGGCTCTCATTCTCACGCTCCCAGATGGAACCGGAGGATTCTCAGTATATTGTGATGCTTCAGGCAGAGGCCTAGGATGTGTTCTGATGCAGCATGGGAAGGTAATAGCTTATGCGTCACGGCAACTTCGTGATCATAAGAGGAATTACCCAACCCATGACTTGGAGCTGGTAGCAGTAGTGTTTGCACTTAAGTTGTGGAGGCACTACTCGTACGGAGATAGGGTGGAGATTTTCACCAACCATAAGAGCCTGAAGTATGTTTTCACCCAGAAGGATCTTAACATGCGTCAGAGGAGGTGGCTGGAGCTTCTTGTAGATTTTGATATCAACTTGCAGTATCATCCCGGGAAGGCCAACGTTGTTGCAGATGCATTGAGCAGGAGAGCTGGAGTTTATTTCCTAACAGCGCAACCGGAGCTGTTAGCAGATCTTCAAAAAATGGGTATTGAAGTTGTTCTCCCTTCCAGTGTGGCGTTGATGGCCAGTATGCAAGTTCAGTCCACCATAGTCGAGAGAATCCGGATGGCACAGTCAGCAGATTCTAAGCTTCAGTGACTCAGGACAGAGTATGAGGCGGGACGAAGACCAGAGTTGAGTATTCATGAAGACGGTACACTTAGGCATGGTAAGCGTCTTTGTGTACCCAGTGGTGATATCAGACAGGAGATCATGGCAGAGGCTTACAGTTCTCAATATTCTATTCATCCGGGCGGTACGAAGATATATCGAGATATCCGTCAGCACTTTTGGTGGAAAGGCATGAAGAGAAAGATAGCCCGATTTATCTCTCGTTATTTAGTCTGCCAATAAATTAAGACTGAACATCAGAGGCCCACTGGACTTCTTCAGCCCTTGCCAATTCCAGAATGGAAGTGGGAACATGTGACCATGGATTTTGTGACTGGATTACCTAGGTCCCCAGCTGGTCGAGATGCTATTTGGGTTATAGTTGGCAGGCTCACGAAGGTAGCTCACTTCCTCCCATTCAGAGTTGGTCAGTCGACAGCTCAGTTAGCAGAAATGTAGCTCAGGCAGATTGTCAGGTTGCACGGAGTGCTAGTTAGTATCACCTCGGACCGAGATTTAAGATTCACGTCGCACTTTTAGCGTAGCCTGCAGGAGAGTTTGGGAACCCACCTCCAGTTTAGTTCAGCATATCATCCGCAGACAGATGGTCAGTCGCAGCGTACAATCCAGACTCTTGAAGATATGTTGCGGTCCTATACACTTGACTTCGGTAGTTCATGGGAAGATCACCTGCACCTGGTAGAATTTTTGTACAACAATAGCTTCCAAGCTAGTATCCAGATGGCACCGTTCCAGGCACTGTATGGTACGAAGTGTCGATACCCGCTAGCCTGGGATGATGTGGGGGAGAGACAGATGCTCGGTCCAGAAATAATTGCCCAGACAGTTAAAGTGGTCAGAAGAGTCTAGGATCATCTTCGAGTTGCCCAAGATCGCCAGCGCCATTGGGACGATTCTCATCGGCGCCCTCTCGAGTTTTCTGTCGGCGACCATGTATTTCTGAGGATTTCACCTAACCGTGGCGTCATTCGTTTCGGCACACGAGGAAAGCTTAGTCCTAGGTATATAGGGCCGTTCGATATTCTGGAGCGAGTAGGAGATGTGTCCTATCGTTTCGCTCTTCTGTCATTGCTAAGCGAGGTGCATGACATGTTCCATATATCCCAATTACGACGGTATATCCCGGACCCGAGCCACATCCTGGATCATTTGGAATTGGTTGTTGGTACCAACCTTTCGTATGAGAAGAGGCCCGTGTCTATATTAGACCGGAGAGAGAAGATACTCAAGAACAAGACTATCAAGTTAGTCCGAGTTGCTTGGGGTCATCACTCTTTGGGTGAGTCAACGTAGGAGCGTGAGGATGATATTCGATCGCGATATCCTGACTTGTTTGACTCGTGAGGTATAATATCTTCCTGATGCCTCATACCTTCGATTCCTTGCTTGAATGAGTGATTGCTTGCCTAGCTATAGCTTGCTTGTGATTAAATAGCTTATCCTCGTCTCCCTAGCCTCTTAATTAAATTTCGAGGACGGAATTCTTTTAAGGTGGGTAGAGTTGTAATGCATGTGGTTCGTATTATGTATTTTTGGAGTACGTATACATATTTTATCTTGTATTACATGATTTCTTGCTTAGCTTGGCTTGGTCATTTCTTGGGTTGGTTCGGCTTGGCTTAGTTTTGCTTTGGTCCATCATGAACTAAGGGTGAACCCCTACCTACCACCACCATTAGTATTTATTACCCATCCTCCTTTCTCTCTCCTCATTACTCTTCTTCTTCTCCATCATAACTTCTTCACCTACCAGAGAGAGAGGGGTCTAGGCAAGTGCAGCTTGCTTCATGGAGGAACTCTAATTTTATTGTTCCATTCTCTTCTTTACAGCATTCTAACATCCTTTAGTACTTGACATTTTTACTTTCCATGGCCGAATTCTTATAGATCTAAGTTTATTTTATTTTCGGAATTCTTGGGTTTTGATCTACTTAATCTTGTTATTTCTAAGTTTTGATGGTTCTATGTTGTAGAAAATTTCGTTATGCCCCATTTTGACCTGTGGAAGTTCGAATTTGGACTCTGGATGAAGGTTTCATGGAGCTTGTAAGCATGGGGTTATGGTGTTTTTCTTCTCAGAAATTTTGGAGAAGAGGAACAGTTCTCTGGCCGCATGGCAATACTTGACCGCATGAACATTCATGCGGCAAGTTGCTCTCAGCCGCATGAGATCCTCGCACTCCTAGCCGCATGGGACCCCGCTTCTTCCAGCCGCATGGATTCCTCTCCCCACTCAGCCGCATGCACCCCTTGCTTCTGCAGCCACATGTGCGTCCGCCACTTTGGGCCGCATGAATCCGAATTTCCCCAAGCTGCATAAGGGCCGAATCCAACTAGTCGCATGAGACTCCACTTGACCCCGGCCGCATATACCTGATTGTTAGCCGGCCGTATGGGCCTATGACCCCGCCTGCCACATATGCACAGCTTCTCCGCCCGCCGCATGGATTCCAGCAACCCAGCCGCATGCGCTTGAGCTTCCTTCTAGTCCTGAGCTGCGCGCCTGCTTCATGTTGAACCCGAACTCTTGAGCCGCATGAACCGTCTTGAGTAAGCCGCATAGACTCATCTCCCATTGAGCCGCATGGCTCCTTCCCATGTCCTGTTTTGCTATTTTATTTCTATTATGATTATTGTTAACTCATCCTTTGTGACTCCCAGTGTACTTGGTCTCCTGATATAATGCTTGCACTATGATGTCCTGCACATGTACCCCAAACCCGATTGTGACCCGTCGGGGTACACTCTTGACGAGTAAATATGACATGACTTGATAGTGGCCCATCGTAGCGCACTCCTGACAAGTACACTTGACATGATAACCTGACATGATATATCTTGATAAGCTGTTGCGACGGCTACCTGATATGACATGACCTGTATAATTAATCCGGACACCGTGGGCGATTGTGCTTGTACAAATAATCCAGTTCTGTCTTGCATCATGTCTAGGATAGGACTCCTGAGTACCACGGTCAGGAGTACCTACTGAAATGGACTAAGGCTAATAACTAGATTAATACATTAGTCATAAAGAGATCTCCCAGCTATAACCAATCCCGTTACCTGGGTGCGGTTGGGATATGTAGCCTGCCGTCGAGTAGGGCATATTTCCAGTACACTGTCATGTGTTGCACCCTTCAAGCTACTTAAGGATACATGCATTTTCTGGACGATGTACCCACCTGAATTCAACCCCTAATTTTTGACCTGGGTAACCTGGATGGTCTGCAGGGCTTGTGGCTATGGAATAATCTCACTGCATCTTGCTAGTAACTAGACCTGTGATAACCCTAGTTAGTTAAAGTATCAAGCCGTATCTATTGCTTGGCCGTGATTGTTGAATAGGGAATTATCAGTCTAGTCTTGCCTTGATCCTGTAAAGATTATTACATGTTCTGATTTTCTTATATTATCTTGCTGATAAATGGGAGAAACCAAGTTCGGTTCAGACGAAGGGTTACAATCCCGGTCCTTGTTTGGTTTAAGGATTGTAACCTGGTTATCTGAATGGTCCCATGGTTATCTTACCGTATATCCTCGTGATGTTATATTTCTCCAGTTTTACTATATATTATTATCTTCTGTGCTAATTGCTGGTTTTAGTTCCTAAGTGAAGCTTTCTTTGTGGCACTTGCTCTTTCTAGGGTCTGACCCAGCTAGTTTTGTATGGCCAGATTTTGGAGCAGCTCCAGAGGATCTACCGACTTTCCAGCCCGATGGTGGCGACTAGACGTAACCAGGGCAACGAGTGGGTTTATTTTTGATCTCCCACTTTATTGTAAAAATATTCTTTTGAGGCGTTTAGCCGACGAGCACCTGTTTAGCTCGATTGCACTTACTTACTGTCTGCCTACGAGCTGTAACATGATTAACAGATCCTAGGGTTGATCATGTATGACTAAACTCTTGCTAGTCCTAATATTTTGTAACGACTAGCTTCATGATCAGCTGAATATGTAATATTTGGGATGCCTTATTATTGTATATTTAATGATCATACATCTTGTGACTTTTACCTACTTGTTTGTGATTGAGACACTAGGCTTGTTCATGACCATAGGAGACGGTTGGCTTGTAGTAAACCCTCATGTATCTAGACAGCCGTGACCATATAGCGAGATGGATTCCATTTTATATACGTAGCTGGCTATGTCCGCCTCCGCTCTCCAGTATTCTGATTCTGGGGCGTGACAGAGGGTATGTCCTGGACAGAGTCTTGTTCTTGATTAAGTCATTGGAACCGACTAATCTCAAGCATTGACCCTTGTCCACTTTGGGAGTCAGCGTAGGATAGCGAGGACGAATTCCTATCCAACTGACTCGGAAGGCATATTTAATGCCTCCAATCACTTTCCTTCTAGGGTATGATAATTGCTTGTGCTTTTACTTAATTCTTCTCTCTTTCATTATCTGTCTATGTGCCATGTGTTGCTTGATAATTGTGTTTTCTATATGTCCTAAGTGTATTTCGTGAACGGAGAGAGCGTTCGATTAGCCTTATTGAAATTCGATGATAAAATTTTTCTAAGGAGGGTAGAGATGTCATTCTCCGTTCTCGAAATACTTAAAAAAATTATTTTTCCTGTATGGTATCTTGCACCTGTATCTTGATTGTATGTAACTAGTATTTGCACCTGGCCATGACATGGCAAAGTATCTCATTGCGGAGTAGTGTGCCACCCCTTGTCCTTGTTTGGTTCTAGGCGTGGCTCACTGCTTCGATGATAATATTTCTGGACCGTGTTATGCTGAGGCTTTTATTTAATTAATTTATTTGATTAGTTGCATAATGTAGCATTGAACATGTCATTAGTCATATGGCTAGGTCATGTTAGGGATTAGGATTTAGTGGAGCCAACACTCACCTACTATAATCTCTTCCACACTCTCTCTCCTCGTTCACTCTTTCATTCATTTCCTTCAACAACTTTTTAGGCAAGTACATCGTGCACAAATGAGAGACCACTTGTATTTTTTATTTTTTGTTATTTCTTTGATATTATTAGTCTAGATTGTTTATCTCTTCATTCTCTACAAGTTTAGTTCTCAGAGTTTTTGATTTTAATGGCTAGTTTTGTCTAGATCTAACTTTCTAAAACTAGGATTTTATGCATTTTTTGTGGTTTACATCTATCAAACTTGGTTGTTTTCGAAAACTATTTGTTCCATGTTATAGAGAATTTGATTTCATTCAATTTTGGCTTTTATTTTGCTTGATTTCAGGTCCTATAGCTCAAGTTATGGACATTGGAAGTTTTGAGAACTCCATGGCCAAAAGCTTGTTGCCAGAGACGATGACCCTTCTGCGCGCTCGGGCGCGCTGTGCACCCGTACCCCGCGCGCCGTGCATCCACGGGCTGCGCATTTCGTGCGTCGTACGTCTGTGTGATTCGTTGTCGCGCGCCCGCGCACCGTGCTTCTGCGCCCTGTGCACCGTGCATCTGTGCCCCGTACGTCATGCATCTGTACGATGCATGTTTCGTATGACGCGTACCTGCGTAATTCATTTGACACGTACCCGTGCACCGTGCTTCCGTGCCCCGTACGACTGCACGTTTCGTGCGCCGCACGCCTGCGTGATTCTTTGCAGCACGCCCGTACGCCATAAACCCACACCCCATGAACCGTGCACTCGTGCCCCACGCGCCGTATATTTGCTCGCTATGCGTTTCGCGTGTCGTGCCTGCGATTCGTTGCCATGCGCCCGCGCAAATGCGTGATTCGTTTGTTGCGCGCTCATGCACCGTGCTTCCACGCTTAACGTGCCGTGGGCCGTTTTTCCTACGCATGTCGCGTGCCCACGCCCGCACGCCGTGCTTTCGTTCCCCGTACGCCGCGGACTAGTTTTATTCCCGTACGCCTGTGCTCATTCCCCTCACGATGTACGCCCGTTCTCCGTGCGTCGTGGGCCCGTGCCACGTGCGTCGTGCACCAGATTATCCTGACACATGGTTTTCTATGTGCCCATGTGCCTTCTTTGCTTTGCCTGACCCATTGTTCCTATGGCACATAAGACCACGTGACCTATGCGCCTATTTGTTGGGCTTTACACTGTTAATTTCTCTGACATGCACATGTCTTGTCCCATGCGCCTGATTTTATGATTTGATACTTTCTCTAGTTTTGATGAGTTTATTCATTTGACTTGATTTCCTGTCCTGACCTTGTGTCCTATAAGAAGACCCAGACTATGTTTCCTACATGACTACTGTGTCACGAGGGGTCCATGTGACTTTCTGACTTGACCGTGTTCCCGACTTGACATTATTTCTGACTTGAATACCTGTATACGTGCTGATACCTTTTTTAAGTATGTATTGAGATACAGTATTAGTGTCACTACGGTGCTATTAATGAGTGCACTGAGGTGTAACTCTTCGTGCTAAGTGATCCTTCGTGTTATATGTCAATATATGCATCCTCTCCAGCCCAGTCATAGTAATTGGTCATTAATATTGACATGGTATATTGAATGTTTGCTTGATGCATTAAACTAAACATGGATCTAGATTTGGGACTCTTAAGCTGAATGTAGAATTATGCTTAAGGTATATACTATGGTACGACATTTAGAAGGATGATCATGTGATCACGGCATATGATTCCAAGATCAACATAGGATTAATCTAAGCAACTTAAATCGGTAGAAGCGTTGGAAGGGAACAGAATCTCATGATCGTGCGTTACCAGCCACCCTAGGCCCTGTCCTGACGTATCGGGTTGCCGCCACGAATATTATTTAATCTACCTATAGTGGATGGCAATATCCAGCTCCTATGTGCTATGTGTTATATGTTCCGTACGATAGCCTTTCGGGGGACCAGTGCATAATCAATGTGCTATGTGTTAATAATGGGTTGGCTAGCCCAGCTTGGATACGATACGATCTGAGGATTCTTATATATTTGCATTATCTGGATAACCCAAGCAAATCATAGAAAGCCGTAGGATTGATTGGCCGTTTGTAAACTTACTTAATTGTGATATATTTCTTTTGTTAGTAACTGAGGAATATGGACTATCGTGGTGCGTGGTCCAACCCATATCCTTGTTTGGTTGTTGGGTTGGGCTATTGTGCTACGATGGGCTATGGACCGAAGTTGTGACCAGAAGCCCTTAACCTGACCATGGTTACAGTATGCATCTTATTTCGACACGATATTGGCACCGTTTGTCCTTGTTTGGTTGTAAGGGTGTCGTATTATCTCAATGATATGGTATAAGCCTATAACTCGTGAACCAGGTCTTAATTTACTCATTGGATTTTGTTTTATCCATTATGTGCTCCCTTGTGGTACTTGCTATTCGGGACCTGATCCTGCTTGTTTTGTTTGGCCAGATTTCGTAGGAGAGCCCAAGGATCCAGCCTTCTACCCGAACGATGGCGCATACCAGGAGCTTGGGCGCCAAGGACCATGAATGGGTTTCTTCTTCACCGCTCTGATATTTTTTATTTTGTACTTGGCGCGTTTAGCCACCGGCACCTATTAGCCACTATTCTAGACATTAGTTTTTGTTTATATAATTGTAATTAAATCAGACTGCAGTTGACTATGGTTATGTACTATTGACTCTCGGCACTAGCTTATCATTTTGTGTAGCTAGTCCCATGAATCATTTTGATGAAGCGTCGGGGATGCCTTACTGCTTTGACTTATATGATCATTATTTACTACTACTTCTTTGATTGATTGAGTCATAGATGGTCTGTGAGACCATAGGAGAATTGATGTAGCATGCACCCCTAGTCTCTTGACAGCCACAATCGTTGTATGATGTCTTCGTACCTCATATGGGGTAGCTAGCCTAGTCCGTCTCCGTATTACGGTACTAGGGCGTGACATAACCAATGCACTTTGAAGATTGTAGGGGAGTGGGATTGGTTCCAAGTGCGGCTCATATACACTTCGTAGTGCTTCTTTAGAAAAAATAATAGCAGCATAATAACTTTCAATATTAATATTATAATAATTACACGCAAAATATGCATGTACATAGGGAAGACTAGTATGAAACCAGTTTAAACATGAATAATATTTTTCATCTAAATGAACAACATATGTTCTATGTGTTTCGCGGTCTGCTATTTCAAATATATAACTATCAATACTCAATACTTGCAGGTAGTATTTTTCTCTATTGATGTGTGCCATAGTTTTTAACATCTTCGGATAATAATATGTTTCAAGATCTTCCGCATGTTTTCGATTTTTGTCCTAGAGTGTTATCATCTTGGCTCGGATACATCAAGTAATGTTGTTATTGGTTTATCACGTAAAATTTTAATTCAGTTATTGAAGCATTCGGCAAGGTTGAAAGTATTAATATCTAATCTAGGACAAGGAGCATAAGCTGTTATCCAGTGCGTTAGAACACGTATTTTATCTCATTATACTCCAATGAGCCATTTATAAACATCCATGTTTTCAGATTTAATTTTCTCAAAATAATAGTTCTTATCTGTTTTATTATAACTGTTGACCTAAATCACAGTCAACCAAATATTGACAAATTGACAATATAATACTTGTTATAATTCAATATGACACATCAAGACAGAACTCAGTACAAGACGGACGTCGTCTCTCTCCTGCAGCGTACTCGTTTCGGAGTCTGTATTATTTTACATTTATTGAGTCTAGCAAAATGTAAACTGAGTAGCACTGGTATTCTTGGCTTAACCCTTATCTCCAAAACAAACCCGAAGCTCCACCAAAGCCAAACTTAGCCCACATAGGCCCATTGAACTTTCTGTCAGCACGGAGACAGAGTTCGGGCCGAACTCTGCCTCCACGCAGCGTTCAGGCCGAACTCTGTCCCCTAAATTATAGGACTCTAATTTTTAGGGTTTGTTGTATGCTAGTTGTCTAATGGCCAAAAATTTGAATTCTTGACATAGAATTCTGGCTGAATTCTGCCTATCCCAACTATTATAAATAGGCCTTGAATTATCTCATTTTCATTCATCCAATTATCTTCTCTTCTCTTCTCTATAAGCCTTATACAAGCCTTAACCTTCTCATCTACTAGCCACAAGCTTCCTAAGCCTAAAAGTGCTCAGTGCTATTCAGTTAGGAGTTTGTGCAAGAGTCAAGAAAGTCGCTTGAAAAATTACAAGCATCGCCACTGCGATCTTTGTAAGAAGTTGACGTGCTCTTCTGAAGAAAAGGCACGGGGTGTAACTACTATTTCACAAATAGTGAATTTAATCCTGAGCTAGAGTTCTCAAGCCTGGACTATCCTCCACGAGGGAAACCAGGTTAAAAACGACTGTGTTTGCGTATGCTCTCTTGATCTTTTTATTTTCGCATTTACTACTCTGATTATTTACTTTTGGTGAAAAGAGTTTCATTTTTATTCGGCTATTATTGTTATAAACTCTATTCACCCCCCTCTAGAGTTGCCAACCTGTTCTTCAATAACATCTTGCAAGAGAGTCTAATCTACCTCAAAAATGTTTCAATCTTTCTACCGATTTCAAATTTTGTTAAAAATGTTGAATATAGAAAAAATAAGACGATTCTAGAAAAGTAGCACACATAGCATTTATTAATCATTTTTATTTATCCGATATAAAATAAATTATATTTCATGCATCAAAATAATGTTCAAAAGATGTTCTAAAATAGCCTAAAAATCAGGTCCAAGAATCAGTGTTTTCACTTTCAAAAGATGTTCTTTCAAAACTATTATTTTCTGTTGTCTTTATAAAATATCTACTACCTGGATTTGTCTCGATAATTATAAAATCATACTGTTCAAAACTACTATATGCATCAATATAACTACCATTTATTCAGATAAAGCAATTTCTCTAGCTTTCCAAGCTTTTGAATATTTCATATGAATTCGATGTTCTCTATATATATCATTGACAACATGCGATGGACTATACGACTTGTTATCTCTAATTTTATCAATTGTCTTATTTTTAACCCATACAACAGTAGCTAATGGATGACTACCTGTTGGAAGTCCACCTAAACAAGAACATCGGTTTTCTAACGTAGTAATAACAAATGTCTCGTCTTTACCAATGGATTTAGCACATACTCTCCAATTATAATTTGATTCGTTACATTTATATACAATCTTACGAGCATTGTTTGAAGTAGCCGAACAAGTAAAATTATGACTAATTGCTGTGTCACTAATAAAACTTCTAAATTTAATTCGATTTTCAAATTGTCTCCCGACGAATAATTAATGAGTGTTAACGTTATCATCAAATTCATCATCTATATTTTCAATTAAATCATCAGAACTGTCATTGTCGTTATTACCTTCATTTATTATATGTTCTTCTTCTTCAGTAAATGGAATAACTTTATGAGAAGAAGTAGGACCAACATTTACTGTTTCATTATTACAAGCACGTCTACTACTTATATTATTAATTCTAGGTGGTTGTGGAGTAACAAAAATAATAATATACGATGATTGTTGTCATAGCCGTGTATGGTAATTCAATTTGTATTTATTATAACCGATTAAAATTTGATAATTTAAGTAAATATTTATATGTATATAAATAATATATACTGGATCTGGTATCGATCATTTACAATATATACATGGTTAAGCTAAATTTTTTTAGTTTATAATTATATACCAGTTCTTAAATCAAATATTTACTTCTAGTTGTATTAAATGAATAAACCAATTCTCTTATTTATATAAAAAAATCTATAGTTGCAAAGAAGCCCTTAGAAAATTTTGGAAATTGCAAAATTTTTATAACACCTAATCTATACACGTCCTCATGCATAAAGCATGGACAAAATTGTAATTTCACTTGGGGATACATGTCAACATGCATGAAAAGGGGCATGGGTATATTAGTAATTATCTTTGAAGATAT
Source organism: Iris pallida (assembly GCA_029216955.1). Taxonomy (NCBI): domain Eukaryota; kingdom Viridiplantae; phylum Streptophyta; class Magnoliopsida; order Asparagales; family Iridaceae; genus Iris; species Iris pallida. The sequence continues at coordinate 8,294,600 of JANAVB010041619.1, forward strand.
AATCATTATGTCAAAAAAAAAGAAGAAGAAAATAGAGACTTATATAGAGAAGCAGAGGAAGGCAATCATTCTCCACTATCTGTTCCTCTCCCTCTCGTGTGCTCCACTCACCCTCTCTTAGTCTGTTCATCTCTCTCACTCTCAATATCTCCTCTCCATTTCTCTCACTCTCCATCTCACACTTTGTTTTCACACCCGTACACCCGGACCCATGCCCCGCTGGCCGACTAGTTCCGACGCCCGCCGCCGCCGGCCACGCCCGGCCAGGTTGCCCCACCAGCCATACACCCTCACCTCCATCACTACCACTATTATCATCATCTTTACCAAATCCTTAACCCTAAGCTTTTTTTCCAAAGGAAAAGAAAAGAAGATGAAGAGTGAGAGAAATGGAGAGGAGTAATACCTAGTTAGTGAGAATATAATTCTAGAATGGAAATTGTCTAGGATTCTATATACGTATTTTTATCATAGTATGGACACAAGTGTTGGAAGTAGCTTTGACACACTGAACTAGATACGATACAAACATGGAAAACTAGGACACAATATGACACTTGATGTAATTTGGATTTGTAAATTGTGAAATGGTTGATCATTTGTTTATATATAACTTGTTACTAGTTGGTGTAACATAAGACTAATTTATTTAGGAAGATAAAATATGTAACCATGACCTGATTACTTGACACAAACCTTTGCTAAGAAATAGTATCTGATTTAAAGTAAAGATGAGTAATACCTAGTTAGTGAGAATATCTAAAAGACTAATTGAATTAGTACTTTTAGATAATATATCATGTTGTCCGAAATTAATTGTGTGTATAGTTAGATGCCTTTAGCATTAAAATAGGGTAATTGGTGAATAATTATAGTATGGTTGTTTAGGGATAAATCATATTGGATTTCCGGTTATGACATAGATCGTATTGGGCTACAATATCTATACTTAGTCTAGATTCTTCTCACAAGTGTGAAAATATTTATATTTCCAAGTACTACAATTCGTGGACTGAAAGTCCTCAGAAAATAAACAAGAGGATATTAGAGTATCGATAACCGATAATATTAATCCAAAGTGAATTATAACTAATGAACTCAAGTAAATTTTATTTTCAACCATAAGGAGACTAGGAAAAAAAATCATTTTTTGAGTTCATAAAGTAAGAAAATCAGTTAAAGAGTCTGTAGGTTCATATTCCAAGTTTTTAGGACTGTATCGATCTCAAATTAGTCATGATAACCTATTTAAAGCTTGGCCCAAATAAAATTCAGCTTTAGCATGGTTTGAATGTGTTCTATGTCGTATGGTGAATAAAAAATAGTACTTTATGCTTTATTAATTTTCGAAAACCTAACTTTTTGTATGTCGTAACACAGTGTCGAAAGTACAAGAATATCTCCCTTACGAATAGGCTATTTAAGGATTTTTAATTAAAGTATTTGAAAAATCAATACCTTACGAATAGGCTATTTGGGTTAAGATGTATATAATCTCATACATTTAGTCTGTTGTATTATCTCTTGGTAATTTCTTATTATAAAATTTTGGTATTCTAACAATTTTGATTTAGTTGTATTTTGTAGTGGAAATGCAAAATTGATGAATTACTAGCATTAAGGTATAAAATTGCCGAGGTAATAAGCAATGCATGTTTTCTTGTTATGGTTTGATATATATATATATATATATATATATATATATATATATATATAGCTCTCTCCTCTACGGAGCAGCAGCTATCACCTCTCAACTGACTAATGCTCTGGCTGGCCGCTGCCGGCCACCGCCTAGGCGGGTGGCCTCCCCGTTGCGTACGCCTCCTCCCTCCGGCCTCCCCTCCGGGTGGGGTGGTCTCCCTCCTCGACCTCCCCCTCCCCCTCCATGTTCTTCCTCCCTCGCCTTTTTCTTCTCATCGTACTTGGGTGCTGCGAGCCCCCGGAAGCCACCGAGCCTTCGCTTATCCGCGCCCCCTCGCCGTCAGCTTCCCAGCCGGCGGCCGCCTGGGCAGAGGGCCAGCCTCGGGCGTCGTCTCCGGCGTCGAATTCCCCTGAGCAGCCTCCCTCCTCCTTGGCGGGGGCTTCCCCAACCGGCCGGGCATGGCTCTCCGTGAGGTCCGCCACTACCCCCCTTCCGCATCCGGTACGGCCCTTCGTTTAGCCTTAACCTGCTCGCCCGACGGCTGTTGCTCCTTAGGCCTCATGCCTATTTCGAATTTGAAATCGAATTCCGTCTCGTTGACTTGCGCTCAATGTGCACAGCTTACGGTTGGCGTTGGGGTCCACGTGCATCCTGTGCAACCTGACCTCGACAGCAGTTGCCTCGTGCTGTTTAGCAATGTGGTCCTCCCTGCGCCTTTTGGCTACATGCTCACACATTATAGTGTGGGCCCCTTTGGGCCCGTACAGCCTGGCTCTAGTCGCGCTCCTACTTGGCGCTCTCACCCCGGGCATCCTGAGCGCTAGCGCTCCGCGTCTCCTACGCACCCTCTCCTCACATATCTTACGCGTACCACCCGTGCGCCTTCTGGCTACTCTTGGTCTTTGCCTCCTAGCGGTGGGCCCCCTTGGCCCGCACACTCCGTTGCATGGGTCACCTACCGCTGGGCCTTGCGCCAGCTTTAGCCATGTGGATCGGACCGGCCGGGCCCTCCTTCGTGCCTCCTAGGTCTTTCGCTGACGCTGTCAGGCCAGCTCTGTCAGCCAAGCCTCCTTCACTATTTCGCGAAGTAGCGCTCCTAGGCTCTTCCCACCCCCAACCGACCAACACTCATAACTGTTAGGGTTATATACTAAAAGCATCACTTTTGTAATAACCTTATTTCCTTAATTTTTGAATGAGAATCATATGGGCAAATGTTTGCATATTGGATTTGTTGCAAGTGTTAATCCAAATGTCTGATATTCTATATTGTAGATAATATGGTGTGTGGTGTCACACAGAAGATCATATTATCAGTTTCCTTTGGAGTATATAAATAGTTCACAACCTAGATGGACTTGGACAATCTATTGGAAAGGTTGTAGTGTAATATGGTATTAGTCTATCTTGACTATAGGTTTATACTAGTACACTTTGTGTGTATTGAACAGGACCACTTGAGGTTGTTCTCTTTGTACTGACTACATAAGAGAACAAACACCTCTGTTATTATGGATGCTTGTGCTCTTAATCCAGATATAATAACGGACATGTATATACAGTGTGCATTACTTTGACTCATAAAAGAGTGAGATTCATTATGAATCAACAACCTCTATGAATTGGGTAATAACATTGTATGTATGATGGACTGTTGATTATAAATGGAATCCATGTCCCGATACATCGGGTTGATGATGTCCTCTTAAGGAGCTCATAAGGATTGTCATGTAAACCCTGCAGGTGGATTATATCTGACATGACAAATAAAATTGAGCGGTACTACTTAAGGATAAAAGATGTCGAATCAATATAGTTGTCAGTAACTTAATTTGATCGACGGACATACGATATCTTAACATGGGGAGCCAAACGAGCATATAATAAAAGGAGCCCATAAACATTATTTGGGATTAGGGAGGTAGTGCAACAATAGCTCATTAGTGGACCGAGCTATTATTAATGGACTTGGATTGTGTGTTCGGGCTGAACACGGGATATCCAGATCCGTTAGGAGGCCTAACCCTAATTTCTCCTCATGGTCCCTACCGTAGCCTATATATATCCTCTATTCTCTGGCCGCCAGATTACTGATCAGAAATCTGAAATTTTCTCTAAATTCATGATTCACGTAAGGAGAGAAAGAGAGGGCTGCCAAGGATAAAAAAAGGTTGGGAGATCGTCGCCCACACGACGTCCAACTCGAGGAAGGAATACGTGCAGAAGATCTTGGGGTCATCCGCTCGAGATTGCCAGGAATTACTTGTCTCCTTTCCGCCGCAGGTATAATTTGTGAACCCTAGTTTCCGCCTATGAAGGGTTAGAACACGTATTAGATCTGTTTAACTTTTTATCGATCAATACGCACACCAAAGGAAGGGTCCTGGGAATCCCCAGTTCCATCAATAACATCTCTGTCCCATTTTCGACAGACGATATCTCGTCCCTGGCTGGGTCCTTCCTCCTTACTTTCATCCTCAAATTTACGCTAGTTGTCCGAAGCTTGAGAAGGTGCAAGCGGCCATCTCCAGTTGGGGCATCACACACTTCTACAAGGTTGTCCCGGTAGACGACAAACATGTAATTCTTTTCCTTTCATCCTCTAACGATCACCGTATGGTATGGTTGAAAGGCTCAGGCAGAATAGACTCTCGTCCCTAGCGAATTGTGAAGTGATCACCTAATTTTAACACTCAGACCGACTCGACGATCGTGTCAGTCTGGGTCACTTTCCTAAATCTTCCTCTTATCTGCTTTGTCCCGGTAGCACTGAAACAGATTGCCAACTTGTTCGGGGCCTATGTGGCATCGGCGCCCGAAACTTGCAATCTTGCAAAAGCCAACTATGCCAGAATTTTTATGGAACTCGATATTTCGAAAGAGCTTCCTAACACCATCCAAATCACGCTTGGCAGCAAGGTACACATCCAAAACATGATCTAAGGAAACAACATCCTTTATTGCAAACACTGCATGAAGCGCGGCTACGCCACCGAGCTATGCGCCAGAGCTCACCAAGAGATTCGCTCGCGCGTGCAACTCACCGAAGGTACCTCTGCAAGTCTTGAGCATAATCTCGAGACCCTCCCTTCCGTTTTGTGCCTCGAAGATCATTCTGGCCTCTCTTCGAACAGAGAAGTGGTCCCCCCTCATCTTCCTTCATTAGCATTTCCAACAAGTTCGACTGCCTAGTCTCAGATTCTGCAGAGGAAGAGGTGGCAGATGGTGCTCCTAACGTTGGCGGCACCGCCTTACCAGTTGAGGTGGGTCATCTGTCAACATCTAATGCAGTGTCTGCCAGCACTGACATCCAAGTTTTGACCAACTTCGGAGTCCACTTTGCCCTCACGGAAGCAGATGAGGCTTCGGAGTGCAGATCTGAGAGAGAGAAGAAGATGACACAGCTGTCGAGGTAAATGTCGTCGAAGCAGCGAATGATGTCGCTCCTTCGCCGTGAACCGTCTACCCTTTCACCATTCGGAGCTTCGACCATCAACTGCCACCACACCCCCCGGAAGAACACAAAGTTGATTATCAGGCTGCTACTTCTAGCTCCAAGACAGCACCAGTCGCGCTAATCACGCGACCCCATAAGACTTTCGACGATGACACCAAGACGAGGAACTTGGCTTTTCTGCTCAAAATTGTCGATTCTTACCCTATTGGTGAGGAAGTGAAAGAGATTAGTATTTTAACCGCTCGTACTTCACCCCAAATACAATCATGCTTTCCGCGAAAGAGTCAAGCTAAGGGATGCAGCTCTGGCAGCACTTCCTAACCTGCATCAAACTTTTATTGACTTTGTCCAGGAAAGGCGCAGCGTGAACCTCTGACGCTGCACCATTAATACAGTCAGCAGAAGTTAGTCTTCTCACTTTGCCTGTCATCGTGCACCTCTTCTTGGGATTCCTCCCCTTCTCTCCTCAGAGTCATGGCGTCCCCCCTCCCGCGCTACTGTAGGAGCAAGGGCTATCTCCCTACTCCATTTCCTGCTTTTGGTTTTTCAATGAAGGCCTCAGCCACCACGCATAGCGTGGTTATATATATATATATATATATATATATATATATATATATATATATATATATATATATATATATATATATATATCTTGTATGGTTTCGGTGTTGAGGGTTGCTCCACCGAATGGTCGGCGTACCCGGGATTTTTATATATCATATTTCGTGCTTTGTATAAATTTTTGGAGTTCATAAATACAAAGGTGACTTTGCCGAAATTTTTGAGAATTCTAAAGAGTTATCCAAAATTTCGACGTTTTAGAATTTTGGGTTATTCTAATAAACCTAAAAAATTTCTAGGAAAACTTTACTATAATTAAAATATAACTAGAAGGCGATTTAGAATGAGTCTAGGACGTGTAGGACATGGACACGCATCACGCAAGCGCAACCTAACTCAATTTCTATATATTTGTTCTGTGCCATATTGTGAGAATATCATGCCAATTGACAATTCCGTATTTATATGACCATCATGGAATGATTGGATCCTGAGAATTATATATACTTTATTCCTATGATATGTGCAAGATGCGTCTTAGCATCTTAGCAAATATTAATTGCCTATTGTTAATAATGATGGCATACAGAGCAAAGTTAAGTAAAGATAATAAAATATATTGATTGTGGATGCTAGATAGAGAGCATTGGGCGGGGAAGAACAACTTGAATACCATCTACAAACTTTCACAGTATAATAACAACAAAAGCTTATCAGTAGTTAGCTCGTTCGTAAGGCCTTGCGAAGTGAGTGTGTGAGGCTTAGCTCACTTACCTGTCCTGAATCCCTATATATTTCGATTAAAAAGATCGATTAGGTGAATCAATATACAATTAGTTTTTCACACATGATGTGTGGGGCCGGACTCTAAGCACCGTGCCATCCTGCAACAACCTGATCCCTGGTCACGGGATTGTTGCCGAAAAAATAGGATGAATGTGATCTACATTGTTCTCTAAATTGTATCATCATATAGGAAACTTGATTGTGATTGTGGTAGTGAATTTAGGTGGTTGTGATTGTGATTGTTGTTATTTATGAGTTATTAGGATTTTGTCGTAGAAAGAATACTGAGGAATTCACTAGAATATAATTTAGTCAGAGTCATATTTTAAGTTAACGTTATGTTTCCTCTAAATTAATTTATCATTCCCCTTTACTTTGGAATTTCGAGAATTCGATCATCTTAGAGATTCTCAATTATTTTATTTTATTTTTCGTCCTTGACTGAGGACTTGTATGTTGTTTGACGACCTAGTATTGTTCACTATATTTATAGACATACTTCCAAGGAGTTGTTATTGTACATTGAAGAGGACCGAAGAACATGATCAAGATGACGCTATTAAAGCGATCATGCTGGAACTGTATCTTTTTTTATTATCAATTCATGTATATATGTATATGGTATATAATTATATTTTGGTTAATAGTTGTACTGGGCAGAGAGTATTCCATTTCCCTGTTTATAGTTTAGAATGTCCCTTTTTAGATTAATATTGATTTTATTATGCAATATTATGACCTTTGATAACCTATCCTAGAACCTTACGGGCGACAATCGCGAATATGAGTACTGGAGTATTCATATGTCGCGTAGCGTGGGATGGTGTTACGTACTCGGCTTGTCGTATTTTGGGAGCGGGACGTGACAATAGTACATTAAATTGAAGAATAAACGTCTATGCTTGTTCACTCTAAATAAACCGAGTCCAACCAAGCCAAGCCAACCCCTTAACTGCTGAACCCCTAACCCCTTAACCAAAGGGAAAAAGGAATTTGGAAGAATTCCATCAGAGAGACTGTTGGATATGTCCAATTTCTGACAGTCCATCCGAAGGAATGATTTTTCTATTGAGAATAATAACATTTGAAAAATGGTAAGGACATAAAAATTATTACCATTGGAACATGAATAGCTGTATGGAAAAAGAAAACTTAGTAACATGTAAACTTTATTGGTTTTACTCTTAAACATAAATGACAAGCAAGTTGACATAACATCATGTTTATAAAATATTCAAGGGTATTTTAGGAATTCAAAAGTTTCACCACCAAGTTTTCCTATTATATAGTAGAATATATATATATATATATATATATATATATATATATATATATATATATATATATATATATATAGAGAGAGAGAGAGAGAGAGAGATATATAGAGAGAGAGAGAGAGGAAGGATCAAGATCCCCACACTTTTTGTATCCCCATGTATCTCCCCTATTTGCACCGTTAGATGGTACTTTAAGTCATCTAATCTTAACCGTTGATTTACCAATGGTTAAGATTAGATAACTTAAAGCACATCCAACGGATGTGAACATGGGGATGCATGAATTTACAAAAATTGTGGAAATGCCTATCCTTCCTCATATATATATATATATATATATATATATATATATATATATATATATATATATATATATATATATATATATCTTCATGCCTATCCTTCCTCATATATATATATATATATATATATATATATATATATATATATATGGGGATGCATGAAGATACAAAAATTATGAAAATGCCTGTCTTTCCTCTCATATATATATATATATATATATATATATATATATATATATATATATATATATATATATATACACACTTTCATTTACTTGCAGCAGCTTTGACAGCTGTGTCCTCTCTTAAAACTCTCACTATATATAAAGGGTAAAGTGCATTTAAACCCCTCTTAGATGTCACAAATTGGCAAATAAAGACCTTCTGATTTAGAAACCCCAGATAGAGTCAAAAATGCTTAAAACACCCCCTAATCCCACATTTCTGTTAACCGCTGTTAACTTATGGGTGAAATGACCCAACTACCCCTGCCATATAACCAATGGAGTGGACCGACGTTTCATTCTCATCTCTCTTTCTCTCTCTCCCGTTCTCCACTCTTCTTCCCCGTTCCAAACCCTAAATCTCTTCCCAAACCCTAAATCTCTTCCCAAACCCTAAATCGATTTGCAAACCCGAAGTCGATTTGCAAACCCGAAGTCGATTTGGTAACCGACGTTTCCTTCTCACGTCTCTCTCGCTGCTGTTGGTAGATCAGAGTGGAGGTCGGAGTGCAGTTTATGTTCCAGTTCAAAAATTTGTTGGACAAAAATTTGTTGGACAAAAATTTGCAGTTCAAAAATGTTGCAGTTCAAAATTGTTGCAGTTCAAGAATATTGCCAGTTTGTGTTGATGAACATTTGATTTCCAAATGTTGCAGTTCAAAATGTTGCAGTTCATTTTTATGTGTTGATGAACATATGATCTGGGTAATTGTAAATCTTGATACAAAACATGTCAAATATGATCTGGGTTGGAAACATGTCAAACATGATTTTGATTTCCAAATGTTGCAGTTCATTATTGCTCATTGGCAGTTTACATTTGCAGCTAACTGCAGTTTACATTGGCAATTTCCAAATGTTGCTTTGATTGGAAACTTTAATTGTAAATCTTGATACAAAACATGCCAAATATGATCTTCATCACATCCGTATTTCTTAAACGAATAACTTAAATAGTACTAAACATGTCAAAAATCCTAAAATAAATTGCAACATATGTATGTTGAAGCATGGTCTGGGTTCAGTTGCTGCCACCGTCTCTGTCGATCCTCTTGGAATAGGCTGTAAACCTTGGCCTCGATGCTCCTTTACTTCTTTCATTAAATTCCACATAAGAATTTGATAGTGTTCTGAAAGTTTCTCATCCTCCCATAGTAGAAAACCACAAGAATTTGTTGGATAATTTGCACACCCGTAAAATCTTCTTCCAGGATTGGTTGGTGTCCATGAAGTCTTCAGTGGACTAATTAATCCACAATAGCAACAAATTGTTCTTCCGTAATTCCTATTTGGACGTCTTGAGAACGAAGATTGAGAGCTACTAGCCATAATTTGCAGTTGGATTGGATATCTGTAGGTAAGAAAAAATTTCAACACATTAGATTATAGCAAATAAGTAAAATAAAAGGGAAGAAAGAAAAAAAATTAAACGTTATTTTCCCTACAGCCTACCGGATTAATAGGTAGAAAATAGAAAATGTGTGTTTTAAGTGTAATGTTTCATACAACTTTCCACTATGCTATATATAGAGAAGGAATAGAAGAGCTGCTGTGCCCAACGGTCAATTGGAGGGGTAATTTGGGGAGTTGAATAATTTCTCTCTCCTTAATTTGGTTGATAACGGCTACTTTTGACGTTAATTTGACGGAAAGGGGTATTGTGCTCAAAACAGGGTTTGCGGGAGGTGCAAAACGCGTAAGTTTTCTAAAAGGTCTTAATTTGCTAACGAGGCAACTCTAAGAGGGGTTTAAATGCACTTTACCCATATATAAATCCGGACTAGCTCTTTTATATGGCTCAGGCGGACGCATAGTCCAAGTTTGAATCGGACAGACCTCGGGCCGGACTCGGGCGGATCGATGCATAGTCCAAGTCCGGCCCTATATTAATATGGACCGGATCGAAATATCCTAATGATCAGGCTCTATCGGACTTTGTTCCATCGGACCGAACGAACTTTTCGGTTCATTAAACTGGACAAATGAAGATTCCTAGTTTTTCTTTTGAAAATTTGGGAAAACTATACCGTTCTTTTTCATTTTTACGAAATTGAATCTGCTGTAGGAAATTTTCTGTACAGCCGCAGCGAACCAGATAGCCGAGAGGGGACCCAACGAAAAGAAGAAGGGAAAAAAAAAGAAAAAAAAGGTACTGCTGCAGAGAAAAAAGTGAAAGTGCTGCTGCTGCAGCTGCAGCAGCATATCTAACACTGCTAGCTTGTTGAGAGAGTTGAAGTGAACAAAACTCCATCACCTCCTCCTAAACCCCATAGAAACCCACTTCTTCTTCTTCTTTGGTCCATCCATCCATCCAACCAAAATGGCACAAGGGATCATGAAACAGCAGCAAAAGCTTCTCCTCCTCATCTACCTCCTCCTCCATTTCTCCTTCTTCTTCACCTTCTCCTCCTCCTATTCCTACACTACTACTACTACTCTTACTCCTCTACAAAACGACCTACAGCTCATCCTCTCCTTCAAGAAGCTCTCCGACCCAACAAACTCACTCTCCACATGGAACCTCTCCACTCCTCCTACCTCCTGGCTAGGACTCACACTCTCTTCTTCTTCTTCTTCTTCTTCTCAGTATGATGACGACAGCCGAGTCACTCGTCTCGTCCTCGAGAACCTCTCCCTCTCCGGCCCGTCCGGCCTCTCCCTCCTCACCGGCGGCCTCGACCAGCTCCGCGTGCTAAGCCTCAAGTCCAACTCCCTCTACGGACCCATCCCCTCCTCCTCCATCTCCAACCTCCTCTCCCTCAAGCTCCTCTTCCTCTCCTACAACCTCTTCTCCGGACCCATCCCGACCTCCCTCTCCGCTCTCAGCCACCTCTACCGTCTCGATCTCTCCCACAACAACCTCTCCGGCCCCGTCCCCACAAATCATCTGAACAGCCTCTCCAGACTCATCACCCTCCGTCTCGACTCCAACTCCCTCTCCGGCTCCATCACTGCTTTGAACCTCTCCGCTCTCCAGGACTTTAACGTCTCCTCCAACTTCCTCTCCGGCGCACTCCCTCCCTCCCTCTCTTCCTTTCCTGCGTCAGCATTCGCCCACAATGCAGGAGCGCTATGCGGTGCTCCTTTGTCCACCTGCAAGGATAAGGATGCAGTCGTCGTGCTCGCGCCCAAATCCCCCACAGCTCCGGCCGCTTCCGCTGTGGTAACCTCTTCGCCCGGCTCTAAGCCGGAGTCTGCTCCCGTACGAAGAAATGCGGGGGACAGCGGCAGCCGCAGCAGCAGCAGCAGCAGCAGAAAGGGAGGTATGAGCCGGGTGGCAGTGCTGGCAATTGTCGTCGGCGACGTAGCCGTACTGCTACTAGTCTCTGGACTCCTATTCTGCTTCTTATGGAGGAAGTTGGCAGTCAAGAACGCTCTACAGCAAGGCCAGAAGATTGTCTACTCGTCGAATCCTCCCTACACCAGCACCGGTGTCATTTCCTCTGCCACTGCTGGAGGAGAAGGAGGGTTCGAGAGAGGGAAGATGGTTTTTCTCGACGGAGAGAAGAGGTTTGAACTGGAAGATCTGCTGAGGGCGTCGGCAGAGATGCTAGGGAAGGGAGGGCACGGGACAGCGTACCGAGCCGTGCTGGAGGACGGCTCGGCGGTTGCGGTGAAGAGGCTGAGGGCGGTCCAGATTGGGAGGAGGGAGTTCGAAGGTCAAATGGAGATGCTGGGAAGACTGCGCCATCCCAATGTGGTTCCTCTCAAGGCCTACTACTACGCCAGGGACGAGAAGCTGCTGGTTTACGACTACATGCCCGGCGGCAGCCTCTTCTCTCTTCTCCATGGTACTCGATCCCTTATTAATTCATTTTCCTAACTAATATTTGCTTGCTTGCACTTGATCAATAGCATAGCATAGCATAGCTAGCTTAAAATTAGTGTACTTTTGTTTTACTACTTTAATTCCTTTCTTCCTTTCTTGCATATGGATGGATGGATCAGGAAACCGAGGCCCCGGCCGAACTCCATTAGACTGGACGTCACGAATGCAGATTGCTGCTGGAGCAGCTAGAGGTCTAGCATTCATCCACCATGCCAGCCGATCCCCTAAGCTTGCCCACGGTAATGTCAAGTCCACCAACATCCTCATCGACAAGGGAGGAAGCCCCCGGCTAGCCGACTTCGGCCTTGCCCTTCTCGTGCTGCAGGCTCCACATTCCCTAACGAACGGCTATCGTGCCCCTGAATTCCCTTTAGACTCGCGCCGTCTGTGTACCTCGCAGAAGGCCGATGTCTATGCGCTCGGCATCGTTTTGCTGGAGATCCTGACCGGGAAGTCGGCAATGGAAGAGGAGGTGAACTTACCGCGGTGGGTGCAGTCTGTGGTGCGCGAGGAGTGGACGGCTGAGGTGTTTGATCTGGAGCTGATGAGGTACAAGGGGATCGAGGAGGAGATGGTTGCGATGCTGCAGATTGCGATGGCGTGTGTGGCGATTGCACCTGACCAGCGGCCGAAAATAGGGCATGTGGTGAGAGTGATTGAAGAGATTCGTGGTGGGGAGTTGTCGCCTTCTCATGAGTCCTTTGATTCGGTATCGGACTCGCCGTCGGCATCGGACGATGCCAGGACAATTGGGATTCACTAATTAGGGGCCGGGCGGAGCAACATGAACAAAAGCAAGCCAGTTAGTTCAAGGTGTCATTAATATTAACTGCCCGGGGAGTAGAGTTGGATGGATGAATGTGCATGGTGTGTGTGTTTGCTTCAGTACTATTTTGTTTGTGAGGTTTCCCAACTTTGTTTCTTTTGATTGGCATGTGGATTGTACTGTACATTTCAGGAGAGATGCTTGTTTTGACAATTTGTTAGGCTGTTTGTTTTGTATGTAAATCTGTCATGTTGGTGATTGATTCACACAACTCTCTCGCTCTCTCTGTGAATTGTGAATTGTGTCCATCCATTGGAGCTGCAATTGTTGCATGTTATCAAACAGTAGCTGTAGTGCATTACTATGGGCAGGGCAGGGCAGGGCAGGGCGGGGCGGGGACTGGGACTGCAGCAAAGCAAACAATAGTACGTACTGTGGCAACAGTGGTTAACGTCTACTTGTTCTTCTATTCAAAGTTTAAGGACATTGAGCATCATTAGTAAGGCCCATCCCATTTTCTAGATTCTAGATTTAGAATGTAGGAGCTCATTTTGTAGAATAATAAGTCTCATCCCTAGTTCCAATTTCTACAATTTCGGTCCCAATCCATCCATGGGTGCTAAGGGCTGGGCCTCCCAATTTCTAGATTCTAGATTGTAGAAACTCGTTTTGTAGAATAATAAGTTCCAATTTGGAGCCCAACTTTCTAGATTCTAAACTTTATATTATTTTTTTCCTACATTAATTTTTGACCACACAATTTTTGGGACCGGAGCTCACTTTATCATTTTCTATTATTCTCAGACAAACCCAACATATTCTACATTTAATTTTTTTTTGAAATTTTGGGCTCCAAATTGCATTGGAGAGTCCCAACTACTAATGATGCTCTTACGGTGTATTTGGTAGGAGAAAAATGTGGATGGAAGAAAAATAGAGGAGTAAAAAGTGAAAGAAAAGATTTATTTTTTCTTATTTGATATAGAAGAAAAATAGTAATGAAAAAAAAAGTAGATGGATTACTTTTCCCTTATAACCTAATAAATCCAATCATCCCCAAAAGTGGGAGAAAAAGTGGAGGTTTGTATTAATTAATAATTATACCCCCATATGAATTTATTATTTAAAAATTATTTATGAAGTTAAATGGTAAATAAGTGTTTTAGTTGAGGATATAATTGGTAAACCCTATATTTTTTTACTTTCTTTCTTTCAACTTTTCCTTCCATACCAAGCAAAAGAAAATGCATCTCTTATTTTTTCATCCTTGCTACCAAACACAAAGAAAAGAAATGATATTTTCTTTCTATATGGAAGGAAAATATTTCCTACACTTTTTTCTTCCTTCCACTTTTCCATCATTCCTACCAAACAAAGCCTTAATGAAATGGTAAAATAGTGTCTGTGGAAGTGGAAGAGCCGTTAAGTGAGTGGTCGGTCGGCTGACGCTAGTCATTGTCTTCAAGTGAAGTGATTAGTGAAAATCATGTTTTGGCAGTATGTCCCTCAAGATGTGAGGTGGGCCGAGGTGGGCCGGTCCGGGCCCACTGTTGACCGGGTTTGACCGGGCTTGGGCCGGGCCGGGTATAGTGTCCCGTCCCGCTCAGTCAATCGGAAGAATCGAAACGCCGATGGCATTTGGACTTAGCCATGCAATGGCTTGCTCGAAGACTCACTCGGTCGAGGCGACCCCTCGTTCAGGTGGGTGGCTTCGGTGAACTTGCCTCTGCTTGACATTCACACTAATAAAACAAAAGTTTTCAAATGCACAAATAGGCTTGATAATAAAAGAGATGCATCCACATAGCTAAGAGAATAATCCCAACTTGGGTCAGACTGAGTTAGAATATGAAAATGTCCCACGGTCGGCTTAGAAGTTTGCTCAGTGTGCTTTCAAAATGACACTCGGTCCTTCGTCCCGTAGCTTGGGAGAAGAGAATTTGGTATTCACCACCAAGCCGGAATTATCCTAAGTCATAGACGCCGCCCGCGTATGTGCTTAATAAGCATGCACAGTCCCGTCGTCCAAGGCTTGGCACAGCCTTCGCCTATCCCGTAGTTTAAGTCGTATTGCATGGCTTGTGGCTTAAGTCTAAGCACCCAAAGAGCTTGGTTGTTCAAGTCGAATGCGTGCACGACACGTTTCCATGATGCGAAGCTTGGCATAGCCTTTGCTCGTCAAGTGGTTGCCCGAATAACTTAGACAAGAGTTTTGCGGGCTATCGAAGTCATAGTGTAACACCCTGTTTTCAGAATTTAGGGATTTTTGAAGAATTATTATTTTTTTATTATTTAATAATGGTGATTAGGGCATGATATGGTTTATAGTGATTATTAGTGTGATTAAACCATTTTCTAAGTCATGCTAAGTCATGACTTATGACTTTGTGATTTTGGTTAGAATAACTTAGTGTAAACCCTAATTTTCTCTAACCTAGAAGTTGCCATGACCATGAGAACTTGACCATAGGCTTAGAATATCATTTTAGTGATTTTTAGCCTAAGGGGTATTTTGGTAATTTTCTAGGATTTATTTGGAATTATTTGAATTTATGTGTTTTTATTATTATTTAATTATTGATTATTGTAATGTTAGTCCCTAAGCTAGTTTACCCTAATCTAGGGGTTAGTCACTAACCTAGAAGACTAAGTGTAGATATTTACTTTATGTGTAAATATCTAGGTTGATAAATATCTAGATATTTAACTTTCTAGGATATTTTATAAACCTAGAATATCTAACCCCTAGTCAAAGCCTTAGAGACTAAGTCTTGCAAGGTGGAAGGGGACCCTATAGCCTACCCCTACCCCCCCACCCCCCCCCCATGGCAGCCAAGAACACCCCCCTCCATATGTGTACACCCTTCACAAGAAAGGCTTCATTTTCGATACATTGGAGTTTAGGTTTTCCCTCAACTTCACACCTTCATAACTTGACCATTTCTCCACCAAATTGAGCCCCGTTTCTTGCGTTGGAACCCCCTACTAGTGAGGATACCAAGGAAGGCTAGCTAGCAAGGATACCCTAGCTGTGGGCACCCCCAAGGACAGTGAACAACCCCCCCCCCCAAGAAGTTGTTTTCTTGAGTTTTCACTCAATAGGTATTTTCTCACAAACCTAGTCAAATTCCTGTTTTTCTTTCATAAATGCATTCATATAGGGATAACAATACTGTGGGTAAAGTTTGGTGGGATTTTGATGTGTTTTGGTGTCCGTATCGGACACGTGTCTGTGTCTTAATTTCAGTATTTGTGTAAATGCCACTTAGGACTAAACCTTGTGTTTTTGTGAAACAAATTATATTTTTGGGTAGCCCTAGACATGTAGGACACGAAACCCTAGGACTGAGCATATTATCGTGTCGTGTCCGTGTCCAAATTGGACACGAACACACTGTTAAGCACTGCACTGCACTGCACTGCACACTGATTAAACCCCACTGTTCGACACTTCGTGTCATGACCACACGTGTCGTGGACACAAAGTGTCATGCCTAATCCCTAGTCCTAGACCTAGGCTACCCCCTGACACGAGCACGTGGCCCCACGTGCCACGTGTGAAGTACACGAACCCCCGACACTTGTGCACGAGGCACTGCGTAGCTCCCCTGCTACCAGACCCCTCGTGTGGACACGACACGACACGTGGACACGTGCCACTTGGCACAGACCTAGGGGCAGTGTCTGATAAGACACCCCTAAAGTCTTGTGTCACGACGTGTCGTGTCGAGGGAGAAAATCCACTCGCACGGGTCGTACACTGGCACAGCACACACGTTTCAGACCTCTCTGATACGTACGTAGAACTCGAACACGCGGACACTTGGACACGAATCAGGTTAGTGGACACCTAGTAGACCCCTAGGCGAACTTTCCCCCACGAGCACGAGACACGTGGATGAGTGTGTCGTGTCCTAGAGCTAAGTGCACGCGTGCACGATACTGTGTGTGTGCGTGTGTATCAGAGTTTACTCGGGTGTGGTTTTCTTGTGTTTGGACACGAGAAACCGTGTCGTGATGTCGTGTCAAGTACCTAGGACACTAGGGTATGTATGGGGCACCAGTTACCAACCTTGGGATACGAGTCTTAGCTCGTTTAGTTGCGTGTATTTCGAATTACCTCAAATTCGAGTGCACAGTGCAACAGTCCCTGTTTTGGGATTAATTTCCAGTTTTGAAAATCGAATTTCAATTCGATTTTGTGTGTGTTTAATACATTAGACTAGTGTATTTTAGTGTGTAGATGTGAAGTATATATGTATTTGTGAGTGTGGGTCGAATGTGGGGAGTTTTGGTTGTGTGTAGGTGTAGTGGTGTGTGTATATATATATATATGTATATGTGGTGTGTGTGTGTGTTTTCTGTGGGGGTTTCCTGTCTCAGGAAACCTGAGACACCCCCCCCCCACTGTTCAGTCTCTCTCCCTCTCTCACTGATTAGCTCTCTCTCTCATTGAGTCTCTCTCTTTCCTCTCTCTATATATATGATTATATATATATATATATATAGGTTTTGTTTACATATATATATATATATGTATATATATGATATATATATTGTATTAGATATATATATAGTGTTATCATTATATATAAATACGTGGGTTGTATTATATGTATTATTCCTATATTGATATTGGGTATTATATAGATATATATATATATATATATATATATATATATATATATATATATATATATATATATATATATATATATATATATATATATATGTGACTCCTAGTTATAGGTCTATATGAAAACCCCATCATTAGCCTTGACCTAGGAGTACTAACCTATGGGCTATGATACTAGCCTATGGCCATTAGGCCTAACCCTAATTGACTAGTAAACCAAGACTTAACTAGTTTAACATTGTTTGACCTAACTTGGACTTGTTTGACCTTGTTTGATCTTGTTTGACCTTATTTGACTTAGTATGACTTCCTGTGACTTAGTTTGACTACAAGTTTGACCATGGTTGACCAAAGTCAACTATAGGTCAAGCCTTAACCAAATTGGCCTAGAAATAGTTTGGATGGACTCTAAATGACTTGGTGACCTAAGTTTGACTAAACCCTAGACTATTGACTAGTTGGTTTAGACTTTGACCTATATAAGGGTATTATTTATGACTTGGTTATATAGATAGCCCTATGTAGAGTGAAGATAGGTATGGGGTTAAGTAGGATACTTAGAGTTGAGTCTTGATTGAGTTAGACTATGGTTTAGCTTGATTATAAGATTAAGTTTGATGTTGTACTAAATATATGTATTTATATGTGGTATACCTTATATAGGAAGTTGGTTATACCTTAGCTTTGTATTATGGTATCTTAGGTAACCTAAGACAAGTTAGCCTATGGTTAGTTGAGTTAACCTTATAGAGTTGACTTGGATAGTTGACCCTTGACCCAATTACCTTGTTGACTAATCTAAAGTTGACTAGAACCTTGATTTGTCTAAATTTGACTTAAGTTGACTTAGTTGACTGTTAGAATTGTCTAGAGTTGACCAAGTTTGACTTTAACCTAGTTTGGCTTAGGAATCATGTAGTATGCATTGTATACTTTATTTTTACCATTGTGGATACATTGTGACTTGTATTGCTCTGATTAGGAGCCAGACACCTCTCCTCAGGCAGTATATCCTCTTCAGACATTCAGTTATCAGGCGAGTACATTCTCTGACCGTTTCATACTTGTTCAGGCTTTACTTCTCGCTCTAGATTACTTTACTTGTTGCTGTCACGTTGGTAACACGGATTGGTACTATATGGATCTTTACATGAGATGTTATCCCCCTCGGGAGCATCGGGTACTTCATGTTATGTGTGTTTCACTATCATCATGTACTCATATGCTTTCATTATTTATGTACACTCATGTGATCATGTACTCTCATGTTTACTGAGCTCTCATGTATACAATCATGTGCACCCTTTCATGGGCCCCATGTGATATCATGTACAATAACGTAACTTGTATAGATCCTTGTGTATTGATTGGGGAAAACGGGGGAGTAGAAGTGGACATGTGAATAATTCCAAAGTAGTGTAATCATGTACAAACTCCGTAGTGTAATCATGTATAAGTCCAGCCATTCATATGCCTATCTTATGCTCTACATCACTAGTCACTTACAGTTCTCTATATACAGTAGATATTTCATTACAGCTATCTCTTTTACAGCGTATATTTCCTTTCAGCAGTTCATGTATCTTACTCTATTGCCTGTATCGTATTTCCTAACATGATATGCACTGTGTGAGATGTATTATGCTCGTTCCTGTCCTGATTGGACCTGTTGAAAATATTACAGAGGATGAGGATGAGGCCCTGGTGTCTACCTATTATGGAGCAGGACTAGATGATACTTATGTTGTGAACCCTCAGCAGGTTCCACCTACAGCTGAGGAGGATGTTCCAGTAGTCTAGACCAGTTTAGTCTAGGCAGTCTTTTCTATATCTTTTTTTTCTCACATTCTGTGTTGTATTTTGAGATGTGGAGATGTATAGACTCTTAGACTTTTGTATTATGAGTTGACAGTTCTGGATATTATGTTGTACTAGACACTTAGACCTTTTTCATCTATGCTATGGTTCTCCTTGAGTTACTATCTATCTATCTGTTCTTCATTCTTCTACCTTAGATGTGATTGAGACATCATATTGTTATATCACCTCCATTCGGAGAGTATATACTATACAGGTACTTTTATATTGTTAGATGATTGACCTAGGACAGCGTTCTACCGCCGATACTGCGGCGTAGGCTGGGCGTTGTTACGTTCTCGTACCCTGACAGTGGGTGCGGGTCGTGACACGTTTTTAGTGGTGGCCCATACAGGTCGAGTTTATGTAGTGGTATTCGAACTAGAGTATCACTACAGCCTGCAGTAGGATTAGGATACATATTTTGAAGGTACTCAATCACTGTTAGGATTCCTTGAAAGATTCCTGGGACGACCCTTGAGAATCTTATTAAACTTCAATTTGAATCATTTCCCTTGCTTGTTGCTCTCACTCCTTGATTATCGAATTTGATTTTGTTGGATCGTTGTTGATTTGATTTTCCTATCGAGATGAATTTTTATGGCCCGAGTTACGATATTTTTCTGATAACATATGACGACGGGAATACTGGGATGGTAAAACGTCTACTTGGTTATGGAACCTAGAGTTTATCGCAGCTACATTAGCTGGCGTGGCGGAAACATAGAGACCTGACTTCGGATGTACGTATCTTGGTTATGAGATTTGGAATTCCTCGCAGCTATACTAGTCGGCATAGCGAGAATTTCAGACGACATGATTATAGAGGTGCATGCCCCTGTTATGTACTCTACCGTTTATCGCAGCCTTGCTTACTAGCGTGGCGAGGACTCTGAGTATCATGATTTTTAGACAGACGCATATGATTATCAGATTGTATCTTAGAAAGGTTCTTAAATATATCGTCTCTATCTTCATTCCAGTTATTATAAATTGTTTCCATCATTAAATAATTTAGGAGTAGAGATCTTCTTAGCTTTATAGAGCTTATGCATATGTAGTTCTTTCGTTGTGTGATGATTTGATACCTTGTGATTAGGCCCTTGTCTTAGGAATGATAGTATAGCCTGGCTTTGAATAGTAATCCTTGTAGCTAGTTCTCCTTGTTGATATTACTAGTTTTCAGCCTTGATGATTGATTTATATTTTATTTCCTTTCTCTTTTTTTTTCAGTATGGCACCCATGACCCGAGCCCGTCGCCTGAGGGCAGCTGCAGCTACTGAGAGCGTGCCTCCACCTCCTACTGTTCAGGAGATAGTTATCCCTCTATCTGATCAGGGGGTGGTGGCACCTTCTGCCATTGAGGAGATGGTGGTAGCCTCGCCAGAGAGTCTTCCTTCATCTCCTGTCATTCAGGAGAGAGCTGCGAATTTGCCTGAGACCGAGAGCCCTTCCCTACCCTCTGTACTCCATACTGTACCACCCGGGGGTTTGCTACTTGATGCAGCCCAGGTGTTTGCATTTTTCCAAGAGAGGTTGATGGAGTCACAGAGAGTTCATGAGGAGGCCATGAGGGAGCAAATCCAGAGGTTGCTACGTCTGCGGGACTCTGTGCTTCTAGGAGGAGAGCCTAGCTCCAAGAGGGCGAGGAGCAGTACCCAGTCCTACCCAGAGCCTGAGGAGTACCCATTTATCCAGCCTATATCATCATACCCAGCCCAGTCTCCTGTCCAGCAGAGGCCAGCTGAGCCGGAGCCTATCTGTGCCTACTGCAAGAAGTCTGGACACAAGTGGAACAACTGTAGGAAGAGACTAGGATTGTGCCTAATCTGTGGTTCAGCTGCACACTGGATGCAGCACTGCCCTGCTATGCCTGCCCCAACCAGGGCCCTACTTCCAGGAGGGAGTTCTGGTTCTCAGACCTAGCTGGAGGTGAGTTGACCTAACCTTAGTATTTCTTTTTTTGAGAATTTTGATGCATCCCTTGCTTGCATGTTTTGATACCTTGTGATTGCCTAGTACTGTAGCATGGTTGGTATAACTAGAAGAGACCACAGACTGATATTGCATGCCATGACCCCATAGGTTACACTTTTCAACTGTATGATTAAGGTATATTCTGAGACCATGATTGCTGGGGGTTTTAACCTAGAAGGCCTGCTACCATCTAAATTTCGAGAACGAAATTTTTATAGGAGGGTAGACGGCCCTATAGCCTTGATGATTGTTGTTTCCTTACCTTCCCAAATTTGGACACCTTAGATTGCTTAAACATTTTGATACCATAGGACAGTATTGATCTAGAATGACTAGTGCACCTAGATGAGACCACAGATTGTTCCATTTAACCTGTCCCCCTGGTACCACTATTCATTATGATTTTGGTTCAATTTAGGCTATAGACCTTTCCCACTCTAAATTATGATCACCGTAGACACATTACCGTGACATTAAATTTGGAGCATAAGACTAGTTGTTTTCTCAAAACTAATTTCACATACGTGACCTAGACATGACATACTACACCCATGACCTTAGTGTCCCACTCAGGCATACCATTGTGTGCTTCATTTGCTTAGTACGATTTTTCTGACCCGAGACTCCATCCTGATTTACCCTATGGAGTTACTTTTGGCTTCAATTTAAATTGAGGACACCTTATGACCTAAAACTGCCAGCCAATTTTTGGACATGACCCAGTATAGGTCTACTACCCATATTTTGCTTGTTGACCTTGTATGTTGCCTAGGTAGTGGCTTCGTCCTTGATTGTTGGAGGTTTGACCTAGAAGGAGTACGACCATCTAAATTTCGAGGACGAAATTATTTTAAGGTGGGTAGACTTGTAACACCCTGTTTTCAGAATTTAGGGATTTTTGAAGAATTATTATTTTTTTATTATTTAATAATGGTGATTAGGGCATGATATGGTTTATAGTGATTATTAGTGTGATTAAACCATTTTCTAAGTCATGCTAAGTCATGACTTATGACTTTGTGATTTTGGTTAGAATAACTTAGTGTAAACCCTAGTTTTCTCTAACCTAGAAGTTGCCATGACCATGATAACTTGACCATAGGCTTAGAATATCATTTTAGTGATTTTTAGCCTAAGGGGTATTTTGGTAATTTTCTAGGATTTATTTGGAATTATTTAAATTTATGTGTTTTTATTATTATTTAATTATTGATTATTGTAATGTTAGTCCCTAAGCTAGTTTACCCTAATCTAGGGGTTAGTCACTAACCTAGAAGACTAAGTGCAGATATTTACTTTATGTGTAAATATCTAGGTTGATAAATATCTAGATATTTAACTTTCTAGGATATTTTATAAACCTAGAATATCTAACCCCTAGTCAAAGCCTTAGAGACTAAGTCTTGCAAGGTGGAAGGGGACCCTATAGCCTACCCCTACCCCCCCCCCCCCATGGCAGCCAAGAACACCCCCCTCCATATGTGTACACCCTTCACAAGAAAGGCTTCATTTTCAATACATTGGAGTTTAGGTTTTTCCTCAACTTCACACCTCCATAACTTGACCATTTCTCCACCAAATTGAGCCCCGTTTCTTGCGTTGGAACCCCCTACTAGTGAGGATACCAAGGAAGGCTAGCTAGCAAGGATACCCTAGCTGTGGGCACCCCCAAGGACAGTGAACAACCCCCCCCCAAGAAGTTGTTTTCTTGAGTTTTCACTCAATAAGTATTTTCTCACAAACCTAGTCAAATTCCTGTTTTTCTTTCATAAATGCATTCATATAGGGATAACAATACTGTGGGTAAAGTTTGGTGGGATTTTGATGTGTTTGGGTGTCCGTATCGGACACGTGTCTGTGTCTTAATTTCAGTGTTTGTGTAAATGCCACTTAGGACTAAACCTTGTGTTTTTGTGAAACAAATTATATTTTTGGGTAGCCCTAGACATGTAGGACACGAAACCCTAGGACTGAGCACGTTATCGTGTCGTGTCAGTGTCCAAATTGGACACGAATACACTGTTAAGCACTGCACTGCACTGCACTGCACACTGATTAAACCCCACTGTTCGACACTTCGTGTCATGACCACACGTGTCGTGGACACAAAGTGTCATGCCTAATCCCTAGTCCTAGACCTAGGCTACCCCCTGACACGAGCACGTGGCCCCACGTGCCACGTGTGAAGTACACGAACCCCCGACACTTGTGCACGAGGCACTGCGTAGCTCCCCTGCTACCAGACCCCTCGTGTGGACACGACACGACACGTGGACACGTGCCACTTGGCACAGACCTAGTGGCAGTGTCTGATAAGACACCCCTAAAGTCTTGTGTCACGACGTGTCGTGTCGAGGAAGAAAATCCACTCGTACGGGTCGTACACTGGCACAGCACACACGTTTCAGACCTCTCTGATACGCACGTAGAACTCGAACACGCGGACACTTGGACACGAATCAGGTTAGTGGACACCTAGTAGACCCCTAGGCGAACTTTCCCCCATGAGCACGAGACACGTGGATGAGTGTGTCGTGTCCTAGAGCTAAGTGCACACGTGCACGATACTGTGTGTGTGCGTGTGTATCAGAGTTTACCCGGGTGTGGTTTTCTTGTGTTTAGACACGAGAAACCGTGTCGTGATGTCGTGTCAAGTACCTAGGACACTAGGGTATGTGTGGGGCACCAGTTACCAACCTTGGGATACGAGTCTTAGCTCGTTTAGTTACGTGTATTTCGAATTACCTCAAATTCGAGTGCACAGTGCAACAGTCCCTGTTTTGGGATTAATTTCCAGTTTTGAAAATTGAATTTCAATTCGATTTTGTGTGTGTTTAATACATTAGACTAGTGTATTTTAGTGTGTAGATGTGAAGTATATATGTATTTGTGAGTGTGGGTCGAATGTGGGGAGTTTTGGTTGTGTGTAGGTGTAGTGGTGTGTGTATATATATATGTATGTATATATGGTGTGTGTGTGTGTGTTTTCTGTGGGGGTTTCCTGTCTCAGGAAACCTGAGACACACCCCCCCCACTGTTCAGTCTCTCTTCCTCTCTCACTGATTAACTCTCTCTCTCATTGAGTCTCTCTCTTTCCTCTCTCTATATATATGATTATATATATATATATAGGTTTTGTTTACATATATATATATGTATATATATATGATATATATATTGTATTAGATATATATATATAGTGTTATCATTATATATAAATACGTGGGTTGTATTATATGTATTATTCCTATATTGATATTGGGTATTATATAGATATATATATATATATATATATATATATATGTGTGACTCCTAGTTATAGGTCTATATGAAAACCCCATAATTAGCCTTGACCTAGGAGTACTAACCTATGGGCTATGATACTAGCCTATGGCCATTAGGCCTAACCCTAATTGACTAGTAAACCAAGACTTAACTAGTTTAACATTGTTTGACCTAACTTGGACTTGTTTGACCTTGTTTGATCTTGTTTGACCTTATTTGACTTAGTATGACTTCCTGTGACTTAGTTTGACTACAAGTTTGACCATAGTTGACCAAAGTCAACTATAGGTCAAGCCTTAACCAAATTGGCCTAGAAATAGTTTGGATGGACTCTAAATGACTTGGTGACCTAAGTTTGACTAAACCCTAGACTATTGACTAGTTGGTTTAGACTTTGACCTATATAAGGGTATTATTTATGACTTGGTTATATAGATAGCCCTATGTAGAGTGAAGATAGGTATGGGATTAAGTAGGATACTTAGAGTTGAGTCTTGATTGAGTTAGACTATGGTTTAGCTTGATTATAAGATTAAGTTTGATGTTGTACTAAATATATGTATTTATATGTGGTATACCTTATATAGGAAGTTGGTTATACCTTAGCTTTGTATTATGGTATCTTAGGTAACCTAAGACAAGTTAGCCTATGGTTAGTTGAGTTAACCTTATAGAGTTGACTTGGATAGTTGACCCTTGACCCAATTACCTTGTTGACTAATCTAAAGTTGACTAGAACCTTGATTTGTCTAAATTTGACTTAAGTTGACTTAGTTGACTGTTAGAATTGTCTAGAGTTGACCAAGTTTGACTTTGACCTAGTTTGGCTTAGGAATCATGTAGTATGCATTGTATACTTTATTTTTACCATTGTGGATACATTGTGACTTGTATTGCTCTGATTAGGATCCAGACACCTCTCCTCAGGCAGTATATCCTCTTCAGACATTCAGTTATCAGGCGAGTACATTCTCTGACCGTTTCATACTTGTTCAGGCTTTACTTCTCGCTCTAGATTACTTTACTTGTTGCTGTCACGTTGGTAACACGGATTGGTACTATATGGATCTTTACATGAGATGTTATCCCCCTCGGGAGCATCGGGTACTTCATGTTATGTGTGTTTCACTATCATCATGTACTCATATGCTTCCATTATTCATGTACACTCATGTGATCATGTACTCTCATGTTTACTGAGCTCTCATGTATACAATCATGTGCACCCTTTCATGGGCCCCATGTGATATCATGTACAATAACGTAACTTGTATAGATCCTTGTGTATTGATTGGGGAAAACGGGGGAGTAGAAGTGGACATGTGAATAATTCCAAAGTAGTGTAATCATGTACAAACTCCGTAGTGTAATCATGTATAAGTCCAGCCATTCACATGCCTATCTTATGCTCTACATCACTAGTCACTTACAGTTCTCTATATACAGTAGATATTTCATTACAGCTATCTCTTTTACAGCGTATATTTCCTTTCAGCAGTTCATGTATCTTACTCTATTGCCTGTATCGTATTTCCTAACATGATATGCACTGTGTGAGATGTATTGTGCTCGTTCCTGTCCTGATTGGACCTGTTGAAAATATTACAGAGGATGAGGATGAGGCCCTGGTGTCTACCTATTATGGAGCAGGACTAGATGATACTTATGTTGTGGACCCTCAGCAGGTTCCACCTACAGCTGAGGAGGATGTTCCAGTAGTCTAGACCAGTTTAGTCTAGGCAGTCTTTTCTATATCTTTTTTTTTTCTCACATTCTGTGTTGTATTTTGAGATGTGGAGATGTATAGACTCTTAGACTTTTGTATTATGAGTTGACAGTTCTGGATATTATGTTGTACTAGACACTTAGACCTTTTTCATCTATGCTATGGTTCTTCTTGAGTTACTATCTATCTATCTGTTCTTCATTCTTCTACCTTAGATGTGATTGAGACAGCATATTGTTATATCACCTCCATTCGGAGAGTATATACTGTACAGGTACTTTTATATTGTTAGATGATTGACCTAGGACAGCGTTCTACCGCCGATACTGCGGCGTAGGCTGGGCGTTGTTACGTTCTCGTACCCTGACAGTGGGTGCGGGTCGTGACACATAGCAAGCACTGTCCCATATTTTTTGCGGCTGTCAAGTCACATAGTCCCACGATCTCAAGGCTCATCATATAAGTATGTGACTTGAGCGATAGTGTCGCCTAGAGAACAAGGTCTGTCTAAGGCACAAGCCACGATTGGTTTAGGGAAAAGCATGCCATGGACAAAGGAACACGTTATGTTCAAGTTAAGATGGAAGACTACTTAGTAGTCGTTCACTGGATTTCAAACAATAGAAGTTCACGCGACTAGTTATTCACGAGATCGGTCCCGCTACTTGGGAGTCTCGATAAGAAAGTCCACGCGACTGGTTGCCGTCGAGATCGGGCCGCTACTTAGGAGTCTCGATAGAAAGTTGGAAAGCATGGTCATAATTAAGGAAGGACTTGGTAGATCGAGTTTTGTCTTGCATGGTCATTGGACAACTTGTGCCCAAAGGAGAATTTTTCGAACGATCTCGGGGCACCGGATTCGTGTCGACCTAGGAGGAATTGCATATATTGTACGGCCTTCATCGACGGTACGACTCGATTGAAGTGAACTGTTACAATTGTCATGACCTGCACCCAGTGTAGGGGCACAAAAAGTGGATATGTCCAGCCTACACCGCAGTGTCGACGGTAGAACGCTGTTATAGGTCACTATCTAATCAACAACTCACGCAATTATATAATGTACTTATCAAATCTCAACTCCGAACGGAGGACAAGTATGGATATAATGAAATCTCAATCACAGTCTAAGCACGATAAGATAATAAAAATTTATAACTAAGGCTAAATAACAACAACAAAACCAACTACTTAATAATAATAATCTCAAACAATCTCAAAACAAAACAATATATCAACTTATTAAACTCAAGTTTAAAACATGAAAACTAAACCAAGTCTACTAGCTAGTCTCCCGATCACTCTTGAGTGTCGGGGCCAAAGATAGCAAAGCCATCTCCCGGTTCATAGTAAGTAGGGCAAGTGTCCTCGGGGCAAGCATCTGTAATATTTTCAATAGGTCCAGTCAAGACAGGAACGAGCATAACACATCTCACGCAGTTCATATCATGTCAGAAAATATAAAGCACGCAATAGAGTAATATACATGAATAACTGAAAGAATATACATGAAGTAAAAGAGATAACTGTAATGGAAATATCTACTATAAGTAAAGAACTATCAGTGATTCAGAGTACAAAATAGACATGTGAACAGCTAAAAATGATTTATGGCTATACGACAGAGTTGATTCATGACTACACTACTTAGAATTATTCATATGACTATTTCTACTCCCCAATCCCCAATCAATACACAAGGATCGAGACAAGTTATGTTAAGATTCATGATTTTACTGCCTCATAAATGAGAGTACGTGAAATTGATTCATGAGAGCTCTGTGAACATGATATTACATGAATCACAAGAGTATACATGAATAGTGAAAGCATAGAGATACATGATGTAAGTGAAATACACATGACATGAAGTATCTGATACTTCCGAGGAGGATAACATCAAATAAAAATATTCATATAGTACCAATCCGTATTATCAACTTGGCAGCATCAAGTAAAGTAATCTAGAGCAAGAATATAAGTTCTAGCAAGTATGAAACGGTCAGAGAATGTACTCACCTGATACCCTAAATAGCTGATATAAAAAGATGGCCAACTGGAGTAACAGAGTCCTAGTTAGAGCAACACAGGTTATAAAGAGTTTAATTTATATGGTAATTAAAATTATAACAATCTACATGAGTCTAAGTCAATCTATGTCAATGTCAACTCTTGGTTAACTCTGGTCAACAATCTAGTCAAATTAGGACAACTAGTCTAATATGGTCAAACTAGTTAGGGTTTGGTCAATAATGGTCAACTAGTCTAGATTAGTCAATTCTAGGTCTAAACAAGTCTATGGCCTAAATAATAAAGTATACTAGTACCATTGCTATCTAACACGTAGCCTAAATCAAGGCACATAGCTAAACCACATAGCTAACAAGGCACACAAATTTAATTATATAATATACATTACATATTAAGCACATATATCATTACCCATATAGTACCACCCTAACACATACATATAGATATCATATATCAAGTATATACATATCCTCACTATGAACCTTAACCTATATCTATATACTCTCATAATATTTACAGATACTATATAACCCAAAAATATATATACCTATCTATATAACCCTTCAACAATCTAACTTCACCTACTCAAACTCAAACACTTAGACACTAACCCACTAACACTATGATGCCATATCAACCTTGGTTATATTGGCATCCCAAAACCAATACCTTGATTTGGGTCCAATACCTTAACTTAGGTAAGTTATCTTAGCCTTTAACCAATACCTTACCCTTATCTTGCCCTTACCTTATGCAACTCTAATACCTTGATAAGGTATTCCAATATCTTACCTTGATATCCTATTACCTTACCTTGATATTTTGATACCTTACCTTGGTATCTTGATACCATACCCTGGTCATAAGTTAAACTAATCATTTACCTTGAATGTAAAGGTAATTCATATTTACCTTAAGATACTAACTTGGTATCATGAGATACCAAGATACCCCTCAAATATCTAACTAACTAACTAACTATCTAATGTACTAACATAGGATCTTAACTAATATCTAATATATAACCTATAGTATCTAGGTAAACCCCTTTACCTTTAAGGTAAACCCAATACCTTACCTTGTAGGTAAACTATTACCTTAAGGTAAAATGTAAATCTAAGATACACTATCTACTCTAACTCTAACATCTACTAGACACTAACTAACTAACCATCTAATCTTCTAACTCTAATATATCATAGATACTAATATATCTATATACACTAATTATCTTAACTTCTAAGATAACTCTAACATATCCCAACTAACTCTAATACTAATACTTGATACCAAACAGGGTACCTTACTCAAGTTCCAATACTCTCTTATCCTTACTCATGATACTTAAGTGTCACGATACCAATATCCTCATGGTATCCAAGTATCATACTAATACCTTTTCCAAAACTTTAATACCTTGACACATAACTTATCTATATTTGGCTTACTTGATAACCATTTGTATCAACATTAACACACTAACTAACACATATTACCGAACAATAATATATATATATGTACTATATCATACATATTTTTGACAACCTATGATATCTACATTCACTTGATATCCATACTACATAGGCTCATAGGATACACAAAATGCATATGTCGTATTGTTACTTTTCTACTTAAAACCAATACTGTACCAATTAGACATTCACTAAATTCTACGATTAAAGTATGTCGTAGCCCTTCGTGTTAGTTTTCCGAAACTTGAAACTGGTCGCATTTTCGTGTCCGAAAGCTTCCGGAATCGCGAAAACACCGAAACGCGTTTGTCTTTCGGACATCTGACACTCAAATAGTTTTATAAAAAGTTTCAGAACGATTTTGGATTATTAAAATATATATTTGGAAAGCTAACTTTGATATGGTTCTTTTAAAAAAATGAAAGATTAATCGGAGTTCTGAGCTAAAAGTTATGGCATTTCAGTTACTAAAAATGTAGATGAATATTATGACGAATTTGGACAAAAAAAACACATGTAGGCCAAGATACTTGGATGCCAACATAGGTATCCAGATTAAACTCATTCTAACCATCCTAACTAAGATTAATCCACTCTCTAACCATTCTAAAACTGAATTTAAAACACAATTAATCCTATTAGGCAATAAACCAAACACATGTGTTTGCCATAAAAAATCAAAGACATGTATTACAAAATACTGAACTTGATTGCAAACTCGCTTGTACAAAGGAAAGCCTAGAAAGAAATCATAGAAAACAATCTAAGTACAACTGTTTAGTTTTGATTCTGGGGGTGACGGTGGAGGCTAGGGAAGTGCTATCAACTCTGCCTTACTCCGTGGACTATCTGATGCAGTCTCTAGCTCATGATGAAATTTTTTTCTCTTGAAGGTTGCCAGCTTTTGCAGGGGAGAGGCACCCTGCTATTTATAATAGGATGTATTTCGAGCCGCATGGATGGCTTGCGGCCATGTGGCTGATTAGCACATGAAGTCCCACTCTTGGGCTGCCATCTGTCAATTTGTTGATATTTTGTTATAGCAAATCTGGATAGTTAGGGACTTGGTCCATTTGCCACGTGTCCCGTTGTGTATGGTGTTCTCAGTCTTCGATCATGTGGGGTCGTATAAGACTCATGCGGCTTGGATCACAGGCAGCATGAAGTTTGGGAACTTTGGGACCGCATAAGCTGGGCCGCATGAGGTTCATGCGGCTTGGATGACACTCTTTTGGCCGTATGAAGGCGTATGAACCCTGCTTTTGGGCGACGTCTCACGTCTTATCTTTCTTGTTGAAGTTTCAGAACAGTCATATTTTGCAAGGACTTGTCAGCTTTATCAGTCCAACTGCTCCTCTTGGCCGCATGTCTTCCTTTTACAGCTGTTTGTTGACGGGCCACATATGTCTTTGAACAGTCATGTGGCTTTCCTTCATGCGGACCTGTTTGGCCCGAAGTACCTATACGGCAATTTGTAATCCGTATGAACTCCATATTTTTTATGTTTCTACAAGACCCCCTTCAAAGTTTCCAAATTGCAAATTTGGAATACTTTAAATAAGAAGTATGAAAAATATGTCAAGCCATAGGGAGTCTTCAAGTTGCAGGAAGTTGTTTTCGAACTGCAAAGAGATCTTGAGTCACAAAGAAATACTGAGCCGCAGGGGGATCCTGAGTCGCAGAACAAATCTTGAGTCGCAGGGACGCTTCGAGCCGTAGAGAGTCTGCTAGCTATCACTACTGCATTTAATTCTACTGACTCGGTTGTGGATCTATTTTCGAGATGAAGCTGACGATTACTGGGAATAAAGTTCCCAAACGTCGAATTTATCTTTAATGATCTCAAACACCGAAGAGACGCTCAACGGTTACTAGGGATAAAGTCCCCAAACATCGCCCCTATCCTTAATGATCTCGAGAATCGAAGAGTCTCTCTTCAGCAACTCTATAAATAGGAGTCATTCGGAGAGAGATTTTCTTCTTTCTTCTTCTCTTTGACTTCATCATACTTTCTGCAATGGTTCCAAAAGCTTCTAAGTCGATTGGTGCATCGGCCAAAGGAAAGAAACTTGCTTCTCCGTCGAGAGCGGCATACCCTCCTTCCATTCATGGTGAGCAGATGATGACTGAAATCTTAAATGGCCATAGCGCATATTTTCATGCGCGGGCATGTCATATACTGCCTCTGCTATAAGCCTGGTCAATGTATGCCCTATCTCGTTTGGACCACATGTGTTCTGTATGATAGGGCTGCATGGACTGGGCCGCATAATAGCTGCTCATTCGAACTTGAATCGCCTGAGTACCTCAAGGTGTATCTGTATGGATTTTCCATGACTAAGCCGCATGAGCTTTTTATGATCAGACTGCATGGATTTTTCATGACTGAACCGCATTGAGCCGCATGATAATGACTGAGTCGTATAAATGCTGCATGAGTACTTTATGACTTTGGGGCTATATGTTTTGGCAGGACAGCATAACTGGCTAGGCCGCATAATAGAGTTCTTTATTTTCTCAGTGTTAAACTTCTTTTTCCTCTGTTTCTGTAGGGATCTGGCTAGCAAACTTCTTCAGGACCAGTATCGACGATGGAGTAAAAATACCATATTCTGGCACTTATATCAGACAGCTCAAAACTCCTCATGCTTCGAAAGAGTTTTCCCCACGCCTTTTTGGCATATACATCAAACACCTCGGGACTCTTCATGCTTCGGAAGAGTTTTTCCCAGGTGGTAGGAAGAGCCTTTATACCTCGGAGAGTTGGATGGTGGTCAGGCATTGTTATGAACATCCTGTCCTCACGGCTCTCCAAGTAGGCAAAACCACAATCAGGGACCATATTTTGAAGGTATGGTCCCTTAGGGGAGCGGGGCTAAGGCATCCGCAATATGGAGGGGAGGATAGCATGCTATATTTACCCTCCTTCCGGTAGCTCCTCGGAGATTCAACAGCTTAGTTTGCTTCTCAGCAGTAAAACATGACTTCCTTCGAGGGCCACGAAACTGCTTGAAGACGAACCGCTGTCAATCCCAACTATGTATTGCTAGATTTTTCCTTTTTTTTTTGCTGTCGATGTAGTCTTATGAATGTAACTGATCTTGAATAAGCAGAGTATGTTCACTCCACACTTTACCTGTGATATTTTGTGGTGCTTGTACAAGAGGGCCTAATACAACATTTGTATTTGATAAAGGACATCCCACTGGAGAATTTTTGTGGACCTATTGCCCTTTTGTGCATCTGAAAATGCGAACAAATATATTTGAATGATATTTTGTGGACCTGCTACTCTTTGGTACACTAATGGTGCGAGTAATAGATTAGAATAACTTTCGTGGACTTATTACCCTTTTTGTGTACTGGCGATACGAGTACGGATAATAAGTAGAGAGGAAACCAACATATTTACTCAGAGGTAATAAGGACGTGGTAAATACGGGTCAAAATAAAGCCTTCCTACTCAGAGGTAATGAGGACATGGTACGGGTAGGCATAATAGAGGTACACAGAATAACTCAGAGGTGCTATCAACGTGGAAGTTCTATGTATTGGGTGATTTGCTTATGATGGACGGGAAAACAACTCAGAGGTAATATGGACATGGTTATTTTTTTCGTTTGGAGAATTTTTGGACCTATTACCCTTTTTGTGCACGGACAGTGCGAGTAATAGATTAGGATAAGTTGTATGG
This sequence comes from Iris pallida, assembly GCA_029216955.1. Classification (NCBI taxonomy): domain Eukaryota; kingdom Viridiplantae; phylum Streptophyta; class Magnoliopsida; order Asparagales; family Iridaceae; genus Iris; species Iris pallida. The sequence continues at coordinate 8,328,126 of JANAVB010041619.1, forward strand.
ACCTATTATCCTTCTGCGCACTGGTGGTGCAGGTAAAAGGTTTTGAAACAAAAGCTATGACCAGGAAGTTCATAGATATGATCAAGGGATGAGATATGGATTCATTCGGAGTAGTCAGAAAGTAAGTTCTGTGGTACCTGAGGGTACGTAACTCAACAATCTGGAAGATTTGAAGTCGGAGCGTAAGTTCAGTGATACCTGAGGGTATATAACTCACAATTCGAGAAATTGTTGTAAGGTGTCGTTTAGACATTGTATTTCTTGAGGAACTTGTCATTGATGGGCATCATGAGCAAGTCTCCATTTTGTTTTGCGAGACGATACGTGCCATTGGAGAATACGGTCTCGATGACGAACAGACCCTCCCACTTAGGCTGGAATTTGTCGGGGGTCTTGTGAGTTATGACTATTGGTCTGCGAATGGCCAAGACAAGATCGCCAACTTGGAATATTTTTGGTTTGACTTTCTTGTTGAAAGCCTGAGAGATGCGCGCTTGGTAGAGCTCTATGCTTTGTTGAGCTTGTAAACGCTTCTCATCTAATGCTTCTAACTCTTGTAGCCGTCGGCGGTAGTTATCGTCCGCCGTTAACCGGTAGGTGAGGGCCACTCGAAGTGAGAGGATCTGAGTTTCCAATAGAAGGACTGCCTCGCTCCCGTAAACTAAGGAGAACGGTGTATTTCCTGTAGCCGTCCGAATTGTCGTTCGATACGCCTATAATTACTCACTAAGCTTTTCATTCCAATCGCGTTTGTTTGCAGACACGAACTTTTTGAGGAGCTTGATTATGGTTTTGTTGAATGCTTCAGCCAGACCATTGGTCGAGGGGTTATATGCTGTCGAGGCCATATTCTGAATTCGATTCTTATCGCAAAATCGATAGAAAGCGTGGCTTGCAAACTGTGGACCATTGTCGGGGATAATCCTCCTGGGTAGTCCAAAACGGTAGATGACGTGATGTTTTATGAAGCTAATCACGTTCGATGTCTTGACCTCTGCCAATGGAATAGCTTCTGCTCATTTGGAGAAGTAATCAGTGATTGTAAGTATGAACCGATGCCCTCTAGATGATGGCGGGGTTATTGGCCCAATGATGTCCATTCCCCATGCTTCGAATGGCCAAGAGGCCACTGTCGGGTGCAAGAATTCAGATATCAAATGTATGAAATCTGCATGGATCTAGCAATCCTTATACTTCTTTGTATAATTAACTGCATCTGCGACCATTGTGGGCCAGTAATAACCCATCCGACGAAGGCGATCATGTAATTTCGGGCCAGGTTGGTGAGTCCCACAAGTACCGTCATGAGCTTCACGTAGGGCTTCTTTGGCTTCTGTATTTGACAGGCATCTTAGTAGTAGCCCATCGTAGGATTGCCGATATAACATTTTTGTCTCTGTATCGTAGAAGAATCTGAGGGAGCGTCTTCTGATTGAGGTAGCTTCCCTCACATCCTCTGGCAGAATTCCATAGACCGCAAAGTCGATGAGCATGCATCTCCAGTCTTATATGTCGTTGGTTATCTGGGCGGAGCAACTTATACCCAGTTGAAGATTGTTCCTGGGGCAGACCAGTTCATGGCCTACTATGTCGACTAGATGGTGAGTATATTTGGGAGTGCCAAGGAAGCGGCGAGACCTGCCAGGGCATCGGCTTCAATATTTTGAAGCCTAGGAACGTGCTCTATAAAGAACCCCTCCAAGGTTGTAATGATGCCAATTGTTGTATGATAATAGGGAATCGGGTCCTCGTTGCGAACCTCGTATGAACCACGGATCTTGTTAACAACCAACAGCGAGTCACCATATGCTTCCAAGTATCTGATCCCCACTTCTTTTACGAGTTGGAGTCCAATGACTAGAGCGTTATATTCGACTAAGTTATTCGAACAGGGTTCTGTAAGAGAATACGCCCGATTGATTACTAGTCCAGAGGGAGAAATCAATACCACCCCGACTCCAGCGATGATATCACCTTGTGGTCCTATTCTTGAAGCACCGTCGAAGAATATGCACCAAATAGTGTCATACGAAGTCATATTCGAGGTGACGACATCGTCAGGAATTTCTTCATAAATTTTGGTTGTTTCTGAGCCTGGATGGGCTGCTAAGAAGTCAGCCAGGACTTGACCTTTGATAGCCTTCTGCGGAACAAAGACTATGTCGTATGGGGATAACAGTATCACCCATGTGGCTAGACGAAAACTGAGTGCGCCTGGCTTGGTCATGAGAAACCTGAAGGGATTAACTCGTGAAACAACATGGATGGTCTGCCCTGTCACATAGTATCGTATTTTCTGAATGGCGAACACTAGGGCAAGGTACTCCTTCTCCACGGCAGTGTACCTACGTTTCGATCCTACCATCATCTGGCTGAGATGGATTGTTCATGTCCCGTGCCATTATTCTGTGCTAGCAGAGCACCGAGAGAGTGTTCCATCGCCCGTACAAAGAGCAGGAAGGGCTTTCCGACGACCGGAGCTACCAGAACTGGCGGATTCATTAGGTACTTCTTAATATCATCAAAGGCGTGCTGACATTTCTCGTTCCATACAAAAGAGACACCTTTTCTCATGAGTGGAGTGAAGGGTTGGCATCGCCTTAAGAGGTTAGATACAAACCTTCTGATATAGGCTAGTCTTACCTGAAGGCCGCGGAGTTCGTGGAGATTCTTTGGTGGATTTATCTCCAGGATTGCTTTTGTTTTGTTGGGATCTATGTGAATACCCCAGAAAGTAATGACTACGCCCAAGAACTTTTTGCTGGACACCCCCAGAAAAGACTTGGTAGGATTCATCTTCAGGTTGTGTGCCCGCATGAGGTCGAACACTGTTCTTAAATCATGTAAATGATCATTTTTGGTACGGATCTTGACGGCGATGTCGTCTACGTAACACTCCACCGTCTTACGCAAATGATATTTGAAGATGACACTCATAGCCCGTTGATATGTAGCACTGGCGTTCTTCAGGCCAAAAGGCATGACCGTATAACAATATACGCCGATCGGTGTTCGTAATAATGTATGCTTCTCATCATCATGAGCTATCTTGATTTGATTGTACCCTGAAAAGCCATCCATAAAGGACATGCGCTTGAAGCTACACGTATTATCGATCATTATATCGATGATTGGAAGAGAAAATTCATCCTTAGGACATGCCGCATTCAGATTGCAGAAATCAATGCAGATTCGGATCTTCCCATTCTTCTTGATGACTAGCACTACGTTGGTTACCCAGTCTGGGTGCTGCACTTCACGGATGAAACCGCTAGCTATAAGCTTGTTCACTTCTATCTCGATAGAATTCATGATGTCTGGACGAAAATGCCACTACTGTTGCTTGACTGGTTTTACATCTGAATAAATTTTGAGCTTATGGAGTGCAATCTCGGAGTTTAGCCTTGGCATGTCTTTATAGCTCCAAGTAAAGACGTCGATGTATTCTCTGACGAGTTGTTACAACGACTTTCGCTCGTCGTCTATCAGACTTTTACTGACGAAGATTGGATTTGGAGAGGATTCATCACCGAGGTTAACTTGCATAACCTCATCTTCAGTAGGAGGATCACGAAGTTCAAAGCGTTTCTCCCATTGTGCATCTAGTTGCTGGACCCACGGCTCCAACTCAAGTGGTTCAAGTAGGTCTTCGTCTTCTTCTTCGAAATCAGCGGATGTCATATTGGCAGATAATATCTGTCTGAATATATCTCCATTACTGCTATTGGAGTCGTAAATGGGTGACTCGGACGAATGAGAGTGCCACTCGCATTCTTCGTCCGAACTTTCAGGTGTTGTTGGTGGAGTAACATACCCGAGGCCGCATCTGGATTTGTGATAATGATCCTGAGGCTTCCCTGCCGGTGCCGGCGGCTGTAGAGGCAGTCGCCGACCACTGCCATAATTCAGATTCGGGGTAGCCTCCATGTCGTACCCCTGCTTTGTATGAAGTACTTGGCTTGAGGACTGTACAAGTAGAGCGGTAGTCTTCCAGCGTCGGGTCCGAGGTCGGACTCTTATGGCATGAAAGATTGAGGACCTTCTCTTCGGCCAAAGATGATTGTATGATCCCATCCTTTTCTATCTTGGACCGAAAAGTAAGCGCCTTTTATGGAAATAAGTCGATTCGGCGTACGGACGGTTGTCACCTATGTGTGTAGGCTCACGCATAGACAGTTCCGTGTGGCATACGTTAGATTAGTCTTATCGTACTTAGAATAGTCTAACGACAGCCTCTTATTGATGAAATAAGGAATTTTATCCACCGAGATTACATCATCAGGAGAGGGGCTATCCGCCTGTGCAACCACGTATTTGGTGAGTTCCTCATCCACCTTGGCTACCCCCTGCGATCCCAAAGGTTGGGATGCCATCTTGGACAACTTGACCACCAGGGTTCTGCTTGAGGTATTAATTTGCCTGAGTGTGTTGGATTGACACTTGGCTGCTGACTCGTCTTGGGAAGACGGATGACAATGGGCTCAACAAGGGTCTTTGTATCTTCTGGTCGCCTTGGAGTAGATTTTGGTAGACGGACTACCATTGGTGTTGCAGAGGGCCTTGCATCTTCCTGTTGCCTTTGATTGGTCTTTGGCAACCGGATCACCATTGGTCCTATGACAGGTTTTGGTTCTTGGTTGGATCTCGGGAGACGGATGACCATTGGTTCCAACTGCGTAGGTGTGGCAGGAGAACCGAGCACCTCTTTATGCAAGGTTGCGACAAGGGGTACGGCCCTACCCGATTTGCGGGCTTGGAGACGAATTCTCAGGGGTTCTTCTGGCCCTATGATGGCTTCCGGTTTGTCCATTATATGTTTTCTGGATTCGTCATATAGACAAGCCTCGGAAGAGTAATAAGCTTCAACCCCTTTGAAGGGATCAATGTCGGCGAATTCGGTCTTCACGGAACCGTGCTTACTGACATATTTGAAACACTGGTGAAGGGTGGATGGCACGATCATATAATCATATATCTACGGACATCCCAGGAGGATGTTGTAGGAGGTGTCTGCATCTATGATGAGCAGGTAACTTCCGTCTTCAGGTCACCAATCTGGCACTTCAATCGGATCTTCCCTAGGGGATATCTTCTCCCTGAGTTAAAACCGCTAATGGCAGTATTGGTTGCCGCTAGCCGATGCATAGGGATACCAAGAAGTTGGAGCAGGCTTTTCGGGATGATGCTTATTGACGAGCCAGGGTCGATATGCGTCCGATCTACCTTGATGTTGCCTATGTATCAAGTACAGTACAAGGGGCGATCATACAAATTGGACTTGATCAACATATCCTATGGAGTAAATATGATGTTGGACATTGTATCTGTGCTATTGCCGTCCTGTAGATCTGCTGGCGGGTCTTCCCTTGGAGGCTTGACCTGAGCTAACTAGGCATCAGCATTCTGGAGTTCCTCGCTTAATGCGACACGAAGATCCTTGGAGAGCCTTAGAAGCTCATATATCGACAACTTTGTTGGTGTATTAGCCAATTGTGCTAGTATGTCGAAGTTGTAAGGTCTCTCCAGCCCCTGAGGTATATCATTACGGAGTGGCCTGTCGAAGCGGGTCTCCCTTGTCTTAGACTTATCCGCCAGTGGAGGCTAAGATGGCCTTAGAACATCAGAGGGAGGCAATGTTGCCGGTTGAGGATCTTCAGCTGGACTATCCTGTACGGGCTGGACTTGTGCTCCGGATCGGGTAACAACATCTGCAGCTTCTTCAACTTCAGCTGAAATTGTGTGACAGGCTTTAGATTTCCTGTCCTCCTTCTTGTTGGTAGGAGATGACACCCCCTGGGTAACTTCGGGCACCAAGTCTAGATGCACCTACATGATCTCTCCTCGCGATGTGGTAAGAGGTACCAGTCCAGATGTCTGGTTCCGGACGGGTGAAAGATTAGTAACCTCCATTGTTGCCCGAGGGACAGGTACTACCCCCGTCTGGAGTACTTATTGGAGGGAAGTCGCCGAAATGAATAGATACCATGTTTGCCGCCACAGTAACCTCTTCAAAGTCTATCGACAGGGCTTTTGAGTCGATAAGACTCTAAATGTACAACTTCAATTGGAAGCAATCATGAGTGGCATGATGGACATAGCGGTGGAAGTGACAATACTTTGGGTCCTCCATTTCTGCTGCTCGGGGCTCACGTCTTGGAGGAGGGAGATGGATCCTACCCCCTTTCAGGAGCATATCGAAGATAGGTTTGACATAACTATCTTCAAATGAATAGTTGATCTTGGGCCACAAACCTTTCGCCTATTTTTGTTCAGGCTTCTGAGTCGTATCAGTGACCATGGCCTGTTTGCCCTTACTGTCCTGGTTGGTGGTGACGCCACTGTTGTTGTTGTTGTTGCCGCACAGTGACGCCATCCTCAAGCAATTATTCATCGGAGCATTGGAGGAGATCGCGTTCGACTGGTACCGCAAGTGGTCGGTTGGGACTTCAAAGTAAGTCATGTACCGACTAGCAGAGGTCTTCCCATCATAAGAATCGATATGGAATGGCTTGTACCACGGTAGAAAAGTCTACGCGAGCAAGGCTACACGCGAGCGGAAAAATCTACGCGAGCAAGGCTGCACGCGAGCGAGAGTCTACATGAGCGAAAGAGTCTATGCGAGCAAGGCTGCACGCGAGCGAGACTCTACGCGAGCGGGTGCGAGCAAGAGTAGCCCCTGCATAGAGTCGAATCAACTCAGCGTAGAACAGATTACGCTGGCACGTAAGCACGTGTGCATAAAGGAAAAACACTACGCCGGCACGTAAACACGTGTGCATAAAGGGAAAATACTACGCTGGCACGTAAGAAAACGTGGGCGTAAAGGCTTCGTCCTCTCCCCAAGGCCGAGACAAGCAGCCATGGGATTCATGAACTCAAAAAATCCCATCTCGGCCAAAACTTAATAAAATCCAACCACTCAAAAGCCAAACTTGCGTAAAATCAAAATTTCTACTATATGGAACTCTCAATCTCCGGAAACAACCAAGTTTAATAGATCAAAACCATGAGGATTAAAAAAAAGCTAAAACCTAGATCTACAAAAATCTATGCATCCAAGTGAAAAATGCCAAGTTCTAAACTATTCTGAGGCCACGAGAAGAAGCTAATGGAACCATAAAAATAGGTCCTCAAGTGGAAGCAAGGTGCGCTTGCCTACTGTGTGTGTTCGATGGAAAAGAAAATGAGGAAGAAGAAGAGGAGTTAATGAGAAATGAATGAGGAGAGAGAAGGGTTGTTGGGTTAATAAATAATGGATGGTGGTAGGTAGGGGTTTGCATACTAACCCAAACTGAGGCAAACCAAGCCAAACCCAACTGTCACGACCCGCACCCTAGAGTAAGGGCACGAGACGTGGGTACGTCCAGCCTATGCCGCAGTATCGACGGTAGAACGCTGTCCTAGGTCAAACATCTAACAGTATAAAGGTACATGTACATTATATACTCTCCGAATGGAGGTGACATAACAATATACAGTTCTCAATCACATCTAAGGCAGAATAAAGATAGAAGATAGATAGATAATACAGAAAGAAAAGATCCACAGAAAACAACCAGAGAGTCTAAGTGTCTACTGACGTAACAAATCCACAAATTCCGAATATCATAATACAGTCATCCAGAATAAAATATAAGGAAAGCATCCTAGTCTAGTGGAGTGTCGTCCATAGCTAAAGGATCCTGCTGCTGGTCCAAGTATGTACTGTCATCTAGGGTAGCCCCCTAATAAGTGGGACAGCACGCCTCGTCCTCATCCTCTGTAATATTTAAACATGTCCAGTCATGACAGGAGCGAGCACAATACATCTCACAAGTCATAGTAGGAAAGAAAATATAATCATGCTAGAGAATAAAATACAGGAAACTAAAAGAATAACATAATGTAAAAGAGAGACTGTAAGTAAATATCTATGATATATAAAGGAGAGACAGTGATAGTCATTCAGAGTACATGATAAACATGTGAAT